>JBBPBT010001258.1:1168834-1363915 GCA_037974875.1 Cicer bijugum | reverse complement strand
GTATTTTTGTTTCTTCTATTCAATGTAATTTATTTCATGTTATTAATATAATTTACTATTTTTAATTATAATTATAATTATTTTTATTAATTTTTATTTATTACATCCGGAGAAAAAATAAGAGGGAGGAAGTTGTTAACAAAATAAAATTAAATAGCTAATTTATTTGCAAAATGGCAAAATAAGAGAGAGTTGTTATAATAATATAAATTTTATCTACAAAACAGGATGAAGTTGTTAAAGTAATATAACATATTTGTTTTGGTTCATGTATTTAATCACATTGTTTTCTATTTTTTTTTAATATTTTAATTACTTTTAATTGATTAAATAATGAGTTAAAATGGGACAAAAAAAATTCAAAACGCGTAGATATGGTCGCATCTCAAGATGTGACCTCTTACTGCCACAAAAAAATATTCTTTCCATGATCGCAAGCTCAGAGAGCAATCTCCTAAAAAGTTTAAAAAGTAGGATATTTTAATATTTATTTTTAAAAGCGTGGTATTTTAATATAAAAAAAAGAAATATTCAATTAAAAATTCCGTTATAATATCAAATAAAAACTAGTGTAGTGTATATTTATTAAAAAAAAATATTTTCATATACTCTTTCTACTCTAAAAAAGCTAGATTTTGACAACAATTACAAACAAGTGTTTAAAACATAATACATTTGATATACTTACTATAATTAAGAAAGAATAATTAAGTATATAAACATGAATTCAAAGTGTGAAAGGAAAGATTCAAAACTCAAAAAGGAGGAAAAATGTGAGAGAGAAGGAAAGCGACAAAGAGGAAGAGAACGTCTATTGGGGGGATTAATGTAAGAGGGAAAGAAAGAATATTTCATCTATGTTTTTAGCACTAGTGTAGCTCTTTGATGACTGATGTTGTCATTCAAGACTAGTGTAGAACTTTCTTTTTTTTATCTTTCTATTTTTCTCTTGACTTTCTCTTTGTCAATTTTGAATCATTCTTAAGACTTGCTGTAGAAAGTGTTTTTCAGGGTGTTATAGATATATTTTAAGAATAGTTTTCCTTATCAGGTTATAGAACATAGCATACAATTCAATAGAAGCTTACAGATAGGTTGTTTCCAAGCAAGAATATATGGTAGCATTTACTGTAACACCTCAATTTCTTGCTATCTTATTTTAATAATATAATGATACACTATTATATAAATGGTAATACGTGTTATAATTACTTTATGTGGGTTTATTTTAATAATTTATTTAAATAATAAATATTAATTATATATAATTTAGAAATAAAATTATATATATTTTATATATATATTTAAAAAAAATAATACAAGGAATGAATTTGAATTGCTACACTAATATTTTGTTTTTAGTACTAATAGAGTGAGTTTAAAATAATAATAATAATAATAATAATAATAATAATAATAATAATAATAATAATAATAATAATTCTAGTAATGAGAATGGAGGATGATTATATGACAGGCCGTGTTTTAAAATCAGGCCTAATAACAAACCTAAACTTACCAATATATATATATATATAAGTGATAGGCTATATAGGTTAACACACTGATTGCTTTCCATTCCAAAAACATTTATCGTGCAAATCGTATACATTGCTAATTTCCAAAAAGAAGAAAGACGATGGTTGTTGCCTTGCTACATCGTATATCCTATTAATTTTCAAAAAGAACCAAAAAGAAGGATTTGTTGTTGCCCTGTTGCCTCCAGCCTTGTTTTATTAACCAAATATCAGGTACACTTTCCCAATTCCATCAATTATATCAATATAGGGTTGTGAACCAGAGTATAATAATATTGGGCAGTATATATATATAGTCTTAGTTACTAGATCGAATTATATGAGTACATATATGCCTTTATTTCAATTTTAAGTAACATCTAGGTGTATGATCAGATCATTGTAATGCTAGGCATTTGTCCCTTTTTTTTCTTCTTCTTCTTCTTTCAAATTTTTAGTCCTGGACATGTTGAGACAAACTCTATATTTAAAGTTTTGATGAAAACAAACAAAGGTTAATTAAGAAAGTTAATTATGATTCTAAAATGTTATGTTAATTTAACATGTGTTTTTTAGTGATTTTAATTAAGAACAGAGTCAAGCCAAAGCAGAAAAGACAGCAACAAGATCATTCTACATCAAAACAGAGAATGATCTCCAGCTTCAAAAATTGTTCATCACAACATGTTAATCAAACTTTTTCTATCTCGTTAACAAAGAATCTGTCCTGGAAATTTGTACTTATCTAATCAGTACATGGTAAGGAACAAGTGGGATTCATCCAAGCTCAAAAAGGTTATCTGATCTCTAAAATAAAATGACTCAAAGTCAGACAAAAATCAAGACAGTTCGAAACTCCAAAAATCAAATTGTCAAGAAAGTTCGATCAACCTTGACATATGACAAGACAATTGCAAAGAACATCCATAATGATCAAAATGGGAACTCCAGAATAATTATTGAAGCTCAAGAAAGTTCAAACTGACAAACCAAGAACATTAATCATTCTCCATTTTCTGCACAATTACAGCAACACTACATCTCCTCTGAAATGACTTGTAATTCTTCTCCAAACTTCTCTAGCTACACTCAAGACTCAAGACAGAGAATGTACCATCCAAGATCAATGAAGAAACGTCAAAGGTTCTTTCTAAAAAGGACAGAACTGCTTTAAATGTTAAACCAGAATAGTCAAAAAGCTATTTCAGAGCAGGATTATTTTTATTCAGAAATATTGTTTCAGTCAAAAAGCAGAGCCTCTCCAACAGCTCTTTTGTAACTTTATTTAGTGCTTCTACAACCTTTAAATAGAAGGCCAATATCAAGAATCAAGGCAAGAAATTCAAGTGCTGAGAAATCCATAAATCAATCACATACATACTTGAAATTCTGCAAAACAGAGGCTATCATACATTTTGCTTTTCGCGAAACAGTTGCTGATTCATATTCATATATTAGATTACACAATTGTTATTACGTCAAACACCTAACAAGTGTTAGAGAAAAGATCTAGAAGAATATCGAAAGCAAAATACATTGTTGAAGGAGGATCCTCAAACAGACCACCATTCTTTGATGGATTAGACTACTACTTTTGGAAAAACAAAATGCAGCTGTTCTTAAAGTCTCAAGACACAGGAATATGGCGCATCATTACAAATGGAGATTTTACACCAAGGGTTGATCAAAATGACTCAAACTCGGCCTTGAAAAGGGAAGCAGACTGGACATCAGATGATAGAGCTAAGGTAGTTTTAAATTCTAAAGCCCAGTTATTCTTATCATGTGCTTTAAGCATGGAAGAAAGTGAATGGGTAGATGAATGTACAACTACAAAAGAAGTTTGGGATACATTACAAACTCATCATGAAGGAACAAGCCATGTCAAAGAAACAAGAATAGACATTGGCATAAGGAAATTCGAACTGTTCGAAATGCAAGAAGGAGAAACTATTGATGAAATGTACTCAAGATTCACTACAATAGTAAACGAAATGCGCTCTCTTGGTAAAGCTTACATAGTGCAAGAAAGAGTAAGAAAGATCATGAGGCGCCTTCCAATTATTTGGAGACCAATGGTAACAGCTATAAGTCATGCCAAGAACCTTGAATCACTGCCTCTAGAAGAATTAATTGGAACATTAAGAGCACATGAAGTACTGCTACAAGAAGACAAACCAATCAAGAAGGGAAAGGCAATAGCACTAAAAGCTTCTCAAGAAAAAATCACAGCACAATTAGAGGAAGAACCAGAAGAAAATGAACAGGAAGATGCTGATGAAATTGCGCTTCTCACTAGAAGAATACATAGAATGAGGAGAAGAAGGGATCAAATCAAGAAGGTATTTCAAAACAAAATTCCTAAAATAGAGGTTGAAAAGAGTCAAGTTACATGTTTTGGATGCATCAAATTAGGACATTACAAAGCAGAATGTCCCTCAAACAGAAATCCACCAAAACGATTTCCCTTCAAAAAGAAATCAATGATGGCAACATGGGATGATTCAAAAGAATCAGAGACTAAAGAAGAAGAAGAAGAAGAAGAAGAAGAAGAAGAAGAAGAAGCCAACATATGTTTGATGGCAAAAACAGAGGAAGAAGAGGTAATAAATTATGAACCTTGTCATTTATGTGAACAATTGGGAAAATAATTTGATAACTTATTAAATGACTCAAATCTTCTCATTCAAAAATGTAGTTCCTTAAAAGAACAATTTTATAAAGAAAAGGAAGAAAAAGAAGAAAGTCAGGCTAAAAATAATTTGTTAAAAAATATCATTCAAGAGTTAAAAGAAACAAAAATAAAAAATGTCAAGAACGTTCTACACTACAAACGGAGAACGTTCGACTAAAAAATGAAAATGAACTTCTCAAAACAGATTTATTAAATTTCATTAAAGCCACTAAAACCTTTCATGATATCATGGGATCTCAGATAGGAATTTTTGATAAAGCTGACCTTGGTTTCAATCAAACCCAGAAAACCAAGCTATATGAAAATTTATTTGTCCCAGAAAGAAAGGAAGAAAAATGCAAGACTAGATGCTCTTATTGTAAAAAACTTGAACATCTGGAATTTGCTTGCTATTTTAGAAAAAGAGATGAAAAGATTGAAAAGAAAAAGTTTTTTAAAAAGGGAAATCATCCTGTCAAAATAGTTTTGAAAAAGCTGCAAAACGGAGAACAATCTCCAGAATGGTTCCTAAACGGAGAAAGTTCCAAATCACAAGTTGTACGCTCTGGAAACTCTTTTAAACCAAAATTGAAATCTTCTGAAACCTACACTGTCAAATTTATTTCAAAACCAACAACTAAAAACCCAGCTAGTTTTAAAAATAAAGGAATGATATATCATTTCAAAGAAAATATTAAAACTAACTCTCAAGGACCCAAAACAAAGTGGGTACCTAAGGCTGAAATAATATCACATGCAGGTTGGTTCTCCAAGTATAAAGAGAATGCCTTGGATCTTAGACAGTGGCTGTTCAAGGCACATGACAGGAGATAAAAACTGTTTCATAACTTTCATCAAGAAGGATGGTGGTTTGGTCACTTTTGGCAATGATAATCAAGCTCAAATTAAAGGTAATGGAACCATTGGTAAGACAAACTCTGCTCAAATAAATGATGTTCAATATGTGGAAGGTTTAAAATACAATTTATTAAGCATAAGTCAGCTATGTGACAATGGATGCGAAGTTGTTTTTAAATCAAAGGTATGTGAAATCAAGAAAGCTAAAACTGGAGAAATTCTATTTTCTGGAAAAAGAAAGAAAAATTTATATCTTGATGAATTACCTGATGAATCACGCTTTATATCAATCAATAAAGATAAATGGATTTGGCATAAAAGAGCTGGGCATATCAGTATGAAAACCATTTCAAAAATTTCCAAACTTGATCTTGTTAGAGGCTTACCAAAACTTAATTTTGAGAAAGATAAAATATGTGAAGCTTGTGTCAAAGGTAAGCAAGTAAAAAGTAGCTTTCACGGAAAAGATTTTGTAACAACAAATAGAACCTTCGAACTACTTCACATAGATTTATTTGGGCCTGTCAAAACAACAAGTCTTGGAGGAATGAAATATGGTTTTGTTATTGTTGATAATTTCTCAAGATTTAGATGGGTTTTGTTTTTAAAACAAAAAGATAATGCGTTTGAAGCATTGAAAACATTTTGTAAAAGAGTTCAAAATGAAAAAGAATCCAGCATCATTTCTTTAAGGAGTGATCATGGAAGAGAATTCATAAATGCTTCATTCAAATTTTTTTTTGATGAACTCGGTATATCTCACAATCTTTCATGTGCAAGAACTCCATAACAAAATGAAGTTGTTGAAAGAAAAAATAGAACACTACAAGAAATGGCAAGAACTATTTTAGAAGAATCAAATGTTGAAAGATATTTTTGGGCTGAAGCCATAAACACATCTTGCTATATCTTAAACCATGTATCTATTAGAAAGATCATAAACAAAACTCCATAGGAAATTTGGAAAAATAGAAAGCCAAACATCTCTTATTTTCACATATTTGGCTGTTACTGTTACATTTTAAACAACAAAGATCTTATTGGAAAATTTGATGCAAAATCTGATAAAGCAATCTTTCTTGGATATTCAACCGAGTCTAAAGGTTATAGAGTGTTTAATTTAAGAACTAATGTTGTTGAAATAAGTAGGCATATATTATTTATGAGTTTGATGACTTAGACATAAGTAAAAAGGATAAGGAAGAAGAAACTTCAAATGAAACACAGCAGCAAAACAGTTTGCAGAAAACAGAGATTGATAAACAATCTCCGTTTCATTCTCGACCAAAAAGCTGGAAAGCAGTTGAAGATCATCCACAAACCCAGATCATTGGAGCCACGACTGATGGAATCAGAACCAGAAAATCATTCAAGAATGATGATAATAATATGGCAATGATATCTCAGATTGAACCAAAATCAATCAGAGATGCAATCACTGATCAATCTTGGGTAGATGCCATGAAGGAAGAACTACTGCAGTTTGAGAAAAATGAAGTTTGGACTCTAGTACCAGATCCATTAGATCAAACAGTCATTGGTACTCGATGGGTGTTCAGAAACAAACTTGATGAAGAAATTAAAGTTATTAGAAACAAAGCAAGATTAGTAGCTCAAGGCTACAATCAACAAGAATGTATAGACTATGATGAAACCTTTGCTCCAGTTGCAAGGTTAGAAGCCATTCGAATACTTCTTGCATATGCATCTCATAAACTTATCAAACTGTTTCAAATGGATGTTAAGAGTGCCTTCTTGAATGAGTTTTTAAATGAACAGGTATATGTAAAACAGCCCCCAGGTTTTGAAAGTCAATCAAAACCAAATCATGTTTTCAAAATTACAGAAGCACTATATGGCTTAAAACAAGCACCAATGGCTTGGTATGAACGATTGAGTTCATTCCTAATTAAAAATGATTTTCAAAGAGGAAAAATTGATACTACTTTATTTAAGAAAACAGAGGGAAATGATTTACTCATTGTTCAAGTATACGTTGATGACATCATTTTTGGATCAACAAATGAAAAATTGTGTGCAAATTTCTCAAAACTTATGCAAAGTAAATTTGAAATGAGCATGATGGGCGAATTAAGATACTTTCTTGGTTTACAAATTAAACAATATGAAAAAGGCATTTTTATTTGTCAAGAAAAGTACCTTAAAGATCTGTTGATTAAATATAAAATGAATGAGTCAAAAATCACGACAACCCCCATGCATCCATCTACTTCTTTAGAAAAGGATGAAAATGGCAAATATGTTTCTGAGAAAGAGTATCGAGGAATGATTGGTTCTTTGCTATATCATACTGCCAACAGACTTGATATAGTGTTTGCAGTAGGATTATGTGCTCGATTTCAATCAACGCCAAAAGAATCCCATTTAACAACAGTAAAACGCATATTTAGATATCTTGTTGAAACCACTAATCTTGGTCTTTGGTATAGAAAAGGTTCACATTTTGATATTATAGCATACTGTGATGCTGGTTATGCCGAAGATAAAATTGAAAGGAAAAGCACAAGTGGAGCATGTCAGTTCTTAGGCGAAGTGTAACACCCCGATTTTTCAAAGCGAGGGTGTATTTTGTTTTTTTTCAAAAGAAATTAAAATAAAACAGAGAAATAAATAAGGAAATACCTTTGGATAACTATTTACGTCAAAATAATTTACAAGCAGCAGAATAGTTTTTCGAAATAAGAATCCAAAGTATTTACACATCAAAAGGTGGTACATGGAATCCATCGAAAATAACATGTCATGCTGACAATATTAGTATAGGTACAGTCTTCCAATTTAAAATAAACACAATTCAAAAGAAAGACATCTGTTCCCTCTATGTCAACCTAATTTGATTATTCTACAAAACAAACTAAACACCCTGAGTGATCTCCACGCGCCCCTTAAAATCCTCCTAACATAGCTCTAGTCAGGCATTCCCATCTACATCTCCATCCGCAGGGTACGAACCGGTAGGATTGTCCTGGCTCTCATCTGAGGGCAAAGCCCAGATTTCCATAATAGTTGTAAAGGGTCACCAATCGAAATTAACAGTTAACACATAACATTTAAGTTTTTAAATGCACAAATAACCTTTCAACTTAGCATGCACCTTACAAGGGTTTTCCATATGCTAAAAGTTCATATAATACTTGCCAAGTAAAATGAAATCAAAATAAAGTTTTTAATCAATCAAGTAATAAACAACTGACCAATCCATTGATGAACCAATTGATCAATCGATTATCTAACTCAGAATAAGAATTTTTACTCTACAAATCGATTGGGAAATCGATTTCTTAAAGATTTTCAGTGAAAATTGTATTATGGGTTCAAATCAATCGATTGGGAAATCGATTGGGAAATCAATTTTCTCAAGTAGATGAGCCGCTGTAACATGCCAAATCGATTGGAAAATCGATTTGGTTCAATATCTTTTAACAGAATCAATTGGGAAATCGATTGTTTCTGAGATTTTTCTAAAACTACAAAACCGAATCGGTCATCATTACACACAATTCCAAAACATAACACTTAGCACTTATAACACAATCACTACGACATCATGAGCTTCGAAGTAGTTTTGCAATCAAACATACTATCACACAATTCCAAAACATCCATACTTAACAATTAAAACACAATCACCATGCCAACTTGAGTTTCGAAATAGTTTTGCAATCAACCACACTTACACACAATTTCAAAACATAACACTTAATAGTTACAACGCAATACCCACACGGGCAAGATGAACCAACAAATCACATGGAATCATCTCGACGCGACAATCCCCACACTGACAAGATGAACCAACAAACCACATGGAATCATCTCGACGCGACAATCCCCACACGGACAAGATGAACCAACAAATCACATGGAATCATCTCGACGCGACAATCCCCACACAGACAAGATGAACCAACAAATCACATAGAATCATCTCGACGCGACAATCCCCATACAGACAAGATGAACCAACAAATCACATGGAATCATCTCGATGCGACAATCCCCACACGGACAAGATGAACCAACAAATCACATGGAATCATCTCGACGCGACAATTCCAGCCAGGATAATATGAACCAACAAATCACATGGAATCATCTCGTGGCCCATGGACAAGATGAACTAACAAATCACATGGAATCATCTCGTGGCCCATGGATGAGATGAACCAACAAATCACATGGAATCACCTCGTTTACCACTATCACCATGGCCCATCCGGTCGTCATGTACCATGAAATGCCTGAGCATACACTGACTCTATCACGACAATCGTTAAGTAAATGCAGATATTAAAAGATTCCCCATTTTTAATACTCATTTAACTTAAACGATTTTCACAACAAACATTAAGTAAACAGAGATATTAAAAGATTCCCCATTTTTAATACTCGTTTAACTCTAATGGTTTTCACGACAAACATTAAGTAAACAAGGATATTAAGAGATTCCCCATTCTTAATACTCATTTAACTTAAACGATTTTCACAACAAACATTAAGTAAACCAGGATATTAAGAGATTCCCCATTCTTAATAATCATTTAACTTAACCGATTTTCACAACAAACATTAAGTAAACAGAGATATTAAAAGATTCCCCATTTTTAATACTCGTTTACTCTAATGGTTTTCACGACAACATTAAGTAAACGTAGACATTAAGAGATTCCCCATTCTTAATACTCATTTAACTCTAATGATTTTCAAATTCCACACAGAACATACTCAAACATATTCACAATCCACATCAAAACACATCAATTCATTTCTCCACAAAATCCAACCATACACATATAAAATTTCATAAGCATTAATTATGAACACGTCAAATACGATGAACACAAATCATCACAACATACCACTCAATCACATCAAATTTCATTTACTCAAAATCATACATAAATGAGTTAAATTCATTTTCCACGAAACACTCATCAATATCACCAAAACCCCACATTAGAATTTCTCTCATAAAACCATTAAATTCATTTTCCCCAAATCATCACTTCAACCCTAACAAATTCTTTTCCACACAACCACAAATAAGTCCCTAAATGCAAACTAGAAGTTTGGAAGGACCTTTACCTTAACGTTAGCTTTAACGAGCGATTACGGTACCACGAGTAATTTCGGTAAAATCTCCGCTCACGACGTCGCTTCCAAAGTTAGTTCACTAGCACCGTAGCGTGGAGGTGAGCAACTTTCTCTTCTATCTCTTTGCGAAACGAAGCTTAGATCTAGATGAAACGTGAAGGTTTGCGTTTGACGATTTGAAAATCCCTAACACCGTTTTTCTTCGTTTTCAAATCAAAGAGGAAGAGTGAAGTTAAGAAATCCTTGTCTTCTCACCCACCAAGCCTTGGAGTTCATTTTCTTGAAGTAAAAGAAAGCAAAAGAAGAAGAAGTAACGAGGAGGAAGAGTGAGATTTCGCGAGGCAGAGAGTGGAAAACGTTTCCTTTCTTTTTCTTCTGTTTTTCCTTCTTTTATTTTTCCTTCCTTTCTATTTCTTTCTCTCTTCCTTTCTACTTCCTTTTCTTTTCCCTCCAACCAAATATATATATATATATATTAATTATAACTTAATAAATATCTCCAAAATATCTAGATATTTATTAAAATTACCATTTCACCCATAACTTCCCAAACCACTTTTTGTTAAAAAATATCTACTCTCGTCGCAACTAAATTGACAAATAAAATTTTCTGCACATAGAGATATTTTTAACAAAATTGTTCGGTATTAAACTCTTCGTAACGTAAATAAATTATTCTCCAACAAATAATTTTAATCCAATTTCCAAAAATATATTTTTGGCATTTAACTCATTAAGTACCAAAAATAGGGCTAACAGCCTAAGAAACTCAACACAAAATACCCTATAATTGAATAATTTAGGATTTAAAATCAAAGGTCTTACACGAAGCATTAATCAGCTGGTCCTACAGAAAACAAAACACCATAGCTTTTGTCCACAACAAAAGCTGAATATGTTTCAGCAGCAAACTACTGCTCACAGGTTTTATGGATTAAAAATCAACTTCAAGATTACTCTGTATGTTATTCTAGTATTCCAATTTATTGTGATAATACAAGTGCTATAAATTTATTTAAAAATCCCATTCAACACTCTAGATCAAAACATATTGAAATAAAACATCATTTCATTCGTGATCATGTCAATAAGAAAGATATTGAATTAATCTTTGTTGATACTCAAAATCAACTTGCTGACATTTTTACAAAGCCTCTTGTCGAGGGTAGTTTCAATTTGATCAAAGAAAAATTGAAAATTATGAAAAATCCAGAAAATTCTGGATAAATTCTACTATTGCAGAAAACGGAGAACATTTATCAGTCTCCTTTTCGCGACGCATCATTCTCCGTTCTAAAATACCAACAGTTTCCTTTATTTTAACATTTTTCCTCTCAAATCGAAAAGGCAAATCTTGGCATTTAATACACATGCCTTTTTGTCTGAAGGTAGAGTGCTGACACACACACTCTTCAGCCTTCCCCAAAATACTTTTCCTCTTTCCCTAGGCACAAACAGTTCCCATTGGACAGCAAAGTCATCATTATTCTTTTTCTTCTTTCATCTCCTCAAGTCAGAAAATCTGTTAGTCTTTCTCATCTCTTCATTTTTTTTTTAAAAAAGTTGCATTACTCCTATCTCTAAATACCACTTCTACTGTTCATCTTCTTCACTCTCAACTTCTCACCCACAGAACAACTTTGGCTCGAACCAAACAGTCAGCATGCAAAAACGCCTCTCCCTGCACACCATACTCTTCATCTTCTTCATATGAATCTATGGAACGTTCACCCTCTCCACCACCTAGATCAACACCACCACAAACATCCTCTGCTTCTCCTCCTTCTAACACAAACCATGAAATCCTAAATGTCAATCCGCTGTCTACCCTTCTTCCACCCCTGTATACTCGTCCCACACTTAACACTGCTCAAGTTCCTCCACATCTCCGTACTCAAACTACTCCTCCACGACATTCAATGAGAGTTCAGTCTGGCATTGGTACTTCAAAATCTTCGAACCCTAAAACTAAAACCTTTGAACCTCTGTTCTTCGTCCTTTCAGATTTTGAGAGTGACGATTCTTCTGATTCTTGCCCTCCTTCATCAGCAAGAGTACCCATCAATACCACTCCATCAACAAAACCTTCAACACAACTAGAGCCATCAACACAAACACCAACAAAAAACACGCCATCAACAACAACACCACCCACAAATCAACCATCCATATCAGAAAAAACACCAACAAACCCTAAGCCTACCACACCTTCCAAATCTGCTTTCTTCTCTGAACCCTCACAATCAACTCCTCCTACCAAATAAAATGAACCCCTCTCTCAATCCAAACCACAAATCAAACCCATGAAAACAAAAACCACAATGACAATTGCCCAGTACCTTGCTCGCAAAAAACTTCCAACTTCTCAGAGAAGAAAAACTCTTGCCCCTAAACAAAACCTAAAAACATGTCAAAAACCTACCTCTCCAGAACATTCTCCACAATGTTCCCCATCACGAGAACGTTCTCCTGTTCACCCACAATCTCCTCCAAAATCCGCTCCTAACCCACACCCTTCCCCACAAACACACACCAAACGTTCTCCGTGTCCTCAGTCTTCTTATACCTCCACCTCATCTGCTTATGAACCGTCTCCTCCCTCTAAGAAACCCAAACAAACAACTCCTCCTCTGATTTCCCCTGACAAATCTAAACTTTTTGATGAAAAATGGGCTCAACGCCCAGTTGGGATTGGATGAGTCTTTGTGTTTGATAATCTCGTTGTCGACGGCAATGTTGTTCAGCATCACACTAATGCTCTTGGCTGGACCTCCTTCTTACAAATTTCTAAATCTTACTACCCAGATGTTGTCCATGCATTTTATTGCAATGCCAAGACATTTGCTGACAAATTTCTCCTCATTTCTACGATTAAGGGAGTGGAGATCAAACTGACTCCAGACATTTTGGCCTCCATTCTTCATCTTCCCACAGAAGGTCCATCTGTTTTTGGTGACCATTGTTACTAAGCCTTGAATCTTTGCAAGACTGAAGTCTTATCTGATCTGTTTGAAGAAGACACCACTCGCTACTTGTCCACTTATGTTAAGCCCCTTCCTAAAGTGTTTAATAACACGTGCCAACATACTCTGATTCCTCATTGTGGAAGTCATGAGTATGTCTCTGATAATGATGCTTTGCTAATCCATCATCTCCTCAACTACAAGAGACTGATCTTACCATATGTGATTCTCTAGCACATGATTTGTGTAGCCACCAAAGACTACAAGAAAAATATTGTACATTATGGCATGGTCCTGACTAAGGTATTCAGGCATTTTGGAGTCTCTCTTGCATCTGAAACATCTATGATCAAAATCTCAAAGTTTTCCATAAAAAATCTCTCTCACATGCGCAAAACTTCCTCTGCTCCAACTCCTACTCCTCCATCATCTTTTCCCACCTCATTGAAACGTAAACGCTCGACAGGACGACGCCCTGCTACAAACCCTGTTCCATTCTCATCAAACCCTATTGCCCCTAGAGAAAACACATCAAAAATCACCACACCAGAACATTCTTCACCAAATCCTGAACGTTCTCCACCACATCCAGAACGCTCTCTAGAAAACTTTCCAACTCCTTCAAATCCCTTTCCTCAGACATCCACTCTCCCATCCTTAGCTGTTCCATCTTATTCTTAAACACTTCACTCACCTACTCACGACTTTGGTAACTTCTTGTCTAATCCACATTTATCTACCATGTCTCCACTGTTTGTATCCCCTAAAAAAACTAGCTCCTCCATTTTCGCCATTAGTCAGTTTTTAAACTCTCCAGCAACTGTTGGTCCCTCTAACACATCTATTGGTCCCTTACCCTCTGTCTCATCCTCCTTTGCCTCTTTTCCGTCCATCTATCCAACACCTATTCCATCCAACACTATTGTTGCTACCACTTCTCAACCCTCTACTCACCTTCACTCTTCTCCTCCCTTAACTGAACCCTTCAACTCTGACATCATGGCTACTCTTTAGATTATCATGGCACGACAAGTTCAGCACGATCAAGAAACTGCTTTGTTGAGAACTTGGCTGACCGACCACCTTGCTCCCAAGCTGGGAATTCCACCTCCACCTCTTCATCAGATTCCTCCTCCTTCTCAAGTCCCTCATCCGGGAAAGTAGTCCTCTTCAGAAGGATCTTCTCCCTCTTTAGCTTCTTAGTTACTTTTCTACTGTCTTTTTGAACGACAAAGGGGGATAATTAAGTTAGTTTTTAATCTGAATTATATAAAAAAAAACTGATTATGTAATTCTGCATAAAGTGATGTACCTTTGTTCTCAATTTAATGAAAAACTAGTTTATTGCATATAGTGTTTTAAATTCTATAAATTTAAATACTGCACAAATTGAGGGGGAGTTTTAAAAACTCTTTCATATACTTGATATTAGAATCAGAATTAAAATCTAAATTAACATGTTTGTCATCGTCAAAAAGGGGGAGATTGTTGAAACAAACTCTATATTTATAGTTTTGATGAAAACAAACAAAGGTTAATTAAGAAAGTTAATTATGATTCTAAAATGTTATGTTAATTTAACATGTGTTTTTGAGTGATTTTAATTAAGAACATAATCAAGCCAAAGCAGAAAAGACAACAAGATCATTCTGCATCAAAATAGAGAATGATCTCCAACTTCAAAAATTGTTCATCACAACATGTTAATCAAACTTTTTCTATCTCGTTAACAAAGAATCTGTCCTGGAAATTTGTTCATATCTAATCAGTACATGGCAAGGAATAGTAGGATTCATCCAAGCTCAAAAAGGTTATCTGATATCTAAAATAAAATGACTCAAAGTCAGACAAAAATCAAGACAGTTTGAAACTCCAAAAATCAAACTGTCAAGAAAGTTCGATCAACCTTGACATATGACAAGACAATTGCAATGGACATCCATAATGATAAAAAAACAGGAACTCTAGAATGATTATTGAAGCTCAAGAAAGTTCAAACTGACAAACCAAGAACGTTAATCATTCTCCGTTTTCTGCACAATTACAGCATCACTACATCTCCTCTGAAAAAGCTTGTAATTCTTCTCCAAACTTCTCTAGCTACACTCAAGACTCAAGACAGAGAATGTACCATCCAAGATCAATGAAGAAACGTCAAAGGTTCTTTCTAAAAAGGACATAACTGCTTTAAATGTTAAACCAGAAAAGTCAAAAAGCTATTTCAATGCACGATTATTTTTATTCTGAAATATTATTTCAGTCAAAAAGCAGAGCCTCTCCAACAGCTCTTTTGTACCTTCATTCAGTGCTTCTACAGCTTATATAGAAGGCCAATATCCATAATCAAGGCAAGAAATTCAAGTGACGGCAAATCCATAAATCAATCACATACATACTTAAAATTCAGCAAAACAGCGACATAATCAAATTTATGTTTTATGATAAATAAAGAGTTGCAGAATTTTAAGTATGTATGTGATTGATTTATGATAAATCAACTATTTCACCAACTCTTTATTTATCATACTGAATTAATTAACTAAGATAAAACATAAATTGATTTTCTGGTTTAAGCTATCTAGGTACGTTCTCTGTTTTATAACAAAAACCAAGAACGTTCTCCATTTTCTGTTTTCATAACCAAGATCATTCTTGAGTTATTTTCTTAAGTTTTAACAGGAATTTTTAAAAGGTGCATTTACAATTCAAACTCCCCTTTCTTGTAAATCGACATTGTTACTTCAGGACATATGACTGAATTATATATCCGGATATATATTCAAAATTTAATTCACATATAAACAATTCATTTTGTTTAGCTATAATTAAAAGTGCTCTACAATATGCATCAATATAAATAAATACTATCAATTTTATTACATATATGCTACCTGATTCTATTTTATTTTAATTAAAATTATACATTTATATTACGTTATAATATTTATAAATACATTTTGTATTAAAATAATTTATTAAGTCGTATTATGAATAGTAGATAATTTAATTATTTATTTATTTATTTTAATAAATAATTTATTTGTATTTGGTGGTTGTGTGGCTATATTCTCTTGCACATTATTAGATACGGTGGTTGATGAAGACGCAACACATTAAATCAGTGGATCAACTTCGTTGGAGAAAAATCTTCAATCGAGGTAAGGAGTAAGATGAAGTTCGATTTTATGAGTATAAAATAAAGTGAGATGAACAAAAACGCTAAAATTCCAAGATGTTTATTTGGGGCTTACTACATATAGTTGAGCCCTATTAAGTAATAATAATTAATTAATAAAATGTGAATGGTAATAGTGAGGACTAAAATATAATATAACAAACTATAAAATTGTAGTGAATTTAATTATATCAAGATTGCATGCCGTCTGATTTTATGGATATTATGTTGATTGTTAGTGCGTGAATGATATGTATGAGAGTGTTCTAGCTACTTGAATGAAATTGTGATATTACTTGAATGTCCCACATGTTTGATCTTATATTTTGTAGTTGATAAGACTAGATGATGCATTGTGAGTAGTGCAAACCAAAATATTGGATTTTATTGTGATTGACTGATATACATATATAATGATGAATGTTGAGAAATAAAACTGAAACTGATTGAGTTGTGATTTTGGAGTTAGAACTATTTTATCATCATAAAGGGAGGGTTTGACAAACCTAGTGATTCAGGGAAGTACAACTGAATGAGTCTGATCGTGGAGGGCTACAGTCGAACTGTAAGGTAAGATTGATAGACCTTGGGGGTACCTCTAGTGGAGAATTCCTAAGTGGATTAGTGGGTTATTCCCTAAGACCGGGAGCTACCGTGCAACACAAGAGTACCCCAACTGTCGCGTATATGTGTCTCGATTGAGTTGACGGGATCTATGAGGACTTGGCCATTCATGAATTGTCCGTCCACTCTTGTAGTGGCATAATATCAGGCCTCTTAGTCAAGTACTTCAGAGTAGAATGGTACCAAATGATGAAGGATATAGAGTATAAGACATGCATAGCATTTCATCCTTGTGGTTACCTTATTGTGATTGATTTAGATTAACCATTGATATTATGATCTTGAGTGTTTCTTCTATTTGTACTTATTTGACTAATTGCGTGTTCTCCTTGTTTATCTTATACTATGACATAATTTCAATACTCACCCCTCGTTGTTTGGGTTTGGCGTTTGCGATGGACGCATACGAGTTGTAAGTTGCAGGTGATGACTAGTATAATTGGAGAGGTGGAAGCTGTAAGATCCTTAATTTTAAATTCTAATTTATGTATTATTGGGGAATTTTGTGATGAATTTATGAGGCTTTTTAGCCAATTTTTTTTTTTTGATATTTGGTGAGTTTAATGTCAAAAATATCTTTTTGGGAGACTCGATTAAAATTATTTGTCGATAAATTATTTAGATTAATTATGGTGAATCATTTGTCGAAAGAAAAATTTTCTGATATGCTGCATTTTTCGGAAAAATACATCTGCCAATTGAATTGCTGCGAGAGAAGATATTTTTTTGAAAAAGTGGTTTGAGAAGTGATGTAAGGTGATGGGTAAAATGATATTTTTTAAAAATATCTAGATATTTGTTTAGATATTTATTATTATTATTATTATTATTATTATTATTATTATATATATATGAAAGAAAAGGAAAGAAAGAATGGAAAAGAGAAACAGAAAGCAAAAAAAGCGAATTCCAAGCTTTTGAAACCAAAACCCATAAACTCAAACCTCCATTTTTCTTCGACTTCTGAGCTTGATTTCGAGAAGTGAGAGAAGGGAAAGTTGCTCATCTCCACATTGCGGTGCTAGCGAGCCAACTTTTGAAGAGATTTCATGAACTTAAATTTTACCAAGATTAATCGTTGTGCCGTAATCGCTTGTTAAAGCTACAGTTAAGGTAAGGGGCCCTTCCAAATTTTTAGTTTGTATTTAGTACATTATTTGTGATTTTGTAGAAAATAAATTTGATATGTTTGATGTGTGAATTTGTAGAAAATGAATTTAATGCAATTATGTGCGATTTAGTGAAATTTAAATTTGAGGTGTGGTTTATGGTGATCGATATTTGATGTGATTTATATGTTCATAATTATTATTATGAATTTTTTAGGTGTGACATATTTGCGGATTTTGTGGAAAATGAATTGATGAAATTTGGTGGTTTATGTGTAAAAATGTGGAGTTTTGAAATTGGGTGAGTTAGGTTTGAATTGTTCAAATTTAATTGAGGTGCTATATGTGTGTTGTGCAATTGAATTGATTGTTGTTGGTGTGAATTGACGGTAATTAAATTTGATGAGCTTGAGTTACGTAATGAGTTATTTTCAAATAAATGAATTTGATATGAAATTGAAATTTTACGAAAAATTTAGAGTTGTTAAAGTTGTAAAAAAGTTCAAATTTTAACTAAGTTAAAGAGTTTGAGCAAAAAGATAGATTGAAATTAAAAATAGTTAGAGTTTAAAATGTTACTCTTTTTACTACTCTCTGATTGAGTTTAAAAAGAAAAAAAGTTTATAGTATTTTATTAACTCAAATATTTCGGTGCTTTAAAAGTTTATAGTTTTAAGTATATAATATAGATTATTTGGTTTTAAAAGTTTGGTGTGTCAGAAAGATTTAACTTTGGGAATTTTGTTGTGTTAGATTAGTTTTATTGTGAACAAATTGTTATAAATATTTATGTTTATGTAGTTAGCTCCTTGAGTCTCGAAAAATAATCGAGACCATTGGCACCAAGTTAGCGGTGGGGAGAACTTTGATATAATAAGGTTGTTGTGGTGATTTATGGTTGAAAATTTTGGAGATTGAATATGGGTGATTAATGTTTGAAAATTATAGTGACTCATGTTTGGTGAAATTGATGTGTTCATAATTAATATTATGAATTTTTTAGAAGAAATTTATGTGTGGCTTGGTGGAAAATGAATTTAATTCAATTTAGGTGTGGATGAAATTTGGAGATGTGATGTATGTGTGGTTGTGGAAATTTAAATTGGTGTGAATAAATATATTTGAGTATGCTCTGTGTTCTATCTGGAAAATCATTAGTGTTAAATGAGTATTAAAAATGAGAAATCTTTTAATCGTTGCATTTACTTAATGATTGTGGTGAAAAGAGTCAGAGTATGCTCATGCATTTCATAGTACATGGTAACCGCGATGGGGCCATGGTGATAGTGGTGACCGTGATGGGCCACGAGATGATGCCATGTGATCTGTTGGTTCATCTTATCCTTGCGGGGATTTTTGCATCGTGTAGGTCTGTGATAGACTACACATTTTTAGTAAATCATGCTGACCCGTGATAGGTGACACCTCGGTAAACAGTACTGGTTTGTGATAGGCGATACATTTACGATTTACGCTTTTTAGTAAATCATGCTGACTCGTGATAGGTGGCACCCCATTAATTAGTATTGGTCTGTGATAGGCGGTACAATTATGATTTACGCCCCTTCGAGGAGGGTTTCGGTTCAAATTCTGGAATTCATGCATTTTGGCATATACGCATTGCATTAGAGTGCTTGGCACGCGAGTCATGTTTGTTATACTATGATGATTGTATATACATATTCAGTTGTTTTGATTTGCCGTAATTGCTTAGAGGTGTGAAGTTGGGTTGATTAAGTTTTGATGTACTTATGTGTTAGTAATTGATGTTATGAATATATGATGTGTGATTGAGGTGTGAATTTGTGGAGATTAATTTGGTGTTAATTATGTGTTCATAATTGAAAATATTAATGTTTGATGTGTTGATTGATTCAGAGCTATTTTAGAACTAAAAATCTGCATTTTCTCTGTTGTATTCGGCTACTATAGTGCAATTTGTTAAAACTTAATTTTTTTTAACTTTGTGTAACACCCCGATTTTCAAAGCGAGGGCGTATTTTTTTTTTCAAAAGAAATTAAAATAAAACAGAGAAACAAATAGGGAAATACCTTTGGATAAATATTTAAGTCATTATAGTTTACAAGCAACGGAAATTTTTTTCGAAATATGAATCCAAAGTATTTACATATCAAAAAGCGATACATGGAATCCATTAACATAAGATGTCATGCTGAAAATATTAGTAAAGATACAATCTTCCAATATAAAATAAACACAATCCAAAATAAAGACATCTGTTCCCTCTATGTCAACCTAATCTGATCATTCTACAAAACAAACTAAAAACTATACACCCTGAGTGATCTCCACGCGCCTTGTAATATCCTCCTAACGTAGCTCCAGTTAAGCATTTCCATCTACATCCCCATCCATAGGGTATGAACCGGTAGGATAGTCCTGACTCTCATCTGAGGGCAAAGCTTAGATTTCTACAAGAGTTGTAAAGGGTCACCAACTGAAATTAACAATTAACACATAACATTTAAGTTTTCAAATGCACAAAATACCCTTTCAACTTAGCATGCACCTTAAAAGGATTTTCCATATGCTAAAACTTCATATAATACTAGCCAAATAAAAATGAAATCAAAATAAAGTTCTAAATCCCTCAAGTAATACATAACTGACCAAAACATTGATAAATCAATTGAGCAATCGATTATCTAACTCAAAATAAGAATTTCTACTGAGCCAATCGATTTCCAAATCGATTTTGTCAGTTTTGCTGAGTTCCTGTATGGCCAAATCGATTTCCAAATTAATTTTGTCAGTTTTACTGAGTTCCTGTATGGCCAAATCGATTTCTTAAATGGTTTTGAAAAACATATTACAAAATTGATTCGCAAATCGATTTTGTCAAATTAGCGAAGTCCCTGTAACTCATCCAATTGATTAGGAAATTGATTTCCCTGCTTATTCTTCCAAAAATACATAAACTAACTCAATCACATTCATACACAACTCCAAATCTTAACACTTAGCAATTTCAACACAATCACTACAACATCATGAACTTCGAAATAGTTTTGCAATCCACATGCTATCACACAATTCCAAAACATAACACTTAACACTTATAACACAATACCCACATGGACAAGATGAACCAACAAATCACATGGAATAATCTTGACACGACAATCCCAACACAGACAAAATGAACCAACAAATCACCATTTACCAGGGTGTAGTCTCTCACGGACAAACACTTGTGTAGTCTCTCACGGACAAACACAATTTACCAAGGTGTAGTCTCTCACGGACAAACACCTGTGCAGTCTCTCACGGACAAACACAATTAACCAGGGTGTAGTCTCTCACGGAAAAACACCTGTGCAGTCTCTCAAGGACAAACACAATTTACCAAGGTGTAGTCTCTCACGGACAAACACCTGTACAGTCTCTCACGGACAAACACAATTTACCAGGGTGTAGTCTCTCATGGACAAACACCTGTGCGGTCTCTCACGGACAAACACAATTTACCTGGGTGTAGTCTCTCATGGACAAACACCTGTGCAGTCTCTCACGGACAAACACAATTTACCAGGGTGTAGTCTCTCACGGACAAACACCTGTGCAGTCTCTCAAGGACAAACACAATTTACAAGGGTGTAGTCTCTCACGGACAAACACATGTGCAGTCTCTCACGGACAAACACAATTTACCAAGTTGTAGTCTCTCACGGACAAACACATGTGCAGTCTCTCACGGAAAAACACAATTTAACAGGGTGTAGTCTCTCACGGACAAACACCTGTGCAGTCTCTCACGGACTAACACAATTTACCAGGGTGTAGTCTCTCACGGACAAACACCTGTGCAGTCTCTCACGGACAAACACAATTTACCAAGGTGTAGTCTCTCACGGACAAACACCTGTGCAGTCTCTCACGGACAAACACAATTTACTAGGGTGTAGTCTCTCACGGACAAACACATGTGCAGTCTCTCACGGACAAACACAATTTACCAGGGTGTAGTCTCTCACGGACAAACACCTGTGCAGTCTCTCATGGACAAACACAATTTACCAGGGTGTAGTCTCTCACGGACAAACACTTGTGTAGTCTCTCACGGACAAACACAATTTACCAGGGTGTAGTCTCTCACGGACAAACACCTGTGCAGTCTCTCACGGACAAACACAATTAACTAGGGTGTAGTCTCTCACTGAAAAATACCTGTGCAGTCTCACAAGGACAAACACAATTTACCAAGGTGTAGTCTCTCACGGACAAACATCTGTACTGTCTCTCACGGACAAACACAATTTACCAAGGTGTAGTCTCTCATGGACAAACACCTGTGCAGTCTCTCACAGACAAACACAATTTACTGGGTGTAGTCTCTCACAGACAAACACCTGTGCAGTCTCTCACGGACAAACACAATTTACCGGGGTGTAGTCTCTCACGGACAAACACGTGTGCAGTCTCTAACGGACAAACACAATTTACCAGGGTGTAGTCTCTCACGGACAAACACCTGTGCAGTCTCTCACGGACAAACACAATTAACCAGGGTGTAGTCTCTCACGGAAAAACACCTGTGCAGTCTCTCAAGGACAAACAAATATACCAAGGTGTAGTCTCTCACGGACAAACACCTGTACAGTCTCTCACGAACAAACACAATTTACCAGGGTGAAGTCTCTCATGGACAAACACATGTGCAGTCTTTCACAGACAAACACAATTTACCTGGGTGTAGTCTCTCACGGACAAACACCTGTGCAGTCTCTCACGGACAAACACAATTTACCAGGGTGTAGTCTCTCACGGACAAACACATGTGCAGTCTCTAACGGACAAACACAATTTACTAGGGTGTAGTCTCTCACGGAGAAACACTTGTGCAGTCTCTCACGGACAAACACAATTTACCAGGGTGTAGTCTCTCACGGACATACACATGTGCAGTCTCTCATAGACAAACACAATTTACCAGGGTGTAGTCTCTCACGGACAAACACCTGTGCAGTCTCTCACGGACTAACACAATTTACCAGGGTGTAGTCTCTCACGGACAAACACCTGTGTAGTCTCTCACAGACAAACACAATTTACAAGGGTGTAGTCTCTCACGGACAAACACCTGTGCAGTCTCTCACGTACAAACACAATTTACCAGGGTGTAGTCTCTCACGGACAAACACCTGTGCAGTCTCTCACGGACAAACACAATTTACCAGGGTGTAGTCTCTCACGGACAAACACATGTGCAGTCTCTCACGCACAAACACCTGTG
This sequence comes from Cicer bijugum, assembly GCA_037974875.1. Taxonomy (NCBI): domain Eukaryota; kingdom Viridiplantae; phylum Streptophyta; class Magnoliopsida; order Fabales; family Fabaceae; genus Cicer; species Cicer bijugum. The sequence goes on along the minus strand of JBBPBT010001258.1, from coordinate 1,340,625 downwards.
CAGTCTCTCACGGACAAACACACATTAAGTAAACATAAATATTAAGAGATTCCCCATTCTTAATACTTATTTAACTTAAACGATTTTCACAACAAACATTAAGCAAACAGAAATATTACGAGATTCCCCATTCTTAATACTCTTTTAACTCAAACAATTTTCAAAACAAACATTAAGTAAACAGAAATATTAAGAGATTCCCCATTCTTAATTCTCATTTAACTTAAAATGGTTTTCACGACAAACATTAAGTAAACAAAGATATTAAGAGATTCCCCATTCTTAATACTCTTTTAACTTAAAACGATTTTCAAAACAAACATTAAGTAAACATAAATATTAAGAGATTCCCCATTCTTAATACTCTTTTAACTTAAATGATTTTCCAAAACAAACATTACATAAACATAAATATTAAGAGATTCCCCATTCTTAATACTCTTTTAACTTAATGGTTTTCAAATTCCACACAAAACAAACTCAAACATATTATCAAATTCAATCCACGATTGACACCCAAACACATCAATTCATCTCTCCACAAAATCCAACCATACACATATCAAATTTCATCAATATTAATTAAGAACACGTCAAATACGACGAACACAAATCATCACAACATACCACTCAAACACAACAAATTTCATTTACTCAAAATCATCCATAAATGGGTTAAATTCATTTTCCACGAAATATTCATCAATATCACCAAAACCCCACATTAGAATTTCACCCATAAAGCATTAAATTCATTTTCCCCAATTTAATACTTCAACCCTAACATAATCCTTTTCCACACAACCACAAATAAGTCCCTAAATGCAAACTAGAAGTTTGGAAGGAGCCCTTACCTCCACGTTAGCTTTAACGTGCGATTACGGTACCGCAGGTAAATCCTGTAAAATATCCACTCGTAACGTCGCTTCCAAAGTTGGTTCCCTAGCACCGTAGCATGGTAGTGAGCAACTTTCTCTTCTATCTCTTCGCGAAACGAAGCTTAGATCTAGATGAAACGGGGAGGTTTGTGTTTGACGGTTTTGAAATCCCTAACACCGTTTTTCTTCGTTTTCGAATCAACGAGGAAGAGTGAAGTTGAGAAATCCTTGTCCTATCACCCACCCAGCCTTGGGTTACTATTCTTGAACAAAAGGAAGCAAAGAAAACGAAAATGGAAGAAGGAGGAAGAAGGGGTCACGCGAGGCAAAGGAAGAAGATGGATTTTGCTTTCTTTCTTTCTTTCCCTTTTCCTTTCTTTATTTTTCCTTCCTTTCTATTTCTTTTCTTTCTATTTCCTTCCTTTCCTTTTCTTTATATATATTTATATATATAAATATATATATATATATATAAATATATATATATATATATATATTAATTATAATTAACAAATATCTCAAAATCTTTAGATATTTATTAAAATTACCATTTCACCCATCACTTCCCAAACCACTTTTTTTGTTAAAAATATCTACTCTCGTCGCAGCTTAATTGACAGATGCAATTCTTAGCAGCCCAAGATATTTTTAACGAAACTCTCTAGAATTAAATTCTTCGTAAAAGATCCACCGCATTTAATTTAATTTATTGATTAACGATTAATTTTAATCGAGCATCAATATAACTTTTTGGTCCTTTAAACTCCCAAAATATTAATAACTTTGGCTAAAAAGCCTCCGAGTTCAATACAAAAATACACTAAAATACATAAAATATGCTTAAAAATCATGGGTCTTACACTTTGATTATGCATGTTTGAATACTTTAGATTTTTATTTCAAAAACTATTCCGTTGCTTGTAAATATTTGTTGACTTTGTCGTTATGTTACAACTTAAATATTTATCCAAAAGTATTTCTTTGTTTGTTTCTGTGTTTTATTTCTTTGTTTTAAAAAAAAATACACTCGCGTTGTTAAAAATCGGGGTGTTACAGAAGCCATCATGTCTTGGAGACTCTTATTATATGCATTGTGTTGATGTTATTTTGAGCATTTTTTATTTTGGGAATTCTCGCTCTGGTAGTAACATCGGGTTGGGACTACATTTCACTTAATTTAACACATAAGTTTGTGTACTTCAAAAAGGATTTTGTTGTCTGATATTGTGATTTAAAGTTGTTAAGTTTGATGGAACCTTTGAATTTATTTGATGCGTTTATGATTATGTGATACTCTTTACCTTAATAATAAATAAATATGTTTGGAATTTTTTATATTTAGTTATTCAAAAAAGTCCATTGTTTTAAAAATATGAAAAAATTGAATTTATTTCATTTGGGGATTAGGGTGTCACATATGTGGTATAAGAGTAGGTCTGTCTAATCAGACCGTAAATGTGTAATGTGTTCGCTATGTTTCCTTGTGTACTCTGTTATGTGTTTTGTGCTTATGGTCATTATTGTGCTACTGTTGTAGAACTAAGTTAGTTTCTCACTTCCCTAAGTGTCTTACTATATTCGATTGGCTTATCTGATTGATGTAGGTAGTGATGGCTAGAAAAACAAATGAAATTGTGATTGCTAAGGCTCTAGAGTCCATGGCAGGAGTTATAGTGCAGGCTCTCCAAGCTTTGGCTGAATCTCAAGCTACTGCACAAGCCTCTACGCAAGATGCTACTTAAGCTGCACAGATTGCTACTCAAGCTGTTTCTCAAGCTACTGGTTACAATGGTGTCCAAGGAAATGTGCAAGTAAATGAATTCATGGTGATGGATCAATTCCACAAGGCTAACCCTCCATCGTTTGAAGGTCACTAAAATCCTAATGGAACACAAAAGTGGTTGCAAGAAGTTGAGAAAATTTTTAGAGGAGTGGCCTGTCCCGAAGGTCAGAAAGTGCACCTTGGTACCTTTATGTTGACGGAGGAAGCTGAACGTTGGTGGGATAATGCGCATCAATGTTTAGATAATGCAGGGACTGCAATTACTTGGGCTATATTCAAGAACACGTTTCTAATAAAGTAATAGAAAGGAGGTGGAATTTATTAAATTGGAACAGGGGAATATGTCAGTAGTGGTGTATGCTACTAAGTTCGAGGAATTATCCAGGTACTATCAACTCTATGTTGGAGAGGCAAGAGAAAAGTCTAAGTGCATCAAGTTTGAAATGGGACTCAGGCCAGAAATCAAGAAATAGGTAGGTTGGAATGCAAGAGATCCGTGATTTTCCTACCCTAGTGAATAAGAGTAGGATTTATGATGATGATAGTTGTGTTGAAAAGGCACATTAATGAAACACTAGAACCATGAAGGACAAGAGGCCTATGCATCATAAAGAGGAAGACCTTACTATTTTCCTCCTAGTAAATCTAGAAGTCGTTTGAATTATCAACAATACAGTTTTTCAGCTGGAAAAGGAGCAAGTAGTGGTAACGAAAAAGGAAATTTAAACAATTATAGTTATGGGAGTGGTAGAGGAAACCCCAATGACGAGGAGTTAGTAACGGAAATAGTAACAACATGAGTCAAGTCTTGAGCAACAACAATGGTAATAATGGTGATCCAACTACTCTTCTCTGATGTCCCAGGTGTGGTAAGCAAGGTCACATGGCATATGAATGTAGAGATGCTGGAATTACTTGTTTTCATTGTCAACAACAAGATCACATTAGCACCATATTCCCCTACCCAAGGAAGACTCCATAACCTGGACACCAAAGTTCCCAAGCCAGCCGAACTAAATCCAATGAAAGAGTCTTTGCCCTCAGTGGTGCAGGAGCGTCTGAGAAAGACAACTTAATCCAAGGTATGTGTCTCATAAGTGATACTCCTTTATTTGTGCTATTTGATTATGGTGCTACTCATTCCTTTGTGTCTCTAGATTGTGTTAGACGTTTAGGACTACCTATGTCTCGTTTACAGTACCATTTGATTGTGAATACCCCAACTAGTGATTCTGTTGATACCTCTAGTGTTTGTCTTGACATTCCTATCCATGGTGCCGAAGGGACTTCCGAGTTAACTTAGTGTGTTTACCTTTGCGTTTGGTCGATGTGATTCTTGGTATGGATTGGCTATCTGCCAACCGTGCTCGCGTCAATTTTTTTAGTAAAACCATTGTTGAATTCATGGAGTCAGAAGAGAGGGATAAGTCTAGCAATATATCTGCAAACGAGGTGAAGTTACTCTTGAAAGAAGATGCCCAATTATACATGATCTTAGCCTCATTGGAATTTGAAGAAAAAGTGGTAATACGAGATGTTCCTATTGTGTGTGAATTGCTTGAAGTATTCCATGAAGATATCACTAGTTTACCACCAGAGCATGAGATTGAGTTTAGCAATGACCTCGTACTAAGTACTGGACCCATATCCATGGCACAATATAGGATGTCTTCCTTAGAAATGTCTAAGCTTAAGAAGCAATTGGAAGAGCTTTTAGATAAACAATTTATAAGGCCTAGTGTGTCACCATGGGGTGTACTTGTGTTGTGGGTTAAGAAGAAAGATGGTTCTATGAGGTTATGTATGGATTACTGCCAACTTAATAAAGTGACCATCAAGAATAAGTATCTGCTACTCTAGATAGATGACCTTATGTACCAATTGAGAGGATCCTGTGTGTTTAGTAAGATCGACTTGAGATACAGTTATCATCAAATATGAGTGAAGTCTTCTGATATCCCTAAAACCCCCTTTAGGACCCGTTATGGCCATTATGAGTATTTGGTTATGCCTTTTAGTGTGACTAATGCACCAGCAGTGTTTATGGATTACATGAATCAGATCTTTCATCCTTACATATACTCATTTGTGGTTGTGTTTATAGATGATATCTTAGTGTACTCTAAGACTAAGGAAGAGCATGGAGAACATTTAAGGAAAGTTTTGCAAATCCTAAAGGAGAAACAATTATTTTCCATGTTGTCTAAGTAAGAATTTTGGTTAGAGGAAGTAAGTTTCCTAGGACATGTAATTTCAAAAGGTGGAATAGTTGTTGTTCTTGCCAAGGTGGACAGTGTATTAGAATGGAAAACACCTAAGTCAGTGACTGATATTAGAAGTTTCCTAGGATTGGCAAGTTATCATCATAGGTTCATAGAAGGATTCTCCAAGTTGGCCTTACCTTTAAATAAGGTGACCCCGAAAAGAGGAATTGTTCGTGTAGGATACCCATTTTGAGAATAGTTTCCAAGAACTTATGAAACGATGGACTTCTGCACCGATCTTAGTATTACTTGACCTGAGTGAACCCTTTGTAGTATATTGTGATGCGTGTGGTTCAGAATTAGGTGGAGTACTTATGCATGAGGGGAAGGTGGTAGCATATGCTTCTAGGCAACTGAAGATTCATTAGAGGAACTACCCTACCCATGACCTAGAACCAGCAACAGTTGTCTTTGTACTTAAGATGTGGAGACATTATTTATATGGATCTAGATTTGAGGTTTTTAGTGACCATAAGAGCCTTAAGTAACTTTTTGACTAGAAGGAGTTGAACATGAGACAACGTAGGTGGATGGAATTTCTTAAAGATTTTGATTTTGAGCTTAACTATCATCCTGGAAAGGCCAATGTAGTGGCTGATGCCTTGAGTAGGAAGACCTTGAGTGTGTCTGCTTTAATGGTTAAGCATATTGAGTTGTTGGAACAATTTAGAAACCTTAGTTTAGTTTGTGAAGTGACACTAGAAAGCATTAAATTGAGAATGTTGAAGGTAACTAGTGGACTATTACAAGATATTGAAAAGAATCAGAAATTGGATTTATACCTTTTGGATAAGTTACAGTCAATTGACCAAGGGAGATAACCTGATTTTAAAATAGGTGCGGATGGAATTTTGAGATTTAAGGAGAGAATTTGTGTTCCCAATGTATAGGAGTTAAGAAAGATGATCTTAGAGGAAGGACATAGGAGTTGTCTAAGTATTCATGTGGCCCAAAATGAAAAAAGATGTTGCTTAGTTTGTGTATGCTTGTTTGACCTGTCAAAAGTCTAAGATAGAACACCAAAAACATTAGGTCTGATGCAACCTTTGAGTATTCCCAAATGGATGTGGGATAGCATCTCTACGGACTTTGTTGTAGGCTTACCTCGTACTCCAAAAAGGTACGATAGTATTTGGGTTATTGTGGATAGATTAACTAAATCTGCTCACTTTATTCCGATAAACATAACTTATTCTATGAAAAGGATAGCTGAAATATACATAAAGAAAATTGTGAAGTTGCATGGAATCCCATCAAGTATAGTCTCAAACAGAGACCCTATGTTTACCTCTAAGTTTCGACAAGGGTTACAAAGCGCTTTAGGTATGAACCTTAGGATGAGTTCAGTCTACCACCCACAAATAGATGATCATAATAAGCGAACCAATCAATCCCTAGAAGACTTGTTGAGAGCTCGTGTGTTGGAACAAAATGGATGTTGGGATAGCTTTTTGCCACTTATAGAGTTTACCTATAACAATAGTTTCCAATCTAGCTTTGGAATGGCCCCTTTTGAGGCATTGTATGGGATAAGGTGTAAGACCCGTCTTTGTTGGTTTGAGACAGGTGATAACCTTGTGTTAGGACTTGAGATTGTTCAACAGACTATTAATAAAGTAAAAATGATTAAGGAAAAGGTGAGAGCGTCTCAGAGTAGGCAAAAGAATTACCATGATATCAAATTTCAAGAAGGTGATCATGTATTTCTGAGAGTTGCTACAACAACTGAGGTTGGTCGGGCATTAAAAATTAAAAAGCTTACTCTTCAGTTTATAGGACCTTACTAGATTCTTAAACGTGTCGGTAGCGTGGCATATTAGATCGTGTTACCTCATTCTCTTTCTAATCTTCATAGTTTCTTTCACGTGTCTCAACTTCGCAAGTACATTGTCAATCCTTCACATGTGATTAAGTCAGACAATATCCAAATAAAAGAGAATCTAACTTTTGGGACCTTACTACTACGGATTGCGGACCGAAAGATTAATGAATTAAGGGGTAAGACAATTTCATTGGTTAAGGTTGTCTGAGGAGGTGCTAGTGGTGAAAGTGCTACGTGGGAAGCCGAAAGTTAGATGCATAATTCTTATCCAGAGTTATTTCCCTCAAGTAAATTTCGAGGAAGAAATTTTATTCAATAGGGGGAGAAGTGTAACACCTCAATTTCTTGTTATCTTATTTTAATAATATAATGATACACTACTATTATTATATGAGTATTAATACATGTTATAATTACTTTATGTGTGTTTGCCTTAATAATTTATTTAAATTGTAAATATTAATTATATGTAATTTAGAAATAAAATGTAGAAGAAGTTGTTGCCCTGTTTCCTCCGACCTTGTTTCATTAACCAAATATCAGGTACACTTTCCCAATTATATCAATATAGCGCTACTGACTCGAGTATAATAATGTTGGGAGTATATATATGTAGTCTTAGTTACGAGATCGAATTATATGAGAACATAGATGCCTTTATTTCAATTTTTAGTAACATCTAGGTGTATCATCAGATCATTGTAACACTAGGCATGTGTCCCTTTTTCTTTTTTTTCTTCTTTCCAATTTTTAGGCCTTGACATATGGCTGAATTATATTACCGGATATATATTCAAAAATAATTAACATCTAAACAATTCATTTTATTTTGCTATAATTAAAAGTGGCCTACAATATACATCAATTTAAATAAATACTATCAATTTTATTACATATATGCTACGTGGTACTATTTTTTTTTAATTAAAATTATACATTTATATTACGTTATTATATTTATAAATATGTTTTGTATTAAAGTAAATTATTGAGTTGTATTATGTAGTAGATAATTTAATTATTTATTTATTTACTTTAATAAATAATTTATTTGTATTTAGAGGTTGCGTGGCTATATTCTCTTGTGCATTATTAGATTCGGTGGTTGACGAAGATGCAACACATTAAATCTGTGGATCAGTTTCGTTGGAGAAAAATCTTCAATCGAGGTAAGGGGTGAGATGAGGTTCGATTTTATGATTATAAAATAAAGTGAGATGCACAGAAACGCTGAAATTCCCATATGTTCATTCGGGGCTTGCTACGTATAGTTGAACCCTATTGAGTAATAATAATTAATTATTAAAATATGAATGGTAATAGTGAGGACTAAAATATAATTTAACAACCTATAGAATTGCCGTGAATTAATTTATATCAAGATTGCATGCGGTCTGATTTTATGAATATTATGTTGATTGTTACTATGTGAATGATATGTATTGGAGTGTTCTTGCTACTTGAATGAAATTGTGATATTACTTGAATATTCCACGTGTTTGATCTTTTATTTTTTGACTGATAAGACTGGATGATGCATTGTGAGTAGTGCAAAACAAAATATTGGATTTTAATGTGATTGACTGATATACATATATAATGATGAATGTTGTGAAGTCAAACCGAACTTATTGAGTTGTGATTTTGGTGTTAGAACTATTTTCTCATCATATAGGGATGGTTTGACAAACCTAGTGATTTAGGGAAGTACAACTGAATGAGCCTGATCGTGGAGGGCTACAGTCGAACTATAAGGTAAGATTGATAAACCTTGGGGGTACCTCTAGTTGGGAATTCCTAAGTGGATTAGTGGGTTATTCCCTAAGGTCGAGGACTATCGTACAACACAAGAGTAGCCTGACTGTCGCGTATATGTGTCTTGGGTTGAGTTGAGGGGATCAATGAGGACTTGGTCATTCATGAATTGTCCGTCCATTCATGTAGTGGCATAGTATCAGGCCTCCTAACCAAGTATTTCAAAGTAGAATGGTACCAAATGATGAAGGAGTATAGAGTATAGGACATGCATAGCATTTCATCCTTGTGGTTACCTTATTGTGATTGATTTAGATTAACCTTTGATATTATGATCTTGAGAGTTTCTCCTATTTGTGCTTATTTGACTAATTGCGTGTTCTCCTCGTTTATCTTATACTATTACTTAATTTTTATACTCACCCCACGTTGTTTGTGTTTGACGTTTTACGATGGATGCAGACGAGTTGTAAGTTGCAGGTGATGACTAGTATCATCGGAGAGGTGGAAGCCATCATGTCTTGGAGATCTTATTATATGCATTGTGTTGATATTATTTTGAGCATTTTTTATTTTGGGAATTCCCGCTTTGATAGTGACATCGATTTGGGACTACATTTAAGCCTAATTTAACACATAAATATGCGTACTTCAAAAAGGATTTTGTTGTCTGATATTGTGATTTCAAGTTGTTAAGTTTGATGGAACCTTTGAATTTATTTGACGCGTTTACGATTATGTGATACTCTTTATCTTAATAATAAATAAATATGTTTGGAAGTTTGTATATTTAGTTATTTAAAAAAGTTCATAATTTTAAAAATATGAAAAAATTAAATTTGTTTTTATTCGGGGATTAGGATGTCACATTTATTCTTGGTACATATTATATAGACTGAATTAATTATATTTAATTGATTGATACTTTCGGAATTGAGGAGTGACCTTCTTGTATTACTTTTTCTATTGCAGCAAATTTAGCTGCTTAATGAAATATTTTCCCGTAAAATAAAATCATACAATTAAGAGAACAAAGAAATAGAGATAGCTTTAATGAACCGATTCATGTACAAGATTGATTACCTTTGTGTCACTTTTCTATTTAATTATCGTTGCATATTTTGCAACATGTTTGTAAAGAATTTGTTGTTGATTTTGCTTGACTTCTATTGGGGTTAGTTTAATACTGAGTATGTAGTTGTTGTTCTTTAATTTATTGCAAGTTAGAGTCTTTTATTATATTGGATGTATTTGATACTTACGTCTCTTTATTTTTATTGGGATTTATAGAGCATTGGTCAAAGATCTCCCATTGGCATTTGTTTGAAGTCATTGCTGGTATTTTCTTTCTACACATGTTTTTCCCAATATTTGATTTTGGTCATATTGAACTGCACTAAAGAGAGATAGATTCTTTAAATTCAAAATATCTATTCTTTGAGAGTGATATTAGCTTTATTCTGGTTTAGCTCTATCCTTGTCATTTTATTTTATGGTCCAAACAATAAGAAGATTTTTCAACCTAGGAAGAATATGATATCTGCTTCCATAAGTACCAAAGAGAATAAAAGTCCTTGTCTGAAGATCAGACATTCAATAAGTTATGTGGAGGAGTGTCTCTTCGATTAGAGAAATAGTTATAGCTATATTTAATGTAATAAATCTCATATTTCTCTCTATGTTACATAACTTTTATCAAATATATTATCAACTACTTTTATCAAATATATTATCAGCTAAAGTTATATTTAAAAGCTCTTTTTATTCTAACTTGTATTCTTTATATCATCTTTTATGGTTTTTCTTTATCAATGTCAATTTAAAAGAACTTTAAAAAGTAATTTAAATTGTTTTAAATCATGAAAATATTGTATATCATATTTTTAGATTAGTCGAGAATTAGATAAAAAATAGAAATGTGGATACATAATCAATTTTTTTGTTTTTACAAATTCTACTATCAAATAGCTTGAATATTTTAGGTCATTCTTACTAGTTTTAATCTTGTCCATTTTGGTTCTAAATAAATGTAGTTCTCCCAATAAGTTCAAAAGTCTTAACGGATTAAGAGTTTAGGTCATTTTGGTATTAACTAGGTTTAATCTAGTAAATTTTGGTTCTGAATCGTTGTAGTTCGTCTTATAAGTGCAAAAGTCTAAATGGATTCATATTTTAGGTCATATTGGTTTTAACTAGGTTTTACCTAATCCATTTTGATTCTAAATTAATGTAGTTCCTCCAATAACTGCAAAAGTCTTAATGGATTAATTTTTTAGGTCATTTTGGTCTCTACTAGGTTTATTTTAGTCCATTTTGATTCTAAATAATCGAGGTTCCTCCAACAAGTGTAAAAGTCTTAATGGACTAATATTTTAGGGCACTATACTCTTTTCTAGATTTATTCAAGTCCATTTTGGTTTTAAATCAGCGTAGTCATCCAATAAGTGCAAAAGTAATAATGGATTAAGGTTTATGCCATTTAGGAATTAAATAGGTCTAATGTAGGTCATTTTGATTCTAAATTATTGTAATTCGTCCAATAAGTGCAAAAGTCTCAATAGATTCATCTTTTAGGTCATATTGGTTTTTACTAGGTTTAACCTAGTCCATTTTGGTTCTAAATCAACGTAGTTCTTCCAATAAGCTTAAAAGTTTTAATTGATTTATATTTTAGGTGGCTTTTATATTAACTAGGCTTAATCTAGTCCATTTTGGTTCTAAATTATTGTAGTTCGGCCAATAAGTGCAAAAGTCTTAGTGGATTCATATTTTATGTGATTTTGATTTTTACTAGGTTTAATCTAGTCCATTTAGGTTCTAAATTAATGTTTTGTCCAATAAGTGTAAAATTCTTAATGGATTAATATTTTAGGTCATTTTGATCATTCTTAGGTATACTCTAGTCCATTTTGGTTCTAAATCAATGTAGTTTGTCCAATAAGTGAAAAAGACTAAAAGAACTAATATTTTAGGTCATTTTGGTATGGAGTAGGTTTATTCTAGTCCATTTTGGTTCTATATCATTATAGTTCTTCCAATAACTGCAAAATTCTTATTGTATTAATATTTTAGGTCATTCTTGTTTTTACTATGTTTATTCAAGTCCATTTTGGTTCTAAATCAGTGTAGTTTGTTTTATAAGTGCAAAAGTATTTATTTAATATTTTAGGTCAATTATGTATTGTCTATATTTAATCTAGTCCATTTTGGTTCTAAATTAATGTAGTTTGTCCAATAAGTGCAAAAGACTGAATAGATTAGTATTTTACGACAGTTGGGTCTTTACTAGGATTATTCTAGTCTGTTTTGGTTCCAAATTATTGTAGTCCGTCCAATAAGTGCAAATGTCTTAATGGGTTAATATTTTAGATCATTCTAGTCTTTACTAGATTTATTCTAGTCCATTTGAGTTCTAAATAAATGTAGTTCATCCAATAAGTGCAAAAGTCTGAACAAATTAATAATTTAGGCCATTTTGGTCTTTACATGGTTTATTGTAGTCTATTTTTGTTCTAAATGGTTATAGTTGGTCCTATAAGTGAAAAAGTCTAAATGGATTAATATTTTAGGTTATAGTTTTGTCTTTATCAAGTTTATTCTAATCTGTTTTGATTTTAAATCATTGTAGTTCATCCAATAAGTGCAAAAGTTTTAATAGATTAATATTTTAGGTCATTTTGGTCATTACTAGGTATACTCTAGTTTATTTTGGTTCTAAATCAATGTAGTTTTCGAAAAATTTCAAAAATCTTAATGGATTAATATTTTAGGTCATTTTGGTCTTTAGTAGGTTTATTTTAGTCAATAAGTGCAAAAGTCTTAATGTGTAATGCCTAGTTACGTGAATATAAAAATTGAGGTTGTAACGTAAAAAATTTCAAATTATATAAGAGAATAAGGTTTTGTAATAAATGATGAATGGTTCGAAAGAAGTAATGTTATGAAATCTTAAAATAAATCATTACAATTGAAAAATCTTTTTATAATTTAAATATCCAAAATTGGCAAATAGTATCTAATCCCAAATTAAAGTACGATGTAGATACTATGTCTAGTTATTCTTGATCTACTAACCTAATCGAAGGAGATAATTCTTCTCAAGGGAGGTAGGACTTCTCAACTCTCGACATCCCCAATGGTCTCAGTATTTGAAAATGACATTTTAATCAGATACTAAATTCCAATGAATAGTGCACACAATTTTAAAACAAGTAGTCTTCTCAGCCGAAGCGGTAACCAAAAAAGTCAATCATGGTACCCGCCTTCTTCCAAACATATTCTTTATAACTATTCATGATATAACTAGGATTTCTCTATAATAACCAACTACTTCCAATAACTAATAAATAAATATCAATTAAATTAAAGATAATTCATATTTATCATAATCAAATAATACCAATATACACAATTATTTTTCAAAAAATAAATAATCAATTCAATGATGGAGATATACTACTTATGCAAAGTGGTATTATCTAATCATGTGGAGCACCAACTCATCCAGTGTAGGGTACAAGACCTATCTGTGTGGAGTTTAAACTTCATCTCATTGTGAAGTTTAAAACTCATCTATATGTGGGGTACAAGACCCATCCATGTGAAGTTTAAACCTCATCTCGTTGTGAAGTTTAATACTCATATATATACGGGGTACAAAACCCATCCATGTGGAGTTTAAACCTCATCCCTTTGTGAAGTTTAATACTCATCTATATGGAGTGTAAGCTCATCTCCAACAAACACAATCAACAACATTCATATTTATAATATAATATTTCATTTGAATATATAATAACAACAATCATTCAAGAAGATATAATAAACCAATGTTTTAAAGAATATATATATCTCAAACACACACAATCCAAATGATTCACGTTGTTAACAACCATATTTGTAAAATTGTATTTATAATATTATATTTCATTGGAATATATAATAACAACAATTATTCAAGAAAATATAATAAAACAATCTTTTTAAAGAATAAATATTCAAATAATCATAAAAACAAAAATTTAACAAACGATAATAAGTAAATTAATTTATAATCTATTCTTACAATTCATAAAATCTAAATTTTAATCGAGTTAGGTTCTCGACAAAAATATATTTTTATACGAAAATACCAATCAAAATATCTAACTCTTTTTCAGTTATAAATATCCAAAACAATTGTACCATGAAACGTTCTATGATAAAAATTCCGTCTTTGTTACTCGCTATTAACTGTTATCACAACCGCAAAATACTACAACAACTCTCCAGTTTGATGTAGTTCTATCTTTTGAGTTTTTAATTAAGTATAATTTTTATTTTACTTAGTGGCTATTTATATTTAACTTGTTATATGATATCCAATGTTTCACAATTAACACATTACAACTCCAACTTGCCGAATTGGAGTGCTAATGGAGGGTTGTTTTCATGGTGTAATTTCAACAACTTGGCCTATACTTTCTACCACTTAATCGGAATTGATTGTTGTTGTCAGAATTGATTGTTATATACCAAGCAACGTCACCTAGATTTTGTACGTTCCCTAGCTATCTATAATAACTAGCAAATCCTAACTTAAATTATATTTGTTTCATCTAATAATTAAACATAAAAAATTGTATAGTTCATTCATTTGTTAAATAAAATAAACCTAACTTTATCGTATTATCTTATTATTTAATTTGTTTAAATTAGCCTAATCCCCGAGGTAATTTTTTAATTAAATCTAAATTTATCATTTACTAATTAGATTGAACATCTAATAATTCTAAACCTTGAAATTAGGACGTTACATAATGGATTAATATTTTAGATCATTTTGGTTTATAGTAGGTTTAATCTAGTCCATTTAGGTTCTAAATTAGTGTAGTTCGTCCAATAAGTACAAAAGTCTTAATGGATTAATAGTTTATATCATTTTGGTATTAACAAGGTTTAATCTAGTCCATTTTGGTTCTAAATCATTGTAGTTCATCCAATAAGTGCAAAAGTCTAAATGGATTCAAATTTTAGGTCGTATTGGTTTTTACTAGGTTTAACCTAGTCCGTTATGATTCTAAATAAATGTAGTTCGTCCAATAAGTGCAAAAATCTAAATGAATTAAACTTTTAAGTAATTTTAGTCTTTACTAGGTTTATTGTAGTCCGTTTTGGTTCTAAATTAGTGTAGTTCATCAATTAAGTGATAATGTAATAATGAATTAATATTTTAGGTCATTTTGGTTTAATCTAATCAATTTTGGTTTTAAACGATTGTAATTCATCCAATAAGTGCAAAATTCTTAATGGATTAATAATTAAGATCATTCTGGTCTTTACTAGGTTTATTCTAGTCCATCTTAGTTCTAAATAAATGTAGTTCGTCAAGTATGTGCAAAAGTCAGAATAGATTAATAATTTAGGTCATTTTGGTTTATACTAGGTTTAATCTAGTCCAATTTGGTTCTAACTTGATGTAGTTCATCCAATAAGTGCAAAAGTCTTAATGGATTAACATTTTAGGTCATTTTGGTCTTTATAAAGTTTATTTTAATTCATTTAGGTTCTAAATCATTCTAGTTCATTCAATAAGTGCAAAAGATTCAATGGATTAATGTTTTAGTTCATTTTTGTCATTACTTGGTATTCTCAAGTCCATTTTCGTTCTAAATCAATGTAGTTTTTCGAATAAGTGCAAAAGTCTTAATGAATTAATATTTTAGGTCATTTTTGTCTTTAGTAGTTTTATTCTAGTCCATTCTGGTTCTCAATCATTATAGTTTTCCCAATAAGTGCAAAATGTCTTAATGAATTAATGTTCTAGGTCATTATAGTCATTACAAGGTTTATTCATGTCCATCTTGTTTCCAAGTCATTATAGTTCATCCGATAAATGAAAAAGTCTTGATGGATTAATAGTTTAGGTCATTTTGGTTTTTATTAGAATTAATCTAGTCCATTTTGGTTCTATATTATTGTAGTTCGTCCAATAAGTGCAAAAGTCATAATGTATTCATAGTTTAGGTCATTTTGGTATTAACTAGGTTTAATCTAGTGCATTTTGGATCTAAATCATTATAGTACGTCTAATAAGTGCAAAAGTCTAAATAGAATAAAAGTCATAATGTATGCATAGTTTAGGTCATTTTGGTATTAACTAGGTTTAATCTAGTGCATTTTGGATCTAAATCATTATAGTACGTCTAATAAGTGCAAAAGTCTAAATAGAATAAAATTTTAGGTCATATTGGTTTTTACTAGGTTTATCCAATAAGTGCAAAATGCGAAATAGATTAATATTTTATGTAATTTTAGCCTATTATTAGGTTTATCCTTGTCCATTTTGGTTCTAAATCAATGAAGTTTGTCCAATAATTGAAAAAGTCCCAATGGACTAATATTTAAGTCATTATAGTGTTTAGTAGGTTTATTCAAGTCCATTTTGGTTCTAAATCAGTTTTGTTCATCCAATAAGTGCAAAAGTATTCTTAATTTATTCTAGTGCATTTTGGTTCTAAATCATTATAGTTTGTTCAATAAGTGCAAAAGTCTTAACGGAGTAATAGTTTAGGTCATTTTAGTATTAACTAGGTTTAATCTAGTCGGTTTTGGTTCTACATGATTGTAATTTGTCCAATAAATGCAAAAGTTATAATGGATTCATATTTTAGGACATATTGGTTTTTACTATATTTAACCTAGTCCACTTTGGTTCTTAATCAATGTACTTCTTCCAATAAGTGCAAACCTATTCATGGATTTGTATTTACTAGGTTTCATGTAGATCATTTTTGTCTAAATCCTTGCAGTTTGTCCATTCATCGATTACAGATGTTTTGTTCCAACAACGAGATCAAAACAATCGATTACTCAATCGATGCATTAATTCACATAAGCGATTCATTAAGTCACATAATCAATTTGGCCATATACTGAGTGTTCCCTATAACTCAAATTTTTCTTCCAATCGATTTGGTTTAAAACAAGGATTTTGCTTATTCCAAGTAAATCAGTGTGCCAATCGATTACGTGTTATATTTTTGAAAGAATGATTTTATCAGTTGGATCATTTCAATCGATTACCTAATCGATTGATACCAAACTTGTAACAAAAGAATTTGTCACAATGGATTGTCCAATCCATTGTGTTTGTCATAGACCAAGTTCCTTTTGAAATCTCATTTACAAAATCAATTTACCAATCGATTAGTTTATTAAATGGCTTGGTCCTGTGACTTTGCACAATCGATTTGTCAATCGATTTTTACATTCAGTTTTAGTCTTGTGATTGGAGCAATCGATTTGCCAGTCGATTAGCCTGGTAATGGCGTGCCTCTGACTTGCGTAATTTATGTGCCAGTCGATTGCCTAATCGATTAGCCTGCTAAATGGCTTGCCGCTAACTTGCACAATTTTTACCAATGATTGTGCTAATCGATTGCCTAATCGATTAGCCTACTAAATGGCTTGCTTTTGACTTGCACAATTTTTACCAATGATTGTGCTTGTCGATTGCCTAATCGATTGTTTAATCACAGACTGAACATTTTCATTCAACCCTTTTACAGAATCGATTGCCTAATCGATTTGCTCAGTGAATTTTCCAACTTTTGTTGATTTCTTGAGTTCCAAGCTATTGTCTCAAGTATGTAGGGTTGAGTTGTTGTTCCTGAAATCTTACTCAGTCAAAATGTTAGATTTATCACAAGATGTATTAACATTGTATGTTTGTTAATTATATCAAAACTGGGATTAAGGGGACCTAAGTCCAACAATCTCCCCCTTTTTGCATAAGTGACAAACATACAATTTTAACTTGAGTAGTACATTTCAAAGTATAACATTTCAATTATCATTATAACAAGCTCCCCCTAAATTTAAGCAGTCATGGTTCCTGTAAGTAACACAGCAATCAAATTATCTATTATCATAGCATGTTTTTTACAATTTGGTATCAGGGATAGAGCTTAACAACAACAAAGCGATTTAGCACTACATGCAGTATCTGAGTTAACAACAACGAAAAGGTTAGCACTACATGCAGTATCAGAGTTGTCATGATCCAAAGTATCATGCAATATCAGAGCAGTATAATTGCGAGTATCAGAGCAAAATTACCAGTATCAGCAGCATTTTACCAATATATCACAAGTTATAAATTCTCTCCCCCTTTGTCAGTTAATGCAAAAAGCAGTAAAAGGAGAGAGAGAGGTAGCAAAGAAAAAATTTCCTCCCCTTATGTCACTCAACATGAGAACTGGTGAATTAAGCTTCCGAAAAAAATATAGCAAATTACAGCAGAATATAGCAATGTTAAATTTGGTGATTATTAGGGTATTAAAGCATACAACTATTAGGATATCAGAGCAAAAACAAATGCCGATGAAACAGATTATGGCAGTAGATCAATTGAATAAACCAACTCATATTTCATTCATTAAAGACAATACCAGTACAAGAATCTAAAATCCTAAACACCTAAACTAGGTTGTTCCTCACTATTACCTAAGGGAGAGGTAGAGACCGCTGTATTACCCTCAGCAGGTGTCTCCTCAATGTGAGGTTTAGTACTATCTAGGGTGGTGGGATTCTGTTCTTTTGTTGCTTGTCGGCC
This sequence comes from Cicer bijugum, assembly GCA_037974875.1. NCBI lineage: Eukaryota > Viridiplantae > Streptophyta > Magnoliopsida > Fabales > Fabaceae > Cicer > Cicer bijugum. The sequence goes on along the minus strand of JBBPBT010001258.1, from coordinate 1,322,528 downwards.
TATCTCCGCAACATCGCTAAAAGATAGCTTAATACCTAAATGTACTTGTATTGCTTCAACATCCTAAACAACTGAGGTCAGGGATGCCTGGAGTGTCTTCAATGCATCTTCCATCCGAGCATTTGAAGCTTGCATCTTAGCGTTGTGAACTGCCTGAGCTTGCATAAACTCCAGCAGTTTTGCTAAGTACTCCGGATTTGCTGCAACTGGCTCAGCTGCTTGCTGCGTACTCGGCTGAGCTGGTTCAGTAGTCGGCTGTGGTCGAGTCCAGATGCCGTGCACTCTCTTCAATTGCATTTGATTTACAATTGTTTCTCCAAAGAAGAGAGTGGTTTTAGAAGATTCTTCATTGACTAATGATACTTTGAAGTGTCTCAGAATCTTGGTGATCAATTGTGGGTAGGGAAGTACCAGCTTTCCCTGTGCTGCCTCCAGCATGTGCTTGAGCACAATCCATGTCCAGCTCATCTTAAGCTCTTTGGACAGCCCCCACAACAAATTCAAGTCCATCTTCTGAACCACGACATGGTTTCCGGATCTGGGGACGAGCATCCGGGTCAAGGTATACATCAGCATCCGATGATGGACCTTCATTTGACCAATCGGCAACAAAATAGTTTCAACAAAGCCGTCGACCATCAGGTCCTTCACAACAGTGTGTCTATCAAAAGAGGCTTCCCAACCTTGATCTGCAGCTTCAGCCTCAGAACTGCCATCAACTGAATTCCCATGGAAGGGCAGTCCTGACAGATTTGAAAATTCTTCGAAAGACATGGAGATTCTCTTGCCTTTGACATCAGCCTTGAAGCCATTGTCAGTGATCTTGAAGGTGGAATAGAATTCCCTAATCAGCTTGGGATAAGTGTCATGTGTGGAGGAGAGAAAATCTTCAAGACCATGAAACCTTAAATGATTTTGAAAAGTGAATCCGTCTGAATCAAAGTAGGTAAAATCCAGAGCTCTTGCCTCTTGGATTTTCTTTTAAGAAACTCATAAGGGATAACAGATTCAGTTTTATCCTTGGAGGAGGGAGATTTCTTAGAAGCAGGAGAAGAAGCGGCTTTCTTTTTTTTTTTGTTTACCGTCCTTCATGGCGTGAGCCATGAGCTTCTTAGTAGGATGCTCCTTGCGTTTCTTTGATTTTCCTTGATCAACAGCAACAACTTTGCTTTTGTCTTGGGATAGAATTTTGTGAGTGGGAATTGGAATCCGTTTTGAAATAGTTGGTGGGGGAGAATGGGTTCGCCCACTTGAAGATGAAGAAGATGATGGAGTTCTTGGCTGGGTTTGTTTCACACGAGCCATTGTAATGTGTGTTTGAACGAAGAGATATAGCAAGAATGGTTTGGAAGATGAAGATGATGAGCAACAGCAGAGAAGTTTTGAGAAAATCTAAAAATCTGAGACAAAATCGATTTAGTGTTTAGAAAGGATGACTATAATCGATTAGCAATTGCTCCTTTTATACTTTCAGAACGCGTCAATCAATTGTACAATCGACTATGTTACCGTTGCTGGGGAACGTTAATCGATTAGGTCATAATTACTGTCTAACGACTAGTAAAAAGTTAAAACGGTCATATTTCCAAATCAATTTACAAAACGATTGTCATCTCAGTTCAAGAAATTTCTCAGATCAGTTCAGAACTTTTATCATCTCAGCATCGATTTCCAAATCGATTCATTAAAGTGTAGAGTTTTGAAAAATTGAATCAATCGATTTCCAAATCGACGCTCGGGCTAGTGTCCTGAAACTTTTCTCAATTTTGAAGTTTGGGGCCAAAGTAATCGATTATCCAATCGATTCTTTAAACTATATGTCAAGGTGTCAATCAATTACCCAATCGATTATAATGGGAAAAGTTAAGGCATTTAAAAGCTTCCTGGGTTCAACAAATCGATTATCGGGATTCAATTTTGACAAATTAGACACTGTATGGCATAAATCGATTGTCCAAATCGATTTAGTAAAGCCAATTTTCTGTGTATTCACTAGATAATCGTTGTTTCAATCGATTTGGCACAGGAATAAGATTTCACTAGGATCTATGATTCCCAGTTTCAACCTTATATGTTGGAAGCTTTCTTTTGGTAAAGCCTTGGTGAAAATGTCAGCCAACTGATCAACTGTATTAACATGCTCAAGCTTTATATTCCCAATTTGAAATTGGTCCCTAATGAAGTGATGCCTAATCTTTATGTGCTTGGTTCCAGAATGCATCACTGGATTCTTGGTGATGCTAATGGCACTTGTGTTATCACACATGATAAGTACAGTCCCTAAATCAACACCAAAATCAGATAGGTGTTGTTTCATCCAAAGGATCTGTGCGCAGCAGCTTCCAGCTGCAATGTACTCAACTTCAGCTATTGATAGTGCAATGCTGGTTTGTTTCTTGCTAAACCAAGACACAAGGGAGTTTCCTAGTCAGTGACAAGTGCCAGAGGTACTTTTCATATCTAGTTTGCATCCAGCAAAATCTGAATCAGAATATCCAACTAAAGTACAAGTAGATCCCTTAGGATACCACAAACCTAGATATCTTGCACACATGCAAACACTGAACATGATGTCAGGCCTGCTTGCTGTAAGATAGAGCAATGATCCAATCATCCTCCTAAACCTTGTAACATCTACAGGTTTGCCTATCTCATCTCTATCTAAGTGATTTCCTTGACTCATGGCAGTATCAATGGACTTAAGTTTATCAAAGCTGAATTTCTTTAACAAATCTTTGCAATATTTTGTTTGATTAATGAAAATGCCTTGCTTGCTTTGGTTAATGAAAATGCCTTACCTTTCATTAAGTTTTCAAAATCTTTGCACAACTTATTGTTTGTAGATCCAAAGATTATGTCATCAACATAAACTTGGACCAGCAAGATGTCATTTCCATTAGTTTTTATGAAAAGTGTCTTGTCAACATTTCCTCTTGAAAAGTTTTGTTGAATGAGGAAATTGTTGAGCTTCTCATACCAAGCTCTTGGAGCTTGCTTCAACCAATAGAGGGCTTTTGATATCTTGTAGACATGATTAGGGAAATCAGGATTTTCAAAACCAGGTGTTTGGCTAACAAAAACATCCTCTTGGATATCACCATTGAGAAAGGCACTTTTCACATCCATTTGATAAAGTTTAAAGTCCATTATACATGCATAAGCAAGTAGGATCCTAATGGCTTCTAACCTAGCTACAGGGGCATAGGTTTCATCAAAATCTATTCCTTCTTCTTGATTATAACCCTTAGCAACTAGCCTAGCTTTGTTCCTAGTTATGACTCCATTTTCATCTAGTTTGTTCCTAAACACCCATCTTGTTCCTATGATCTTCTTATCTTCTGGTTTAGGTACTAGGCTCCACACCTTGTTCCTCTCAAACTGGTTTAACTCCTCTTGCATAGCAAGTATCCACTCACTATCTAATAGAGCCTCCTTGATGTTTTTGGGTTCAATCTGAGATACAAAGGCTGTAAAATTGCAGAACTGTCTAAGGTTCTTCCTAGTTGCAACTCCTTTAGAGATATCACCTATTATGTTGTCTATGGGGTGATTCTTATTGAACTTCCATTCCCTAGGTAAATCATCAGTCCTTAAGGGTTCTACACTATCAGTATCAGTTGGAGGAGCGGTTTCAATTGGTTCTAATTGTTTAGATTCTACAACTTCATCCTAAGAAGCATCAACCATAGGAGGAGTGTTGTTCAAGTTTTTAGCAAATAGTTCATCAAATTTTACATGAACTGTCTCTTCTATGGTTTTTGTTCTTTTGTTGTAGATTCTATTGGCTTTGCTAGTTTGGGAATAGCCTAGAAAGATACCCTCATCTGCTTTAGGATTAAACTTCCCTATATGTTCTTTGCCATTGTTTAAAACAAAGCATTTACAACCAAATACTCTAAAGTAAGAAATGTTTGGTTTTCTACCCTTATACAACTCATAGGGAGTTTTTCTAAGTAGGGGCCTCATTTGAACTCTATTGACAACATGTGTGGCTGTACTAATTGCATCTGCCCAAAAATACTTAGGGAGGTTTGAGTCTTTAAGCGTAGTCCTAGCTAATTCCTCTAAAGACCTATTCTTCCTCTCTACTACTTCATTTTGCTGTGGAGTTCTAGGGGCTGAATACATATGACGAATGCCATTATGTTCACAATAAGTATCAAAGAGATCATTTTGGAATTCACCTCCATGATCACTTTTGATGGACATTATTTTCTGACTAGTTTCATTTTGTACTAAGTTTGCAAACATTTTGAAAACAGAAAAAGCTTCACTCTTATGAGTCAGAAAGAAAGTTCAGGTGAACCTAGAATAATCATCTATCAAAACATATCCATATATGTTTCCTCCAAAGCTTCTCACTTGAGAAGGACCAAAGAGATCCATGTGTATCAGCTGCAAAACCCTATTGGTTTTAACCATATCTATTGGGGGAAAAGATGATTTAACAAGCTTACTTTTCTCACAAGAATCACAAAGCCTATCCTTAGTAAATTTCTTGTTAGGGAGTCCTATAACTAGCTGTTAACTAACCAGTTTATTTAAATGATCTATATGAATATGTGCTATATGTTTATGCCATAACCATGTTTCATCTGAATTAGATAATAAACAGTAGATATTACTAGGCAAAGAATCAAAATCTAGCATATAAATGTTATTAATTCTTGCACTTACTAATTTCATATCTTTGTTATCCTTATGCTCAATTATACAAGATTTAGTTGAAAAACTTACCTGGAACCCTTTATCGCATAATTGACTTATACTTAGAAGATTGTGTTTTAATCTTTCTACGTACAAGACATTGTTGATGACAGCAGTTGACTCACTGCCAATGTCACCAATACCACACATCTTACCCTTATTGTTATCACTGTATTTAACAAATCCTCCATCCTTGTCTCCGGTCATGTGCTTTGAGCACCCACTATCTAGGTACCATAGGTACCTATTGGATGTCAAGCACACCTGCAACACAAAATCAAAATCTTGTTTTAGGTACCCAATTTAAATTGGGTCCTGGGGGTTAGTCTCAACTGTTTGAGTCTTGACCTTCCAAATTTGTTTACATCCTCTGTTGGCAAGTTTTTTAAATTTGCAATTGAAAACAAAATGTCCTTTTCTACAACAAAAATGACATGTTACAGCAGAGGATGCATACTGTTTTGGTTTAATAAAGACATTATGCATATGACTAGATCTACCAAACTTCTGGTTATGTTTAACATTCCTATATCCAATTCCATGTTTATTGTGATTATGTTTAACATGCATATTTGGTTTATAGCCTAGTCCAGATTTCTCATTGAAAGTCCTTTGATTATCAAGAAGCATATCTAATTTACTTTTACCACTATTGAACTTTTCTATGTCACAATGCAGTGCATGAGTTTCCTTTTTCAGACTATCATTTATGTCTTTAAGAGACTCATGTTTTAGTTCAATTTCATCATACAACATGCATTTTTCTTCTAATAACTTCTTTGTACTAATCAACTGTTTAATAGTACTAACATACTCATCATGTAATTCATTAAATGCATCCTGAAGTTCATAATAGGAAGGATTTGAGTTAGAACTTACCTCACTTTTCGAATCTGAGTCTGTTTTAGCCATAAGACATAGATTTGCTTCTTCTTCTTCGGAAGATGAAGAGGATTCTTCGTTGTCATTCCATGCCACATATGCTTTTCTGGTTTTGGTAGCTGGTTCCTTGCCTTTGGTCTTTGCAATTCTATTTTTGTTTTGCAACTTGTAACACTCAGACTTTATATGGCCTGTTTTACCACACTCATAACATGTGATTGTCTTGCTATCATTAGTCTTAGAACTTGATGGTTTTCTAAACTTGTTGTCTTTCTTTTTCAGAAACTTTTTGAACTTTTTGACAAGCAAACCAATCTTATGTTCATCATCAGTCTCACTGCTTGATTCATCTGAGCAGCTCTCTTGTTCAGACTTTGATTGAGTTTGAACTTTCAGTGACAGGCCTTTTGTTTTCCTCTCAGTTTGTTCTGTCTCTTTCAGCTTGTGTAATTGCATTTCATGCTCTCTTAATTTTCCAAACATCGTAGCAATTGCTGATTTGTTGTTCATTGTCAATTTCCTTGCCAATTGCATTCAGGTTGTTGACAATATGTGTGAATTGTTGGAAAACTATGACTTCTTTTTGATTAAGAACAAGAGAATTAAGATCAACTCCAACTAGTTAGACATAATTCCCATATCAATCATGCACCATTCATACAATTCACACACACAGCGGAAACTTAAAATCACATATAAGATTATTCCAGGAGCATACAAGAATAAGCAATTAAATAATGCTGAATATTAAAGAGAAGGGATAGGAAAGATTGCACCAAGATTTATCCTGGTTCAGCCGTTGATACAACGACCTACATCCAGTCCCGAAATCATAATCATGATTCTAGCCTTTTTCACTATAGAATGAATTCGAGTACTTTTACAGATTTTCCAGTCTTCTACACGACCTATCAATCTAACTCCCTTCACTTCTATCTTGTCACCCCTTTGATCCTTGTAGTTTATCCCCAAACTCACACAAGATCAAAGTAGACTTCCTCTTGATGATGCCACACCAACAAGGATAGCCACCAGTTTCTAAACTGGATTTGTTACAGGACCAATTACAAAGAATTGTCTTTTACACGAACAAAGAAAAGTAGTATCAAGAAATGTGTTCAATCACTCTAGCATCACACAAAAGATTTGATTTGCCAATGAATATTTTTGTGTGCTTGGAAACTTTTCTTTCAAAGTATTTTCAGAGATATGCAAGATTGAGAGCAAGAGATTCTGAAAAGATGTGAAAAGTTTTTATGCAAGAGTTATACAAGTTGTTTCAAAAAAGTTCTATTTAAAATGATTTGAAGCATCTTATATATATTCAAGGAAAACACCAGGACAATCGATTGCCCAATCGAGTTTGTAAGGATACAATCAATTGCTGCATCGAGTGTCGTATTTTCTGTGTTTCTGGAAACTTGAATTATATAAGCTTCACTTGATTGGTCAATCGATTGATTCAGTTTCTGAATCAGACATGATGCTCTAATTTCCTTTCAATCGAGTGAGCAATCGAGTTGGCCAAAACTGGGTGCTCACTGTGACTTGTAAAATAGCATCACTCGATTGGTCAATCGAGTGTCATGATCAAAGTGATTCAGACCTGATGCTATAATTTCCTTTCATTCGAGTGAGCAATCGAGTTGTTCAAAACTGGGTGCTCATTGTGACTTGAAATATAGCATCAATCGATGTGTCAATCGAGTATCGTGGTCAAAGTGACTCAGATACTGCAAACAATCAAGTTGCCAATCGAGTGGACAATCGAGTGGTCAATCGAGTGGGCACAAACTGAGTGCTCTCTGTAACTTAAACTTTAGCGTCAATCGAATTGTCAATCTATTGTGCAATCAACTTGACAATCGAGTAATTTTGTTACAGACCTCAATTGTTTATGACAGTTTATGTGCCATTCGATTGATGACCCATTCAATCGATTGTTCAATCGAGTTTTTCAGAGTTAAGTTTCATAACACATGAATGAATGACAAAAGTTTATTGGCAATGTCTTGTGTGAGACTCTAGTGATTTGTTTACTCAACTTGATACTTAGACACCTAATACCACTATACAAAAATTGCATATTCCTCAAGTGCATCCTCCAACTATGGTTGATTCCTTGAGTTGCAAACTGCTGTTCCAAGTGTGTGGTGTCTTCATGTATGCCTGAAATGTTTCTCAATTCAAAACATTAGGTAAGGCAAATATTTCATGTGCACTGTATGTTTGGGACTTAAATCAAAAACAAGATCAGGGAAGCTTATGGCTTACAATCTCCCCCTTTTTGATTTAATGACAAACATACAGATAATATTGAGATTATTTAAAAAATCTCCCCCTGAGTTTTGGAATGTATGGTACAAAACATTTTCAGTGCATAACCAGGGTGTGCATCAATCAGTATTACATGTATTAGAACAGATGCATATAAAACACCAGAGCTTAGTATGTATCAGACCATGAATGTAATGCATTAATCAGGGCATATGCAATATCAGCAATGTCAATATCAGTATCAGCATTTACATATCATCAGAGTAGGTATGATACAAAACAGCATATACAAAACAGCATATACATATCAGCATATAATCTCAAATTAATCAAATCAATCTCCCCCTTTTGTCATTAATACAAAAAGACATAAGACAAAGATACAAGAGGAAATTAATAAACAACATTTGAAATAACAAGACAACAAACAACAACAATCAAACAGCAAAAACTCTAAACCTAAACAACCAAAAACCTTAGGCTTGATCCTCATTATCACCAGCAGGAGGAGGAGAGACCGCTGTATTAGCCTCAACAGGTGTCTTCTCCCCATGAGAATCAGAACCATCTTCATTGTCCTGGTTTGGTTCTGCAGTTGATTGCCTCCCAATCTCTGCAATGTCTTCAAAAGACAGCTTGAGACCCAAGTGCTCCTGGATGGTTGAAACATCCTTCTGAACTGATTCCAAGGAAGCTTGAAGCTTTAGAAGAGAAGATTCCACCCTCTCACTGTGTTCAGCTTGAAGTTTCAAGACCTCCATCAGCTTTGCCATGATCTCATATGATCCCTCAGCTGGTGTAGGTGCTTGGGCACTTGATTGGGCTTGATCAGCACTTGGTTGTGCATGATCAGCAGTTGTTGGAGTTCTTGTCCAAACATTGTTGATGCGTCTGATCTGCATTTGGTTGACAATGGCTTCACCAAATGTATGAGTAGTTGTGAGTGATTCTTCATTAGCTAGAGACACCTTGAAATGCCTCAGAATCCTCATAACTAGTTGGGGGTAGGGCAGGATGTGCTTCCCTTGTGTTGATTCGTGCGTGTTCTGCAGCACAATCCATCTCCAACTCATTTTCAGCTCTTTGTACAGTCCCCATAGCAAGACAATGTCTAGCCTCTGTACAACAGCATGATTCCCGGCTCTAGGTACTAACATTCTTGTTAGCACGTACATGAGCAGCCTGTGCTCAACTTTCATCTGTCCAGCTTGAATAGTCCCTTTCTCAACAAAACCTTCCATCATCAATTCCTGTAAGGCAGCATGCTTGTCAATGGAGTTCTCCCAACCTTCGTCTTCTGGAGCCTCCTGTGCTCGTCCGTCAATGGTGTACCACAAAAAGGCAAACCAGTCATCTTAGAAAATTCTTCAAAGGTCATAGCAATCCTTTTGTTCTTCACTTCAGCTGCAAACCCGGTCTTGGTTAGGATGAAGGTGGAATAGAAAGCTCTCACCAACCTTGGATATACATCCAAAGAACAGGAAAGAAGGTTTTCCAAACCATGAAACCTTAAATGGTTTTGAAAAGAAAAACCATTTTTATCAAAGTAAGGAAAATCCAGGGTCCTTGCATCTTGGATTTTTCTTTTGACGAAAGAGTCTGGAACAGCCTTCCCTTCAGTAGTTTTCTCTTTTGAAGATTTAACCTTCTTAGGAGGGGATGAAGGCTTCTTCTTCTTAGTTAACTCCATCATGGCATCTCCCAACAACTTCTCAGATGGAGGAACTTTCCTCTTTTTGCTGATTTCAGGAGTAGTGGCAACTGCTTTGCCCTTGTCCTTTGCCAGTACCTTGTGTGTAGGGATTGAAACTCTTTTGGGTGGAGGTGAATGTGAAGGGGTTCTTCCACTGGAGGTAGAAGAAGAAGATGATGAAGAGCTGGATTGTTGAATAACTTTGGAGGAGGGACCAAAAGAGGTGATGGTTGGTTTTCTACCAGTTCGTTTAACACGAGCCGTTGAATAATGTAGATTGGAGGTTGATTGGATGAAGAAAAGATTGCAGTTGGATGAAGAAGATGATAGCAGAGTGAAAAAATTGATTGAGAAATCGAATTGTGAAGTCCAGGTTTATATAGCACTGTAGAAATCCGGTTGCCCAATAGACTGATTACACTTCTGGGTTAAAAAAGTAACCGTTACACTCATCCAACGGCTATAATTTTCTCAACGGATATATGCCAATCGATTGTCCAATCGATGCTCGGGTTCTGATTTGCAAAAAAAATTCTCAGACTTGTAAGTCACTTAAACCAAATAGTCGCTTGTCCAATCGCATGTTAACCATATTCCAGTTCAGAATTCGATTGCCCAATCGAATATCGTAACAAAATTTCAAAAAAACTGAACTCTGAGATAAGAACACTCGATTTGCCATCCGATTGACGTGATGAAAACTTCAACAGTCAGGCTTCGGAGATATCAGCAGTCGAATTCCCATCCGATTGAAACAAAAAACAAACAGAACAGACATAAACAAAATAAAAACTGAGACCCAACCATTCGACGTAGCAATCGAATATCGTGTTTCCAACTTGACAAAATGAAGCACTTTTCATCAGACAGTCGATTTTGCAATCGAATTTTGAGTGAAGAAATGCTTATTTGGCCACAGGACACTCGATTGTGCAATCGAAATGGGGTATAAGGATCAGATTTCATTGGGATCAATGATGCCCAGTTTCATTCTTATAAAGAAGAAGCTGTCCTTAGGCAAGGCCTTGGTGAAAATGTCAGCCAACTGCTCAGTTGTATTGACATATTCCAACTTAATCTTGCCCTGTTGATATTGATCTCGAATGAAGTGATGCCTTATTTCTATGTGCTTGGTCCTAGAATGCATGACAGGATTCTTAGTAATATTAATAGCACTAGTATTATCACACAAAATAGGCACAGTTCCTAGGTCCACCCCAAAATCAGAGAGGTGTTGCTGCATCCAAAGAATTTGAGCGCAACAACTACCAGCAGCAACATACTCAGCTTTAGCAGTTGAAAGGGCTACACTGTTTTGTTTCTTGCTATGCCAAGAAACAAGAGTGTTACCTAAAAGTTGGCAAGTACCTGAGGTACTTTTTCTGTCTAATTTGCATTCAGCAAAGTCAGAATCAGAATAACCAACAAGAGTGCAAGTAGATCCCTTAGGATACCACAAACCAAGATCTTTGGTTCCTTAGAGATATCTGAAGATTCTCTTAACAGCACTGAGGTGAGATTCCTTAGGATTGGCCTGGTATCTAGCACACATACATACACTAAACATGATGTCTGGTCTACTAGTGGTTAGGTAAAGTAGGGATCCTATCAGGCTCCTAAACACAGTCACATCTACAGCTTTACCCGATTCATCCTTATCTAAGTAGCAGGATTGACTCATAGGCGTGTCAATGGATTTAAGTTTTTCAAAATTAAATTTCTTTAAAAGATCACTGCAATTTTTTGATTGACTAAGGAAAATGCCACTTTTGCTTTGTTTGATTTGAAATCCCAGGAAGTAAGTCAATTCTCCCATCATGGACATTTCAAATCTGCCTTTCATAGTGTTTTCAAAATCATTACAAAGCTTATCATTTGTTGATCCAAATATTATGTCATCAACATAAATTTGGACCAATAAAATGTCTTTTCCTTGTCTTTTGATAAAAAGTGTTTTATCTACATTTCCCCTTGAAAAATTTTCTTGTAAAAGGAAATTGCTCAGCTTATCATACCAAGCTCTTGGAGCTTGTTTCAAGCCATAGAGGGCTTTTGTAAGTTTAAACACATGATTTGGAAGCTTAGGATCTTCATAACCAGGGGTTTGACTTACAAAGACTTCCTCCTGAATGTCTCCATTTAAAAAAGCACTTTTAACATCCATTTGAAATAATCTGAAATCCATTATACAAGCATATGCCAATAAAATCCTGATAGCTTCTAGTCTGGCTACTGGGGCATAGGTCTCATCATAGTCTATTCCCTCTTCCTGGTTGTAACCCTTGGCCACTAACCTAGCCTTGTTCCTGGTAATCACACCATTCTCATCCATTTTGTTTCTGAAAACCCACCTAGTTCCTATGACACGTTTACCCTCAGGTCTAGGAACAAGAGTCCACACTTGGTTTCTCTCAAACTGATTGAGCTCTTCTTGCATGGCTACTATCTAGTCAGGGTCCATAAGAGCTTCCTTAATGTTTTTGGGTTCTACTTGGGAAACAAAAGCTGTAAGGTTGCAAAACTCTCTAAGGGATTTTCTGGTTTGAAACTCCTTTAGAAATCTCTCCAATAATGTTGTCTATGGGATGGTTCTTGGCAAACTTCCACTCTCTGGGTAGATCAACTTCCCTAATAGGTTCCACACAGTCAAGGTTGGTTGGAAGCTCAGGCTCACTGGTTTCTATAGGTTCAGAGTCCACAATATCATCCAAAGACTTATCAACTATAGAAAGAGTGTTGTTCAAGTTTTCATCAAATTTGACATGTACAGACTCCTCTATAGTTTTGGTTCTTTTATTGTAGATTCTATAGGCCTTACTAACTTGGAAATACCCTAGAAAGATACCCTCATCTGCCTTAGGATCAAATTTACCTAGATGTCCCTTGCCATTGTTTACCACAAAGCACTTACACCCAAAAATCCTAAAGTAGGAGATGTTAGGCTTTCTCCCTTTGTATAACTCATAGGGAGTCTTTCTATGAAAAGGTCTAATGAGAACCCTGTTCACTACATGGGATGCAGTGTTAATGGCATCAGCCCAAAAGTACTTAGGAAGATTAGAATCCTTAAGCATTGTCCTAGCAAGCTCTTCTAAGGATCTATTCTTTCTTTCTACTACTCCATTCTGCTGTGGAGTTCTAGGGGCTGAGAAGATATGTTTGATACCATGATTTTCACAGAAGGTTTGAAAAGCATCATTTTGGAATTCACCTCCATGATCACTTTTTATGGATATGATTTTCTGATTATTCTCATTTTGAACCAAAGCAGCAAATTTCTTAAAAGTTGAGAATGCCTCACTCTTGTGAGTCAGAAAATATGTCCATGTGAACCTGGTGTAATCATCTACCAAAACATAGCCATATAGGTTCCCTCCAAAACTCCTAACTTGAGATGGACCAAAGAGGTCCATATGCACCAACTCTAGAACCTTCTTGGTCTGAACCAAGTCTATAGGGGGGAAAGAGGATTTGACTAGCTTACTCCTCTCGCAGGAGTCACATAGTCTGTCCTTAGAGAACTTCCTATTGGGGAGACCTAAGACTAGCTGCTTGTTGACAAGCCTGTTCAAGTGGTCCATATGAATATGAGCCACTCGTTTGTGCCACAGCCAGCTCTCATCAACGCTAGACAACAAGCAACAGATATCATTTGCAGGTAAAGAATCAACATCTATCATATAAATATTATTAACTCTTTTACCTGTCAGTTTCATACCTTCAACTTCCTTATGCTCAAGTGTGCAGGATATGGAAGTAAAGTTTACCTTAAACCCTTTGTCACACAGCTGACTAATACTTAGTAAGTTGTGTTTCAGGCCTTCAACAAATAAAATGTCCTTGATAACAACGGTTGAGTTATTTCCTATATCTCCAATGCCTAGGATCTTTCCTTTGTTGTTATCTCCGTATTTGACAAAGCCACCACTTTTTAAGTTTAGAGACAAGAACTTGGACTTGTCTCCAGTCATATGCTTGGAGCATCCACTGTCCAGATACCATGATTGATTCCTGGATGCCAAGCATATCTGCATAAAAAGAGTCAGGTTTTGGATTTAGGTACCCAATTCGAATTGGGTCCTGGGGGGTTAGTTTCAAATGATGGTTCCTTAACTTTCCAAATTTGTTTCCATCCTCTGTTGGCACGTTTTTTCAGTTTGCAATTGAACACTTTATGTCCCTCTTTGCAACAAAAGTGACATACAACAACAAGGGATGGCTTCTGATTTGGTCTAGTAAAGTTATCATACATTTGTTTAGATTTAACAAATTTCTGATGCCTTTTCATATGCATGTTTTGTTTATAGCCAAGTCCAGTTTTAACATCTAGATTTCTCTGATTTCTAAGAAGTCTTTCTAAGTTGTTTTTACCACTGTTGAACTTAGCCACATCACATTTCAGTTCATGAGTTTCTCTTTTCAGTTTTTCATTTATGTCTATAAGAGACTCATGCTTCAAATTAACTTCATCAAATTGCATGCATTTTTCTTCTAGCTGTTTCTTAGTACTAATCAGTTGTTTAAGTACACTAACATATTCAGTATGCAATTCATTAAAGGCATCATGAAGCTCATCATAAGATGGATTAGATGTAATACTTACCTCACTGTCCGATTCTGAACCAGTATTAGCCATAAGACACAAGTTAGCTTCTTCATTCTCTGATTTTTCAGATGAATCTTCATCATTGTCATTCCAGGCAATGTAGGCTTTCCTGTTAGAAGGTTGCTGATCCTTGCCCTTAGTCTTTGTAGGCTTGTTTCTGTTTTGCAGCTTGTAACACTCAGATCTGATGTGGCCTGTTTTCCCACATTCATAGCAAGTTATGACTTTGCTATCACTGGTATCACCCTTGCTGGAGCCTTTTGTTTTGGAATTCTGTGGTTTCCTTGACTGGCCTCCTTTCTTTATCAGAAACTTCTTAAATTTTCTGACCAACATACCTATCTCAGGTTCTTCACTTGATTCACTTTCTGAGCTTTCTGAATCTTGTTCAGATTTTGCTTTGTGAGTTTGAGTCTTCAGTGCAATTCCTTTGCTTTTTCTGTTTGATTGCTCTGTCTCATTTAATCTGTGTAGTTCCATCTCATATTCACGAAGCTTTCCAAATAGTATTGCTATAGTCATGTTGGCAAGATCTTTAGACTCAGCAATGGCAGTTATCTTGGGTTGCCATTCCCTTGACAAACACCTCATGACTTTTCCTATCTGCTGTTCATTATCCACAACTTTTCCTAAGGCATGTAGATTGTTGATAATGTGAGTGAATCTTGTTTGTAGATCATTTATAGATTCATCTTTCTTCATGCAGAAAAGTTCATACTCGTGCATAAGTGTATTTGTTCTTGCCCGTTTGACATCTGTAGTACCTTCATGTGTTTCTTGCAAAGTGTCCCACATTTCTTTTGCAGTCTTGCAGTTTGACACTCTGAAGAATTCTTCTGCACTTAAGGTTGATGTTATAATATTCTTTGCTTTAGCATTGTAACCAACTTTCTTTTTGTCATCATCAGACCAATCAGCTCTTGGTTTGATAATGCATGATGATCCTTCAGTGCCTGCAATTTTAGGAACGTAAGGACCATTTTCCACTGCATCTAAAATGTCCAGCCCACATGCTTCTAGAAAGATAAGCATTCTTTCTTTCCAGTACATGTATGCTGTACCATTAAAGGCAGGGGGTCTGGTTAGAGATGCTCCTTCTCCTAGGAAATCCAAAGAAGTCATTTTCTTTTATGAGTTTTTCTCTAAAAAAGTCAGGCACTTGATGCCAATTGTTGGAAAACTATGACTTCTTTTTGATTAAGAACAAGAGAATTAAGATCAACTCCAACTAGTTAGACATAATTCCCCTATCAATCATGCACCATTCATACAATTCACACACACAGCGGAAACTTAAAATCACATACAAGATTATTCAAGGAGCATACAAGAATAAGCAATTAAACAATGTTGAATATTAAAGAGAAGGGATAGGAAAGATTGCACCAAGATTTATCCTGGTTCAGCCGTTGATCCAACGACCTACATCCAGTCCCGAAATCATAATCATGATTCCAGCCTTTTTCACTATAGAATGAATTCGAGTACTTTTACAGATTTTCCAGTCTTCTACACGACCTATCATTCTAACTCCCTTCACTTCTATCTTTTCACCCCTTTGATCCTTGTAGTTTATCCCCAAACTCACACAAGATCAAAGTAGACTTCCTCTTGATGATGCCACACCAACAAGGATAGCCACCAGTTTCTAAACTGGATTTGTTACAGCACCAATTACAACGAATTGTCTTTTACACGAACAAAGAAAAGTAGTATCAAGAAATGTGTTCAATCACTCTAGCATCACACAAAAGATTTGATTTGCCAGTGAATATTTTTGTGTGTTATGAAACTTTTCTTTCAAAGTATTTTCAGAGATATGCAAGATTGAGAGCAAGAGATTCTGAAAAGATGTGAAAAGTTTTTATGCAAGAGTTATACAAGTTGTTTCAAAAAAGTTCTGTTTAAAATGATTTGAAGCATCTTATATATATTCAATGAAAACACCAGGACAATCGATTGCCCAATCGAGTTTGTAAGGATACAATTGATTGCTGCATCGAGTGTCGTATTTTCTGGGTTTTTGGAAACTTGAATTATATAAGCTTCACTTGATTGGTCAATCGATTGATTCAGTTTCTGAATCAGACCTGATGCTCTAATTTCCTTTCAATCGAGTGAGCAATCGAGTTGGCCAAAACTGGGTGCTCACTGTGACTAGAAAAATAGCATCACTCGATTGGTCAATCGAGTGTCGTGATCAAAGTGATTCAGACCTGATGCTATAATTTCCTTTCAATCGAGTGAGCAATCGAGTTGTTCAAAACTGGGTGCTCACTATGACTTGAAATATAACATCAATCGATGTGTCAATCGAGTATCGTGGTCAAAGTGACTCAGATACTGCAAACAATCAAGTTGCCAATCGAGTGGACAATCGAGTGGTCAATCGAGTGGGCACAAACTGAGTGCTCTCTGTAACTTAAACTTCAGCGTCAATCGAATTGTCAATCTATTGTGCAATCGACTTGACAATCGAGTGATCTTGTTACAGACCTCAGTTGTTTATGACAGTTTATGTGCCATTCGATTGATGACTCATTCAATCGATTGTTCAATCGAGTTTTTCAGAGTTAAGTTTCATAACACATGAATGAATGACAAAAGTTTATTGGCAATGTCTTGTGTGAGACTCTAGTGATTTGTTTACTCAACTTGATACTTAGACACCTAATACCACTATACAAAAATTGCATCTTCCTCAAGTGCATCCTCCAACTATGGTTGATTCCTTGAGTTGCAAACTACTGTTCCAAGTGTGTGGTGTCTTCATGTATGCCTGAAATGTTTCTCAATTCAAAACATTAGATAAGGCAAATATTTCATGTGCACTGTATGTTTGGGGCTTAAATCAAAAACAAGATCAGGGAAGCTTATGGCTTACACGAATCTTGTTTGTATGTCACTGATTCGTACTCATGCATCAATGTATTTATACGAGCCCTTTTCACATCAGTAGTTCCTTCATGTGTTTGCTGCAATGTGTCCCACATTTCTTTTGCAGATTTACAGTTTGAGACCATGAAAAATTCGTCAGCAGATAATGCAGAAGTAATAATATTCTTAGCCTTAGCATTGTAACCTATTCTCTTCTTATCATCCTCAGACCAGTCAGATCTGGGTTTAGGGATCAGTGAATCACCAGTCCCAGCAATTGTAGGTATGTAGGGTCCATTTTCTACAGCATCTAGAATATCAATACCACTAGCTTCTAAAAATATTAACATCCTATGTTTCCAGTACATATAGGCCACACCATTGAAAGCAGGGGGCCTAGCCAATGAAGCACCCTCTCCTAGGAATTTAACGGAGGACATTTTCTTTAAAGAATTTATCTAAAAAGCAAAACCCTTGATGCCACTTGTTGGTTATTATGCCCTCTAATTATTAAAAACTTATATGACAGTGTAATTACAGATTTTAAAATCTAATTAAACAGGTTAACATATACAGTTTTCAAGCAATGAAATCAATATCAAAACCAACGTGATCAATATTAATTTCAATTTCAACAGATACGAATTTAAGGTCTTAACAATATAAAGATTCACATACAAACATTTAGTAAATCAATCAATGTAATTTAAAATGAATTCGGCTATCGCATGCAAACAAGATTAATCATACAATCATGCAATGTAAAATGAAAATAGAGCGTAAGGGATAGTAAGTAGTGCACTGCGATTTTTATACTGGTTCAGCCGTCTGTTTGACGGCCTACGTCCAGTCCTAAGATCAAACCAATGTTAGCCTTTTCCAATAGAATCTTGTAGAGCAGTTTTACAGATGTTCCAGCGCTCCTCGCCTATCAATCTTAAAACTCTCTCCCTATTCTATTTCGCACCCACTGTATCCCAGAGTTTCTCCAAACTCTTCCAAGATCACAACAAAGTTTCTTCTTGATGAGCCCTCTCAACAATGAAGATAACTACCAGTTTCACTATTGGATTTTTCTCAGTTCTTTGTTTACAGAATCTTTGTTACAGAAAAATATAAAATGAAGAACATAATTTGTCTCAATCACTTGCAATGAATTTCGCACAAGAAATTGTTTTCCAATTTGAGTGTTTGTGAGATATTTTTCTTTTTCTCTCAAGAAGTCTTTTTCAGCTCTTTCTTGATCATCAATAGTCGCTTGTTTTGGGTCTGATAAAGTACTATGAAATGTTATTCAAATTGTGTCTAAAGTATTCAAAAGTTCTCTGAGTGTTAATAGAGAAAGTGATTGAGAACAGGTTATATAGTTTATGAAAAACAACAGATAAATCGATTGACCAATCGATTTCTTAATGCAATAAAAAGGCTCAGTCGATTTCCCAATCGACTATCACGAATCTTGTTTTTCTTGAATCTTGAAACTACATAAACAAATCGATTTCCTAATCGATTATTTTAATGCACCATTCAGAAAATTATGTGTAGTTCATAATGGAATCGATTGCCTAATCGATTACAGATGTTTTGTTCCAACAACGAGATCAAAATAATCGATTACTCAATCGATGCATTAATTCACATAAGCGATTCATTAAGTCACATAATCGATTTGGCCATATACTGAGTGTTCCCTGTAAATCAAATTTTTCTTCCAATCGATTTGCCAATCGATTTGGTTTAAAACAGGGATTTTGCTTATTCCAAGTAAATCAGTGTGCCAATCGATTACGTGTTATGTTTCTGAAAGAATGATTTTATCAGTTGGTTCATTTCAATCGATTACCTAATCGATTGATACTAAACTTGTAACAAAAGAATTTGTCACAATGGATTGTCCAATCCATTGTGTTTGTCACAGACCAAGTTCCTTTTGAAATCTCATTTATAAAATTGATTTACCAATCAATTAGTTTATTAAATGGCTTGGTCCTGTGACTTTGCACAATCGATTTGTCAATAGATTTTTACAAACAATCGATTTTCCTCTAACTTGCATAATTTTTACCAATGATTGTGCCAATCGATTGCCTAATCGATTGTTTAATCACAGACTGAACATTTTCATACAACCCTTTTACAGAATTGATTGCCTAATCGATTTGCTCAGTGAATTTTCCAACTTTTGTTGATTTCCTGAGTTCCAAGCTATTGTCTCAAGTATGTAGGGTTGAGTTGTTGTTCCTGAAATCTTACTCCGTCAAAATGTTAGATTTTTCATAAGATGTATTAACATTGTATGTTTGTTAATTATGTCAAAACTGGGATTAAGGGGACTTAAGTCCAACAAAATTATGACAATTTTGGTTTTTAATTATAAAGGTAAGAATACATAAACTGCTATTCTTTTAAATAATTAGTAAACTCTGAACTCCAAAATAATATAAGTAATAATTTATATCGTATTTTTACTAAAATACGCAGTGGATACATAAAAACTTCTTCAAAAGAAAAAAAACTTTTATGAGTTACTAATATATCACGTTTCTCAAAATACCAATTTAATACTTTAGTCTTTTTCCTCCTATAAAATGTGCAATGTCAATAAACTTGGTTTAACTATAATTTTTTAATTTAAATCAAAACACTTAATAATACTTGTATAGTTTTCATTAATTAAATAAGTAAAATACAACTTATAACTCTTGTTTCTAATACAACCTTGCATACCAGGGCTTCTTCCAAAATCGAACTTCAAGACTCATTAACCTGTAAGAACTGCGATTTCGCAAACGCAGGGCCAAACCAATCAAACACAAACAACAAAGGAGGTGATTTTTACAATCATGTTGATAGTATGATATAAGTAAGAAGAACGCCCAAATAATCAACACATAACCGTATCAAACACATCACAATATAACAAAGCATTTCAAGAAAAAATCATATTATAAAGTCAAACCACTCAAGGAGAATCAACATCTCATTATAACATCAAATCATCTAAGAGAAACTATTATCCCATTAAATACACATTAACCACAACCAAACAATCACAAGACTGTGAAATATTACGTTTGCTCCTAATAACTATATGATCCGAATATAATACCTGCCATTAAGGCAACTTCTACACGGAAAATCATCCATACTAGTGGGGAAAGTAAACCTGCCACAAAGGCAACCTGCCCGAAGATGCATATTCCATTAGATGATGGTGTATTATCAAAATAAAATATTCCCACACAACCCACTAAGATGCATATGTCATGACATGATGATGTATCATCAAAGTCAAATGGTCCAAAGTAACTTATACAAATCACCACCTTATTCAAATATCACTAAATCATACATCACAAGTTCTTATAAAAAAAATCACATATTCTTAAACAGCCATCATAAAAATCAAAGCTTCCACCCCATATATCACGAAGATCATATATTCATAAGCAACTACCACACAGATTAAAGCTTCCACCAAACATATCAAGAAATCATATATTCATAAAATTATCATAAAATCAAAACTTTAATCTATTACATCATAAAAATTGAAACGTTCATCATATACATATAGAAATTCAAACCTTCTTATAAGCCACACATAAATTCAAATTTTATCACATATATCATAAATAAGACTATCAACACATTAAAAATAAAAATTCAAATTTCTTCGCACATATCACACATTTGCAGAATTTAAATCACACAACAACCTAAAAAAAAATTTATTACAAAATAGGGCTACTTTCGTGCGCAGTGAGCCTAAAATGAATCATTGGAAAATACAATTTTCTAGTTCATCTCACAATATATTATACTAATGAATTCAAACACTCTCTCACTCTTTACCTTTTTCCGATGCTTTCACACACGAATATGAGTCTGCAAGAAAAAAGATATGTTCTTTGACTCCTTATCCTTCAATCGATCTAACTCGCTAGTTTATTGATAAACGTCAATATAATTTATGTAAACACACTTTAAAAAGGTCAATTTTTGAAACTGAATCAAGTTAACTTACCTAAATAGGAAATTAATCATAGTATAATATAGGCATAGTTCACACGGTCGTTGTGGTGTTGGTTTCACTCAAATCAGACTTATGATGAAAAAGAACGGTTCAAAATAATGAATTCGATAAACGGTGAAGTCAGGTAATTTTGATAGAAATTAGGATAGTTAAAAATATGAAAAACTGTGTTTAATGGACTAGTTAAATGAATGAAATAAGATACTAAAACTTGAATAAAACGGAGAAAGTTTTCTAGAATAGTTATCAAGCAGCAATAACAAACGATAATCCTAATTTTTGTTCTTCCCAAAATTAGGTTTTACTTGTGTATGGACATAACCCATGAACACATTTTATGCCTTTCTTTTATTATTATTATTATTATTATTATTCTTATTATTATTCTTATTATTATTAAATAAAACCAACAATTATCAAAACTAATTTTTTTTAACACAAGTTCATTACTAACCTATTACCAATACTTCAAAACTAATATTTATAAAAAGTAATTTAAGTAATTACTACTTTAAAATACATTAATAACAAAAACTCTCATATTAATAATATTAACTACAATTATTACTATACTATTTTACCAAATAATCACATAAAAATACCACCATCATTATAGAATAGTCAAAATGAAAAAATAATTAAATATAACATAAATAATTTATATTTATTACTAAATCCTAATAAATACATATAAAACTATCATATCATAGAAAATATATAGAAATAATGCAATTAATCACAATATTACTACTATCTTAAGACAATTATTTATAAGAAAAAATTAAAATAGAAAATAGTCTTAAATAATTAAAATATAACTATCCACACATTTATTACGTAGTTTAACGCACAAGACAATATCATCAGAAATATCTAATGCAAATCTGCATGTAAACTCACTCAAAATCTTATCCTCTAAAATACTTATGCTAAAATACCATTCTACTTTTTAAAATAAATTAACTAACTAAACACAATATTTATAATTTATATTATTCATTAAATAATATATATTTATGATTATCAAACCACAAAAATCTCACACATAAAAGGAGAATTAATCATAAAATAAATCAACATTGTAAGACCCTTAACTTTTAGTGTTGAATATTCTAAGGCTTTTTAGCCAAATTATTGATATTTTGTGAGTTTAATGTCCAAAAATATCTTTTGATGCCCCGATTAAAATTATTCGTCGATACATAAATTAGATTAAGAATGGTGAATCTTTTGTTGAAGAATAATTTATTTATGTTGCGAAGAATTTAATACCGAATAATTTTGTTAAAAATATCTCTAGTTGCTCAAAAGTTTATTTGTCAATTGAGTTGCGACGAGAGTATATATTTTTATCAAAATAGATTTAGATGTGAGTGAAGTGAAGTGGTGTAAGAGTGTTTAGATATTTGTTGGTTAGTTTTAATCATAATATATATATATATATATATATATATATATATTAAGTAACGTATAAATATATATATATATATATATATTATTGTAATAGGTAATATATATATATATAATTAGTTATAAGTTATATAAACATGTTAGAATCGAGAAAGAACGGAAAAAAAATGAAAACAGAAGAAAAGGAAAACGTTTCTTGTAAGACCCACAATTTTAAAGTATACTTTATGTATTTTAGTGTATTTTTGGTATCGAACTCGGAGGCTTTTTAGCCAAAGTTATTAATATTTTGGAGTTCATATGATCAAAAAGATATTTTGACGCTCGAATAAAATTACTTGTCGTTAAATAAGTTAAATTAAGTACGATGAATCCTTTACGAGGAATTTAATGCGTTATGGGTGAAATGGTAATTTTAATAAATATCTAGTTTTGAGATATTTGTTAATTATAATTAATATATATAAACATATATATATATATATACACATATATATATAGATGTTTGTGTGGAGGGAAAAAGGAAAGAGATAGAAAAGAAAGAAAAAGGAAATAGGAGGAAAGGAAATTGGAAGAAAGGAAAATCAAAGGAAAATAGAAAACACATTTTCCTTTCCCTGTCTCGCGCGCTCATTCCCCCTCCTTCCTCCATTGTTGCTCATTTTTGCTTTCTATGCTTCCCTTTAAGTTCGAAAATTGAAACCCAAGGTTTAGTGGATAAGAGAGCAAGGTTTTCTCAGCTCAATACTTCCTAGTTGTTTAGAAAACGAAGAAAAACGGTATTAGGGATTCCAAAACCGTCAAACACAAACCTTCCCATTTCATCTAGATCTAAGCCTCCTTTCAAGAAGTGATAGAAGGGAAGGTTGCTCACCTCCGTGCTACGGTGCTAGTGGACCAACTTTGGAAGCAACATTGCGAACGGAGATTTTACCGGACTTACACACGGTACTATAATGGCACGTGAAAGCTAACGTGAAGGTAAGGGCTCCTTCCAAACTTTTAGTTTCCATTTAGGGACTTATCGGTGGTCTTGAGGAAAAGAATTTTGTTAGGGTTAAAGTATTGATTTGGGGAAAATGAATTTAACTCATTAATGTATAATTTGAGTAAATGAAATTTGATGTATTTGAGTGTTATGATTGCGTTGATTTGTGTTCATCGTACTTGGCGTGTTCATACTTGATGTTTGTTGATTGATGTGATTTGGTGTGAATCGTGGGTTGAATTGGATATTATGTTTGAGTTTGTTTGGTGTGGAATTTGAAAACCATTAGAGTTAAATGAGTATTAAGAATGGGGAATCTCTTAATGTCTCGTTTACTTAATGTTAGTTTGTGAAAATCGTTTAAGTTAAATGAGTATTAAGAATGGGGAATCTCCTAATGACTTATTTACTTAATGTTGTCGTGAAAACCATTAGAGTTAAACGAGTATTAAGAATGGGGAATCTCTTAATGTCTTGTTTACATAATGTGAGTTTGTAAAAATCGTTTAAGTTAAATGAGTGTTAAGAAGGGGGAATCTCTTAATGACTTATTTACTTAATGTTGTCGTGAAAACCATTAGAGTTAAACGAGTATTAAGAATGGGGAATCTCTTAATGTCTCTTTTACTTAATGTGTGTTTTGGAAAATCGTTTAGGTTAAATGAGAATTAAAAATGGGGAATCTCTTAATGTCTTATTTACTTGAGGTTTATTTTGGAAAATCATTTAAGTTAAATGAGAATTAAGAATGGGGAATCTCTTAATGTCTTGTTTACCTAATGTTCGTTTTGAAAATTGTTAAGTTAAAAGAGTATTAAGAATGGGGAATCTCTTAATATTTCTGTTTGCTTAAAGTAAGTAGTGAAAATCGTTTAAGTTAAATGAGTGTTAAAAATGGGGAATCTTTTAATATCTGCATTTGCTTAACGATTGTTGTGGATGGAGTCAGTATACGCTCATGCATTTTCATGCTTTTTGTAAATCGTGCAGACCCGTGATAGGTGACACCTTGATAAATAGTACTTTGGCCTGTGTTAGGCGGTACATTTATGATTTACGTTTTTGTAAATTGTGCAGACCCGTGATAGGTGGCACCTTGGTAAATAGTACTTTGGCCCGTGAAAGGTGGTATATTTACGATTTACGGTTTTTTGTAAATTGTGCAGACCCGTGATAGGTGACACCTTGGTAAAGAGTACTTTGGCTTGTGATAGGCGGTACATTTACAATTTACGTTCTTTTAGTAAACCATGCAGACCCGTGATAGGTGGCACCTCGGTAATTGGTACTTTGGCCTACGATAGGCGGTACAATTATGATTTACGGCCCTTCGAGGAGGGTTTTGGTTTGAAATTCCGAGTCCATGCATTTTGGCATATACGGATTGCATTAGGGTGCTTGGCACACGAGTCGTGGTTGGTTCAAATTTATGATTGTGTTGATTTTGCTAAGTGTTATGTTTTGAAATTATGTATAAGTGTGTTTGATTCAAGTTTATGATTGAGTGTTTGAACTTGAGATGTCATTGTTTTGAAATTATGTATAAGTGTGTGTGATTTTACTAAGAGTTATGTTTTGAATTGTGTTTTGAATGGGATGGAGTGTAAAACTATTTCGAAACCCAATTTGTCATGGTGACCGCGTTGGAATTGCTAAGTGTTTAGATTTGGTATTATGTATGAATGTGATTGAGTTAGTTTATGTATTTTTGGATGATTACGCAGGGAAATCGATTGCCCCAATCGATTGGATAAGTTACAGGGACTTCTCTAAGTTGATCTAATCGATTTGTCAAATCGATTTTGTAATTTGTCTTTCAAAACCCTTTAAGAAATCGATTGAATGAATCGATTGATATGTCTCCTGTTTTCTTGAATTTTGAGAATGTATTGAAGTAATCGATTGACCAAATCGATTTGGCTATCCAGGAACTCCGCCATTTTCACGAAATTGATTTGCCCAATCGATTGGCTTCAATACAGGGGCTCAGTCTTTCACGTAATCGATTTCCCCAATCGATTGATTCAAGCCCAGAGTTCAGTTTTCACTAAAAACTTCCAGGAAATCGATTTGCCCAATTGATTGGCTCAATATAAATTCTGATTTTGAGTTAGATAATTGATTGCTCAATTGATTTATCAATGGTTTGGTCAGTTATGTATTACTTGATGGATTGAGAACTTTATTTGATTTATTTATCGACAAACAATTTTAATTGGGGTATCAAAATATATTTTTGGGCATTTAAGCTCACAAAATATTAATAACTTGGCTAAAAAGCCTCCAAGTTCAATACCCAAAATACACTAAAATACATAAAGTATAATTCAAAATTATGGGTCTTACAACATCTGGGCTATGAGACCTATCAGACATAGCTCAAACTTATATTACCGCAATCTCAAGTATTCTCATATTCGATTACTTCAAATTCCACTTAATGGTAACATAGAGTTCAATACATCAAGGCTTAACTCATTAGGTTTTTCTGATCATCGCTCAAAATTCACACTTACGTGTCTATAGATTCATCCAATGTTACTATCCATACTTAATAATCCAAGTTACGAATCTAGTCTAACTCGAATGCTCGATTTTTCCCCTCAAGGTATCGACAATTCCTCAAAACGTATTTTATCTATCCAAAGGAGTATTCACTCCTAATGTGCAACGCTCCCTTAACTTCACTACCAGTCTCTTTCATTGACACCTAAGCACCAAATGTTATTCCAAATGGAAGCCTTATCTTCTCAACAATTCCATGATGTTCACATCTCTTTGACAATTGTCAAACTTCATCCAGACTCATCCTGAAATCTACCTGGGAAAACATCTAATACTTTTCTTACCAAAAGTCCTCCACTTAGATCTTTACTTGAAATCCCTCGTTAGTCTAATATTAATCCATCCATACTCATCATCTTCGAGTTAACATCAACACATAGCTTCTGTGTCCTTGGAACCATTTCATAAACTCCATGCCATCATGACTTGCTTCAACTCTGCCTGATACTCTGTCATCTCGAAGATCTTTTTCATTTCTTGAATCTACTAATCAACTCTTTTCTTGAGTCCTCATCACCCTTGAACTTTGGAGGATGGTAACGACGAAAATATTCTAACCCTCTTAATCTTAAGAGCACAAATCTCTGTTTTCCTCTTCTCCATATCCCACAGAGTCTTTGCAGCAGTTCGTGCAACAACAAAACATCCATGTTATTTGTAGCTTCAACCATTTGATCATCCCTACTGACGTTCATCCTTGCAACGTCGTTCCCTCTTAGAGGTAGTGTTTCCGAAAAACCAATAACAAGAAGAAGTGTTAACACCACTTCGAATAATTCCAAAACAAAGTTTCGAATATATCAACACATAATAACCACCCCTGATCTGATAACTCAAACCAATTACCTTAACGCATGATCAGACAACAACTACTAACCTCCAATCTAGAACCTAAGGTTCCACAGCCCCCAAAGAAAACCAAACCAAAGCTCTGATACCATAATGTAACACCCCGTTTTTCTAAGCGAGGGGGAATTTTTTTTTCAAAAGAAATTAAAATACAACAGAGAAATAAATAAGGTAAAACCTTTGGATATATAATTAAGTCATTAAAATTTACAAGCAGCGGAAAAGTTTTCAAAATATAAATCCAAAGCATGTCCTGATGTCAACAATAGTACAGGTACATCCTTTCAACTTAACATAAAGGTAGCCCAAAAGAAAGACATATGTGTCCTGAGTGACAACCTAGTCTGATCATTCTATACATAACAAAAAACTATAGGCCTTGAGTAATCTCCACGCGCCCTGTGAGATTCTCCTAACGTCGCTCCAATCAAGCACTCCCATCCACATTCCCGTCCGGAGGGTACGGACCGGTGGGATCATCCTGACTCTCATCTGAGGGCAAAGCCCAGATTTCCACAATAGTTGTAAAGGGTCACCAACCGAAATTAACAGTTAACACATAACATTTAAGTTTTTAAATGCACAAAATACCTTTTCAACTTAGCATGCACCTTAAAAGGATTTTCTATATGCTAAAAGTTCATACAATGCTTTCCAAATGTAAATGAAATGAAATAGTGTTCTGAATCCATCAAGTAATACACAACTGAACAAAACATTGATAAATTAATTGAGCAATCGATTATCTAACTCAAAATAAGTATTTCCACTAAGCCAAACGATTGGGAAATCGATTAAATGGATAATTGAGCCCTTATATTAAAGCCAATCGATTTCCAAATCGATTTCCTGAAGGTTTTTAGTGAAGTTTGAACTCTGGGCTTAATTCAATCGATTGGGCAATTGATTGACAGCATAGCTTAGCCACTGACTTAATGCCAATCGATTGGGCAATTGATTGGGCAATTGATTGACAGCATAGTTGAGCCACTGACTTAATGCCAATCGATTGGGCAATTGATTGACAGCATAGCTGAGCCACTGACTTAATGCCAATCGATTGGGCAATTGATTGGGCAATTGATTGACAGCATAGTTGAGCCACTGACTTAATACCAATCGATTGGGAAATCGATTTCCCTACATAATCTTCCAAAATTACATAAACTAACTCAATCACATTCATACACAAATCCACATCTTAACACTTAGCACTTTCAACACAATCACCACGTCAACTTGAGTTTCGAAATCGTTTTACAATCTTACATACTATCGCACAATTCCAAAACATAACTCTTAGTAAAATCAACACAATCACAATTTGAATCAAACACACTTGCACATAGTTTCAAACCATAACACTTAGCAAAATCAACACAATCATAATTTGCATCAATCACAACTCGTGTGCCAAGCACCCTAATGCAATGCGTATATGCCAAAATGCATGGACTCGGAACTTCAAACCAAAACCCTCCTCGAAGGGCCGTAAATCATAATTGTACCGCCTATCGCATGCCAAAGTACCAATTACCGAGGTGCCACCTATCACGGGTCAGCACGATTTACTAAAAAGCGTAAATCGTAAACGTACCACCTATCACGGGTCAACACGATTTACCAAAAGAAAAGCGTAAGTCGTAAGGGTACCGCCTATCACAGGCCAAAGTACTACTTACCGAGGTGCCACCTATCACGGGTCAGCACAACTTACCAAAAAGTAAATCGTAAACGTACCACCTATCACGGGTCAGTACAGTTTACTGAGGTGCCACCTATCACGGGTCAGCACAATTTACCAAATGAAATGCATTAGCATACACTAACTCCATTCACAACAAGCGTTAAGTAAATGCAGATATTAAAAGATTCCCCATTTTTAATACTCATTTACTTAACCGATTTTCACACCCAACATTAAGCAAACAGACATATTAAGAGATTCCCCATTCTTAATATACTTTTGACTTAAACGGTTTCCACAAGAAAACATTCAGTAAACAAGTCATTAAGAGATTCCCCATTCTTAATACTCATTTCACAGAAACCATTTTCAAAAACAAACATTAAGTAACCAAGGCATTAAGAGATTCCCCATTCTTAACGCTCAGTTAACTTAAACGAGTTTCACAAACTCACATTAAGTAAACAAGACTTTAAGAGATTCCCCATTCTTAATACTCGTTTAACTTAATGGTTTTCAGATTCCACACAAAACCAATTTTCACATTCAATCCATACTTCACTCCAAATCATTTTCCACACAAACCACACAAAACAGACTCAAACATACTTTCACATTCAATCCATACTTCACTCCAAATCATTTTCCACACAAACCACACAAAACAAACACAAACGTACTTTCACCTTCAATCCATACTTCACTCCAAATCATTTTCCACACAAAACAAATTCAAACATACTTTCACATTCAATCCATAATTCACACCAAATCATTTTCCACACAAACACATCTCAAGTTTCATTAGTTATCAATTTAGAACACGTCAAACCAACGAACACAAATCAACACAATCCATCACTCAAACACAACAAGTTTCATATACTCAAAATCATACATAAATGGGTTTAAAATTCATTTTCCATAAAACCTTACTTTAACCCTAAACAAATTCTTTTCCACACAACCACAAGTAAGTCCCTAAATGCAAACTAAAAGTTTGGAAGGAGCCCTTACCTTCACGTTAGCTTTAACGTGCGATTACGGCACCGTGAGTAAATCCGGTAAATTTTCCGCTCGCTACGCCGCTTCCAAAGTTGGTTCCCTAGCACCGTAGCGTGGTAGTGAGCAACTTTGCCTTCTATCTCTTTGCGAAACGAAGCATAGATCTATGTGAAACGGGGAGGTTTGTGTTTGACGGTTTTTGAAATCTCTAACTCTGTTTTCGAATCCGAGAAGAAGGAAGGAGTTGGGAACTTGATCTTTCTCACCCACTAGCCTTGGGTTTCAATTTTCGAACTCAAAGGAAGTAAGAAAAACGAAAATGGAGGAAGGGGGAATGGCTCACGCAAGGCAGAGGATGAAGAAGGAAAATTTTGTGTTTCTCTACCTTGGCTTTCTTTCCCTTGTTTTTCTCTCCTTTATATTTCCTTTCTTTTCCTTTCCATTTCCTTCCAAACATATACTTATATAATACTAATATTAATAATATATAATATATATATACATATATATATATATAATAATTAAACCTAAACCAATAAATATCTAACAACTCTCACATCTATTACTTCACTCACATCTCCAATTATTTTGATAAAAATATCTACTCTCGTCGCAACTCAATTGTCAAATAGAATTTTCAGCAACCTGAGATATTTTGAACAAAACAGCCCAGAATTAAATCTTCGAAACTTAAATAAATTATTCTTCGACAAATAATTTTAATCCAATTTCCAAAAATATATTTTCGGCCTTTAACTCACTAAATACCGAAAACTGGGTTAAAAGCCTAAGCAATTTAACACAAAATACCCTAAAATAGTATAACTTAGGATTTAAAATTACGGGTCTTACATTACTACCCCCATTAAATTAGTTTCGTCCTCGAAACTTAAAGTACGAGTAACAATCCACACTTGGTTTGTACCCGAATTCATCATATCAGTCACAACTTATTTCACCCGGCCTTCTCGAAGAAAGTGTTGTCTACCCCTTTTCATAAGGTGCTTAATAACTCTGCACCCATTCATAGTCGGTAAGGCTCGTCCGTTCCATTCAACGTGGTTTTGTCTACTATCGACAAGAGATTAAGGATGACCAGTCCCTCAATTTGTCAATAAATAGCCAACAACCATGATAGTGGCTTAGACTATCTTAACCGAACTGTAGTAGCGCTCCTTGCAACTTATAACTGAGGTTATCTTAATGTACACGCAGTCAACAATCTTCTCAAAGTCCATTGAGTTTCCCTTATTTTCCTATAACTTTGATCTTGTCGACGAAGTAAAATATCCCATACTTATGTCTCGTAGTCTCATTTGCATCCACTTGGTACGAAACATCCATTTGGTACCAAACTGAAACACCTAGAATGACCCTAACACACTGAGCACCGAACAATCACTACATCCGAGAACTCCTAAATTTCTCCCTTGTCAACAAATCCTCGATTTTTCTTAAGTCGTACAACTACGTCAAACTATATGTTCTTATCAGTATGTTATTCCAGTTATAAATTTAATAATCCAATCTCCACATATGCTTGGTGATCAAAGCTTCCTCAATTATTTTCGAAATCATGCCAAAGACTATACTATTTAGGACACATAAACTTCCTTTCAGTTTAGTACTTCATTTCAAGAGTCACGTTTTCCATTAAAATCCAACTTGAATTTAATTCACAGATCAAGGTCTACATTTGTCTCATGCCTAACACCTCAAATTCACGCTTCACTAAAAAATTTCTTACATACTCCGCAATTATGCATAAACTCGAAAATAATTCTCCTACCTCTACTGCCAACATTCATTCTGATACTTCTTAATTTTGTTGTGTCCTTCATTTGCATCTTGATGATTATCCTTTCATTATGACAGGTCAACCGCATTGTATTCACTCCATCACTTTTCCATTTATACAAACCTTAAATTTCTACCTCGAACCTTGATACATCTTCATTATAGTGATTCCAATAAATCAAGGCTTACTAATTCCCACCAAACCTTTCCATTTCATGTTCAATTGTTTCCCATCAAACAAACATTGAACTCCTTTGATTGACGAACACAATAATAATCCCCATGACATGTACTCAAGTAATGTCTTTATATCATTGGCATACCTTTATAATAATAATGTCTGAATTATAGGTGAGATAATTCCTTTCCTGAATCTTTATTCGTCATAAGCTACATCTCTATGTGCTGTTCCGACAATTTCTTGGCACATTTTCCAATATTTGTTTCAGTTGCTGGATTCTTATTCCTTCTCAACCTTCACCGAGATATGAACTGAAAGAATCCTAACATTCGAACGTTCTAAAGAATTATTTCTCAAACGTTCCCCATAAACATTTCCAAAAAGATAATTATATATAACTTCATCCTCATAATTTTTTTTTTGCAGTACAATATCTCAAAAACCCACATACCTTTCTTCGTCCATCTAGTTACTGAAATGATCACTTCAAATCTTCACGCTTGACTTCCCAAGACCAACAACTAAACCATAAATCAGTTGTTACATTTCTTCTTTTTCACTTTTTATCATTGAATAATATTCTAAAATATGATCCTCGAAATCTCCAAACACTTCCATCCTTAACATGAATTATTTATCACTTACCTGTCTCAACTCCTTCGATTATGAAAGTTTTAAGCATCACTTGGTCCTCCCTCCAACCTTGCGAGATTTTAAATCATCAGCTAAAATCAACCATCTTAGGGTCCCAAATCAAATCTCGAATAATCCTTCAGTCCTATCAAAATATTAACATCCTCTTAGTAATTTCCATCCTTTAATAGACTCTCAAACTTATATTACCGCAATCTCAAGTATTCTCATACTCGATTACTTCAAATTCCATTTAATGGTAACATAGACTTCAATACATCAAGGCTTAACTCATTAGGTTTTTCTGAACATCGCTCAAAATTCACACTTACGTGTCTATAGTTTCATCCAATATTACTATCCATACTTAATAATCCAAGTTACGAATCTAGTCTAACTCGAATGCTCGACTTTTCCCCTCAAGGTATCGACAATTCCTCAAAACGTATTTTATCTATCCAAAGGAGTATTCACTCCTAATGTGCAACGCCCCCTTAACTTCACTACCAGTCTCTTTCATTGACACCTAAGCACCAAATGTTATTCCAAATGGAAGCCTTATCTTCTCAACAATTCCATGATGTTCACATCTCTTTGACAATTGTCAAACTTCATCCAGACTCATCCTGAAATCTACCAGGGAAAACATCTAATACTTTTCTTACCAAA
Organism: Cicer bijugum; assembly: GCA_037974875.1. Taxonomy (NCBI): domain Eukaryota; kingdom Viridiplantae; phylum Streptophyta; class Magnoliopsida; order Fabales; family Fabaceae; genus Cicer; species Cicer bijugum. The sequence goes on along the minus strand of JBBPBT010001258.1, from coordinate 1,289,666 downwards.
AGTCCTCCACTTAGATCTTTACTTGAAATCCCTCGTTAGTCTAATATTAATCCATCCATACTCATCATCTTTGAGTTAACATCAACACATAGCTTCTGTGTCCTTGGAACCATTTCATAAACTCCATGCCGTCATGACTTGCTTCTACTCTGCCTGATACTCCGTCATCTCGAAGATCTTTTCCATTTCTTGAATCTACTAATCAACTCCTTTCCTGAGTCCTCATCACCCTTGAACTTTGGAGGATGGTAACGACGAAAATATTCTAACCCTCTTAATCTTAAGAGCACAAATCTCTCTTTTCCTCTTCTCCATATCCCACAGAGTCTTTGCAGCAGTTCGTGCAATAACATAACATCCATGTTATTTGTAGCTTCAACCATTTGATCATCCCTACTGACGTTCATCCTTGCAACGTCGTTCCCTCTTAGAGGTAGTGTTTCCGAAAAACCAATAACAAGAAGAAGTGTTAACACCACTCCGAATAATTCCAAAACTAAGTTTCGAATATATCAACACATAATAACCACCCCTGATCTGATAACTCAAACCAATTACATCGACGCATGATCAGACAACAACTCCTAACATCCAATCTAGAACCTAAGGTTCCACAGCCCCCAAAGAAAACCAAACCAAAGCTCTGATACCATAATGTAACACCCCATTTTTCTAAGCGAGGGTGTATTTTTTTTTAAAAGAAATTAAAATACAACAGAGAAATAAATATGGTAAAACATTTGGATAAATAATTAAGTCATTAAAATTTACAAGCAGCGGAAAAGTTTTTCAAAATATAAATCCAAAGCATGTCCTGATGTCAACAATAGTACAGGTACATCCTTTCAACTTCACATAAAGGTAGCCCAAAAGACAACCTAGTCTGATCATTCTATACATAACAAAAAACTATACGCCTTGAGTAATCTCCACGCGCCCCGTGAGATTCTCCTAACGTAGCTCCAATCAAGCACTCCTGTAACACCCCGTTTTTCATAGCGAGGGTGTATTTTTTTTTTCAAAAGAAATTAAAATACAACAAAGAAATAAATAAGGTAATACCTTTGGATAAATATTTAAGTCAAAATAATTTACAAGCAGCGGAATAATTTTTCGAAATATGACTCCAAAATATTTAAACATCAAAAAGCGGTACAGTCTTCCAATTTAAAATAAACGCAATTTAAAAGAAAGACATATGTTCCCTCTATGTCAACATAATCTGATCATTCTACCAAAAACTATACACCCTGAGTGATCTCCACGCGCCCCGTAAGATCCTCCTAACGTAGCTCCAGTCACGCATTCCCATCCACATTCCCATCCGTAGGGTACGAACCGGTAGGATTGTCCTGGCTCTCATCTGAGGGCAAAGCCAAGATTTCCACAATAGTTGTAAAGGGTCACCAACCGAAATTAACAGTTAACACATAACTTTTAAGTTTTCAAATGCACAAAATGACATTTCAACTTAGCATGCACCTTAAAAGGGTTTCCATATGCTAAAAATTCATAAACAATGTTGAAAATGAAGGTTTTAATAAAACAGCACTGTTGTATTCGAATACAGCATCTTTGTATTCGAATACAAGGCTATTTCAGCATTAAACAGCAAAACAGCATGTCTGTATTCGACTACACAGTAAGTCAGTGGCAAAACAGCATGTCTGTATTGGAATACAGCTTGCTGTATTCAAATACACATCAGACAGCAGCAGAAAAACAACAAAATTCAGCATTTTTCAGCTTTTCAAAGGGTTTCAAAATCAATCAACACTTACCCACCACTCCAAACAATCAAACTTAGCAATTATAGCGCAATCACCACGACATCTTGAGTTTCGAAACAATTTTGAAATCAATCACACTTTCACACAACTCCAAAACAAAACACTTAGCAATTATAACACAATTACCACGACATCTTAAGTTTCAAAATGGTTTTGCAATCAAACATGATATCACACAATTCCCAAACATCCACACTTGGCAATTATAACACAATCACCACAACAACTTTAGTTTCAAAATAGTTTTGCAACCAAACACACTATCACACAATTCCAAAACATAACACTTAGCAAATAAAACCCAATTACCACCACAACTTAAGTTCAAACACTAAATCATAAACTTGAATCAAACACGACTCGTGTGCCAAGCACCCTAATGCAATGCGTATATGCCAAAATGCATGGACTCAGAATTCCAAACCAAAACCCTCCTCGAAGGGCCGTAAATCATAATTGTACCGCCTATCGCAGGGCAAAGTACCAATTACCGAGGTGCCACCTATCACGGGTCAGCACGATTTACTAAAAAGCGTAAATCGTAAACGTACCACCTATCACGGGTCAGTACTGTTTACCGAGGTGCCACCTATCACGGGTCAGCACGATTTACCAAAGAAAAACGTAAGTCATAATTGTACCGCCTATCATAGGCCAAAGTACTACTTACCTAGGTGTCACCTATCACGGGTCAACACAACTTACCAAAAAGTAAATCGTAAACGTACCACCTATCACGGGTCAGTACAGTTTACCGAGGTGCCACCTATCACGGGTCAGCACAATTTACCAGATGAAATGCATGAGCATACACCAACTCCATTCACAACAAGCGTTAAGTAAATGCAGATATTAAAAGATTCCCCATTTTTAATACTCATTTACTTAACCGATTTTCACACCAAAACATTAAGCAAACAGACATATTAAGAGATTCCCCATTCTTAATATACTTTTGACTTAAACGATTTCCACAACAAAACATTCAGTAAACAAGTCATTAAGAGATTCCCCATTCTTAATACTCATTTCACTGAAACCATTTTCAAAACAAACATTAAGTAACCAAGACATTAAGAGATTCCCCATTCTTAACGCTCAGTTAACTTAAACGATTTTCAAACAACTTTAAGTAACTAAGACATTAAGAGATTCCCCATTCTTAATGCTCAGTTAACTTAAACGATTTTTCACAAACTCACATTAAGTAAACAAGACATTAAGAGATTCCCCATCCTTAATACTCATTTAACTTAATGGTTTTCAAACTCCACACAAAACCAACTTTCACATTCAATCCAGAATTCACTCCAAAACATTTTCCACACAAACCACACAAAATAAACTCACATATACTTTCATATTCAATCCATACTTCATTCTAAATCATTTTCCACACAAACCACACAAAACCAACTCAAACATACTTTCACATTCAGTCCTTACTTCACACCAAATCATTTTCCACACGAACCACACAAAACCAACCCAAATTTCATCAGTTATCAATTTAGAACACGTCAAAACAACGAACACAAATCAACACAATCAATCACTCAAACACAACAAGTTTCATATACTAAAAATCATACATAAATGGGTTTAAAATTCATTCTCCATAAAACCTTACTTTAACCCTAACCAAATTCTTTTCCACACAACCACAAGTAAGTCCCTAAATGCAAACTAAAAGTTTTGAAGGAGCCCTTACCTTCACGTTAGCTTTAACGTGCGATTACGGTACCGCGAGTAAATCTGGTAAAATCTCCGCTCGCAACGTCGCTTCCAAATTTGGTTCCCTAGCACCGTAGCATGGTAGTGAGCAACTTTCCCTTCTATCTCTTCGCGAAACGAAGCTTAGATCTAGATGATACGGGGAGGTTTGTGTTTGACGGTTTTGAAATCCCTAACACCGTTTTTCTTCGTTTTCGAAACAACGAGGAAGTGTGAAGCTGAGAAATCCTTGCTTTCTTACCCACTAAGCATTGGGTTTCTATTCTTGAAGCCAAAGAAAGAAAAGAAATCGAAAGGTAGAAGGAGGAGGAAGGGGAAAGGTACACGGGATTGGAGGGAGCGTGCCTTTTCTTCCTCTGTTTCTGTTTTTTCATCTCTTTCTTCCATTCTAACATATATTTATATACATATTACTTATTTATATTACTTATAATAATAATATATTATATATATATACAATAATTAAACCTAAACAAATAAATATCTAAATATCTAGATATTTTAGATATTTATGAAAATCATCACTTCTCAAACCATTTTGATAAAAATATCTATTCTCGTCGCAACTCAATTGACAGATAAAATTTTCTGCAACCCGAGATATTTTTAACAAAATTGTCCGGTATTAATTTCTCCGTAACGTAAACAAATTATTCTTCGACAAATAATTTCAATCCACTTTCCAAAAGTATATTTTTGGCATTTAACCCACTGAATACCAAAAATTGGGCTAACAAACTAAGAAATTCCACACAAAATACCCTAAAATTGTATAATTTAAGATTTAAAAACTATGGGTCTTACAACTCCCATCCACATTCCCGTCCGGAGGGTACGAACCGGTGGGATCATCCTGACTCTCATCTGAGGGCAAAGCCCAGATTTCCACAATAGTTGTAAAGGGTCACCAACCGAAATTAACAGTTAACACATAACATTTAAGTTTTTAAATGCACAAAATACCTTTTCAACTTAGCATGCACCTTAAAAGGATTTTCCATATGCTAAAAGTTCATACAATCCTTGCCAAATGTAAATGAAATCAAATAGAGTTCTCAATCCATCAAGTAATACACAACTGAACAAAACATTGATAAATTAATTGAGCAATCGATTATCTAACTCAAAATAAGAATTTCCACTAAGCCAATCGATTAGGAAATCGATTAAATGGATAATTGAGCCCCTGTATTAAAGCCAATCGATTTCCAAATCGATTTCCTGAAGGTTTTTAGTGAAGTTTGAACTCTGGGCTTAATTCAATGGATTAGGCAATTGATTGGGCAATTGATTGACAGCATAGCTGAGCCACTGACTTAATGCCAATCGATTAGGCAATTGATTGGGCAATTGATTGACAGCATAGCTGAGCCACTGACTTAATGCCAATCGATTGGGCAATTGATTGGGCAATTGATTGACAACATAGCTGAGCCACTGACTTAATACCAATCGATTGGGAAATCGATTTCCCTACATATTCTTCCAAAAATACATAAACTAACTCAATCACATTCATACACAAATCCACATCTTAACACTTAGCACTTTCAACACAATCACCACGTCAACTTGAGTTTCGAAATCATTTTACAATCTAACATACTATCGCACAATTCCAAAACATAACTCTTAGTACAATCAACACACTCACAATTTGAATCAAACACACTTACACATAGTTTCAAACTATAACACTTAGCAAAATCAACACAATCATAATTTGCATCAATCACAACTCGTGTGCCAAGCACCCTAATGCAATGCGTATATGCCAAAATGCATGGACTCGGAATTCCAAACCAAAACCCTCCTCAAAGGGCCGTAAATCATAATTGTACCGCCTAGCGCAGGCCAAAGTACCAATTACCGAGGTGCCACCTATCACGGGTCAGCACGATTTACTAAAAAGCGTAAATCATAAACGTACCACCTAACGCGGGTCAGTATTGTTTACCGAGGTGCCACCTATCACGGGTCAACACGATTTACCAAAAGAAAAGCGTAAGTCGTAAGGGTACCGCCTATCACAGGCCAAAGTACTACTTATTGAGGTGCCACCTATCACGGGTCAGCACAACTTGCCAAAAAGAAAATCGTAAACGTACCACCTATCACGGGTCAGTACAGTTTACCAAGGTGCCACCTATCACGGGTCAGCACAATTTACCAAATGAAATGCATTAGCATACACTAACTCCATTCACAACAAGCGTTAAGTAAATGCAGATATTAAAAGATTCACCATTTTTAATACTCATTTACTTAACCGATTTTCACACCAAACATTAAGCAAACAGACATATTAAGAGATTCCTCATTCTTAATATACTTTTGACTTAAACGGTTTCCACAACAAAACATTCAGTAAACAAGTCATTAAGAGATTCCCCATTCTTAATACTCATTTCACAGAAACCATTTTCAAAAACAAACATTAAGTAACCAAGACATTAAGAGATTCCCCATTCTTAACGCTCAGTTAACTTAAATGATTTTCACAAACTCACATTAAGTAAACAAGACATTAAGAGATTCCTCATTCTTAATACTCGTTTAACTTAATGGTTTTCAGATTCCACACAAAACCAACTTTCACATTCAATCCATACTTCACTCCAAATCATTTTCCACACAAACCACACAAAACAAACTCAAACATACTTTCACATTCAATCCTTACTTCACTCCAAATCATTTTCCACACAAACCACACAAAACAAACTCAAACATACTTTCACATTCAATCCATACTTCACTCCAAATCATTTTCCACACAAACCACACAAAACAAATTCAAACATACTTTCACATTCAATCCATAATTCACACCAAATCATTTTCCACACAAACACATCTCAAGTTTCATCAGTTATCAATTTAGAACACATCAAACCAACGAACACAAATTAACACAATCCATCACTCAAACACAACATGTTTCATATACTCAAAATCATAAATAAATGGGTTTAAAATTCATTTTCCATAAAACCTTATGTAGACACCTAATTTTGTCCGCCACTTTTAAAGTTTTATGAAATATAATAGATATATAATTAAAAAATAATAATAAATAATAATAGAAAAATAAAAGAAATAATAAAAATAAACAATTAGGCTGTTGACACCTAATTTTGTCCGATTTTTATTTTTTTACTTTTTATTAAAAAAAAGGAAATAATAATAGTAATAATGATAATAATAATAAATATATAAAGAAATACAAAAATAAAAATAAATAATTAGAAATATAAGCTCTAAACAATCACAAGTGTTTTCGATTCTTGTTTGCCTCTAATTCTTGTTCCGACTCTTTTCTAAAAAAAAAAAATAATAAGAAATAAAAATAAAGGAAATTGAAAAGAAACGAATTGATTGTCATAAAAATGGATGCAATGATGATCAAAATAAATGAACAAAAAAAACATAAAAGAAATTGATTGATAGTCATAAAATCAAAATAATGGTGATCAATTGAATAGAAAAGAAACCGAAGAATGAATCAATGGCAATAAGAATCAATATAATTGTGGCCAATTAAAAGAAAAAGAAAACCGAAAAATAGATTAATAGTAATCAATTGACAATTATTCTTTTGTCTTTTGAAATCTACACCAAAAAATCTATAAATAGTCTGCCACAAGAGCACAAAGGGGAGCAGAATTGGAAAGACAAACTGAGAGTACAAAAAAAATAGAATGAATAGAGAGATTAGTTAGCAAAAGAGAAGGAGAGAATCTGATCTTGAAGTAATCAGTTTAGTAAGGTACCATTTTCTTATTCTTTTCTCTTGTCTGCTTATTAGTTTTTTTTCTTATTTTACATCTTTGTTTTTTAATATATATATTTTTCTCTTTCTATTTTTTTTTGTTTTGTTTATAAAAATAAACTCATATATTAAGTTTTCATTTTATTTTTTAAATTGTTTAATCCTAAAAATTGTCTTCTTTGTAATATAAAATAATAAAAAATATAACTAGTTGAAGTCTATAGATCAAGAAAATAAATTTTGTCATATTGTAATTTAATAAAAAATTTCATAATATGTCTTTATCAAATAAAAAAAATTTATAACGGATAAATGTTTTTACCCTTAAGATTAGAATTAATGGTTGTTGCCGCCGGATGAAATTCATCCTCGCTCGCTACACCATATTATTTACTTTCAAATCGTTGGTGGCCTTTGTGTCGCGACAGATCCGACAACGTACGAGCAAATTATTTAACAGATTATTTCACTGTCGTGTCCATTTGTCTGGTTCACAAACCGCCACGCTACGAAATTTGTTTTCTTAAAAAAAACTAATTTCTTTTTTTTTTCTCGTTAAAATAGTCAAATATTATTATTTATTATTATTATTATTATATTTATCATTATTATTATTATTACATTTTTATTTTTTTAATACGCATATAAATAAAAATAATAATAAAATCGGTCAACACACAAATATTTTCTACCCAAGAACTACGTGTGTTTTGATTTCCCTATTTCACCTAGGGATACGTAGGAGCAAGGTCTTCCCCTTGTCAAACCAAATTAATAAAAAAATTATATTTTTCTTCTATATAATTTAATTTTTTTTATTATTCTTTTTGGGGTAAAAATAAATAAATAAATAAATAAATAGTTTGTATATAATTAATTATAGGGTAACCGTTTTAACGGACGTTGTAGGGTGATAATACTTCCCTACTCGTAATCGATTCCTGAATCCAAATTTTTGGTTGAAAAATATTATTTTAGGTTTTATCCAATTTTTCCTTTAATAAAATTAAAATTGGTGGCGACTCCTTTTTCGCGGACAAACCGGACGCGACACCTTACTTTAACCCTAACCAAATTCTTTTCCACACAACCACAAGTAAGTCCCTAAATGCAAACTAAAAGTTTGGAAGGAGCCCTTACCTTCACGTTAGCTTTAACGTGCGATTACGGCACCGTGAGTAAATCCGGTAAATTTTCCGCTCGCTACGCCGCTTCCGAAGTTGGTTCCCTAGCACCGTAGTGTGGTAGTGAGGAACTTTCCCTTCTATATCTTTGCGAAACGAAGCATAGATCTAGGTGAAACGGGGAGGTTTGTGTTTGACGGTTTTTGAAATCTCTAACTCCGTTTTCGAATCCGAGAAGGAGGAAGGAGTTGGGAACTTGATCTTTCTCACCCACTAGTCTTTGGTTTCAATTTTCGAACTCAAAGGAAGTAAGAAAAACGAAAATGGAGGAAGGGGGGTATGGCTCACGCAAGGCAGAGGAAGAAGAAGGAAAATTTTGTGTTTCTCTACCTTGGCTTTCTTTCCCTTGTTTTTCTCTCCTTTATATTTCCTTTCTTTTCCTTTCCATTTCCTTTTTCCTTCCAAACATATACTTATATAATACTAATATTAATTATATATATAATATATATATATATATATAATATATATATATATAATATATATATATATATAATATATATATATAATAATTAAACCTAAACCAATAAATATCTAACAACTCTCACATCCATTACATCACTTACATCTCCAATTATTTTGATAAAAATATCTACTCTCGTCGCAACTCAATTGTCAAATACAATTTTCAGCAACCTGAGATATTTTGAACAAAACCGCCCAGAATTAAATTCTTCGAAACTTAAATAAATTATTCTTTGACAAATAATTTTAATCCAATTTCCAAAAATATATTTTCGGCCTTTAACTCACTAAATACCGAAAACTTGGTTAAAAGCCTAAGCAATTTAACACAAAATACTCTAAAATTGTATAACTTAGGATTTAAAATTACGGGTCTTACAGCTCCGAAGGTAGAACCAGTTGTGAATGTAACTAGGGCTACTCGTCCTACTGCTAAAGGACGCATTTATTGTGTGAGTGTTGAAGATGGGAACCCATCTGGCAATCTGATTCAACGTGATTGTGAGATTGCAGGTAACACTCTAACTGCACTTTTTGATTCGGGGGCAACCCATTCCTTCATTGCTATGGATTGTGTGAATCGTTTGTAGTTATGTGTGTCTACTTTACCTTTTGATTTGGTTGTTTCCACACCTGCTAAGACTTTGACAGTAAACTTGCATGTTTACATTGTCAAATAACTATTCATAATAGGGATTTCTTGGTTAATTTGATTTGTTTACCTCTACAATCACTCGAGGTCATTCTCGGTATGGATTGGATGTCTTACCATTATGTGATCTTGGACTGTGCTCGTAAATTGGTTCTTTTCCCCGAACCAGGAGTTGTTAAGTATCTAGCCGCCATCAAACTCCGAGTGTCGCTAAGAGAAGGAACTCATGAGTTTTTGTCTCTGGCTAATGTGGAGGCAAAGATAAATGTAGACATAGAAGATGTGATGCTCGTCAATGAGTACCGGGACGTATTTCCAACGGAAATCCCAAGATTGCCACTAGTAAGAGAAGTGGAATTTTTCATTGATTTGCACCCAGGAATCGGACCCATTTCAATTGCACCGTATCGAATGTCGCCATTGGAATTAAATGAGCTCAAAAGCCAAATTGAAGATTTGTTGGAGAAGAAATTTATTAGACCAAGTGTATAGCCATGGGGAGCTCTAGTTTTGCTAGTTAAGAAGAAGGATGGAAGCCCGCGCTTATGTGTGGGTTATAGACAGCTTAATAAAGCAACTATTAAGAATCGTTATCCTTTCCCATGCATCGATGATTTAATGGATCAATTGAGAGGGGCAGCGATATTTTCGAAGATTGACTTGAAGTCGGGTTACCATCAGATTCGAGTAAGGGAAGGAGATATCCAGAAAACTGCTTTCAGAACCTGTTACGGACATTATGAATATCTTGTTATGCCATTTGGAGTTACCAATGCACCAGCAATTTTCATGGACTACATGAACAGAATCTTTAATCCATTCCTTGATAAATTTGTTGTGGTGTTCATTGATGATATATTAATTTATTCAAGAACTAAAGAAAAGCATGGAGAACATTTACGTCAAGTTCTTGAGATTTTACGCGAGAAGCGATTGTATGCCAATTTGTCGAAGTGTGAGTTTTGGCTAGAGAAAGTGAATTTCTTAGGGCTTGTGATAACCAAGGAAGGAATCGCTGTAGATCCAGTTAAGATTGAGGCGGTTCTTGCTTGGAAACAACCCCAGACTGTCATTGACATACGATCTTTTTTAGGACTAGCGGGGTACTACATGAGGTTTGTTGAAGGTTTTGCTAAGATTGTGACTCCATTGATACAACTTACCAGAAAAGATCAATCGTTCGCATGGACGGAGAAGTGTGAGGAAAATTTTCAGTTATTAAAGAGAAAATTGACGACTTTACCAGTATTGGTATTACCACAATCAGATGAACCCTATGGAGTTTATTGTGATGCATCTCACCAAGGTTTGGGATGTGTCCTGATGCAACACAAGAAAGCTGTGGCTTATGCCTCAAGGCAATTGAAGATTCATGAGAGAAACTATCCTACTCATGATTTGGAGCATGCTGCTGTTGTTTTTGCATTGAAGATCTGGAGGCACTATTTATATAGGTGGACGTTCATAGTGTTCAGTGACCATAAAAGTTTGAAATATTTGTTTGATCATAAGGAATTGAACATGCGCCAGAGACGATGGATGGAGACTCTCAAGGATTTTGATTTCACACTGCAGTACCACCCTAGGAAGGCCAATGTAGTGGTTGATGCGTTGAGTAGAAGAAGTGTATCAGTGTCTTCAACAATTATGGCTAGACAACAAGAGTTGTGGGAAGCTTTTAGAGACCTACACTTGAACGTAGAGTTTGCACCTGGAATTTTGAAATACGGAATGATTAAGATTTCGAGTGGACTACTTGAGGACATTGCATATTCTCAAGATGACGTCTGAATTTAAGAGAAGAGGAACCTCATAGTGCAAGGGAAGACAACTGAGTTTAAGATTGGATCAGATAATATCTTGTGATGTAATGGTAGGATTTGTGTACCAGAAGTTACGGATATGAGGAAAACAATTTTAGAAGAGGCTCATAAGAGTAAGTTGAGCATTCATCCTGGAGCAACAAAGATGTATCAGGATTTGAGACAGAATTATTGGTGGCCAAGAATGAAGAAACATGTAGTGGAGTATGTATCAACTTGTCTAACTTCTCAGAAAGCGAAGGTGGAACATCAGCAACCTGCTGGGATGTTGCAACCTTTAGATATACCTGAATGGAAGTGGGACGACATTTCCATGGATTTTATAACAGGATTGCCTAAAACATGGAGAAAGAATGATTCTATATGGGTGATAGTGGATCGACTGACTAAATCCGCACACTTTTTGCCAGTAAAGACCACCTATAAGGTAGATCAGCTAACAAAGATCTACATTGTTGAAATTGTGAGATTACACGGGGTACCATCGAGTATTGTAACAGACCGTGATCTGAAGTTCACATCACATTTTTTGGGAGCATTGCACGAAGCGTTGGGAACGAAACTACGAGTGAGTTCAGCTTACCATCCACAAACGGACAAACAGACTGAAAGGACGAATCAGTCCCTGGAAGATCTGTTGAGAGCATGTGTATTAGATGATATAGGAAGTTGGGATGATGTACTTCCGTTGATTGAGTTCACCTACAACAATAGTTTCCACGCAAGTATTGGAATGGCACCATATGAGGCTTTATATGGGTGCAAGTGTCAAACGCCCTTGTGTTGGTATAAGGACGGTGAAAATATGATTGTCGGACCAGAGATGGTGCAACAGACTACAACTAAGGTGAAGAAGATCATGGAGAAAACGAAGACTTCACAAGATCGTCAGAAAAGTTACGCAGACAGGCGTCGCAGACTTTTAGAATTCGAACAGGGTGACCATGTATTTCTAAGAGTCACACCTACTACTGGAGTTGGTAGAGCATTGAAATCGAAGAAGTTGACTCCAAAATTCATTGGACCATATAAGATTTCTGCACGAATTGGGCCTGTTGCTTATCGGATTGCATTGCCTCCGATACTGTCCAATATACATGACGTGTTTCATGTGTCACAGTTGAGGAAATATCTTGCAGATCCATCTCATGTGATCGAACCAGACACAATCCAGCTAAAGGATAACTTGTCATTCGAGGTACCACATGTGAGAATTGATGACAAGAAGATTAAGCGATTGAGGACCAAGAATGTTTCGTGGGTCAAGGTGATTTAGAACCCAATTACTGGAGATGCGACTTGGGAACTGGAGAGCAAGATGAGAGAACAACATACGAAGTTATTTATCGATGCGTAGTTTCGAGGACGAAACTAATTTTAGTAGGGTAGTAATGTAAGACCCATAATTCTGAATTATACTTTATGTATTTTAGTGTATTTTGGGTATTGAACTCGGAGGCTTTTTAGCCAAGTTATTAATATTTTGTGAGCTTAAATGCCCAAAAATATATTTTGATACCCCGGTTAAAATTGTTCGTCGATAAATAAATTAAATTAAGTGCGGTGAATCCTTTACGAAGAATTAAATTCTGAGCAGTTTCATTAAAAATATCTCTAACTGCTAAAAGTTGCATCTGTCAATTGAGTTGCGACGAGAGTAGATATTTTTAACAAAAAATGGTTTGGGAAGTTATGGGTGAAATGGTAATTTTAATAAACATCTAGATATTTTGATACTTGTTAATTATAATTAATATATATATATATATATATATATATATATATATATATATATTTGTGTGGAGGGAAAAGAGGAGGAAATAGAAAGAAAAGAAATAGAAAAGAAGGAAGAAAGGAAGAAAGGAAAAGAGAAAGAAAGAAAGAAAACATTTCCATCTCCTTCCTCACCCCGGCCTCGCGTGAAACTCCCTCCCTTCTTCTTCCATTTTCATTTTCTTGCTTCCTTTTAGTTCAAGAAAAGAAACCCAAGGCTCAGTGGGTGAGAAAGATCAAATTCCCAGCTTCTTCCTTCTTTCCGGATTCGAAAACAGAGTTAGGGATTTCAAAACCGTCAAACACAAACCTCCTTGTTTCATCTAGATCTAAGCTTCGTTTCGCAAAGAGATAGAAGAGAAAGCTGCTCATTACCACGCTACGGTGCTAGGGAACCAACTTTGGAAGCGACGTTGCGAGCGGAGATTTAACCGGATTTACTCGCGGTACCGTAATCGCACGTTAAAGCTAACGTGAAGGTAAGGTCTCCTTCCAAACTTTTAGTTTGCATTTAGGGACTTATCTGTGGTTGTGTGGAAAAGAATTTTGTTGGGGTTGAAGTATTGATTTGGGGGAAAATGAATTTAACTCATTATTGTATGATTTTGTGGAAATATGATTTGATGTGTTTGAGTGGTATGTTGTGATGATTTGTGTTCTTCGTATTTCACGTGTTCATAATTAATGCTTATGAAATTTGTTATGTGTATGGTTGGATTTTGTGGAGAAATGAATTGATGTATTTTGGTGTGAATTGTGGATTGAAATTGTCAATATGTTTGAGTATGTTCTGTGTGGAATTTGAAAACCATTAGAGTTAAACGAGTATTAAGAATGGGGAATCTCTTAATGTCTACGTTTACTTAATGATGTTGTGAAAACCATTAGAGTTGAACGAGTATTAAAAATGGGGAATCTTTTAGTATCTCTGTTTACTTAATGTTTGTTGTGAAAATCGTTTTAAGTTAAATGAGTATTAAAAATGGGGAATCTCTTAATATCCTTGTTTACTTAATGTTTGTCGTGAAAACCATTAGAGTTAAACTAGTATTAAAAATGGGGAATCTTTTAATATCTCTGTTTACTTAATGTTTGTAGTGAAAATCGTTAGAGTTAAACGAGTATTAGAAATGGGGAATCTTTTAATACCTCTGTTTACTTAACGATTGTTGTGAAAATTGTTAGAGTTAAATGAGTATTATAAATGGAGAATCTTTTAATATCTGCATTTGCTTAACGATTGTCGTGGATGGAGTCAGAGTATGCTCATGCATTTTCATTCTTTTTGTAAATCGTGCAGACCCGTGATAGGTGGCACCTTGGTAAATAGTACTTTGGCCCATGATAGGCGGTACATTTACGATTTATGGTTTTTTGTAAATTCTGCAGACTCGTGATAGGTGGCACCTTGGTAAATAGTACTTTGGCCTGTGATAGGCGGTACATTTACGATTTACGTTTCTTTTGAGTAAACCGTGCTGACACGTGATAGGTGGCACCTCGGTAAATGGTACAGGCCCGTGATATGTAGTACATTTATGGTTTACGCTTTCAAGTAAATCGTGTAGACCCATGAGTTATAGGAGCTCAGCCATTTTGAGAAAATCGATTTGCCAATCGATTTGGCCATTACAGTAGCTCAGCCATTTGGACAAAATCGATTTGGCAATCGATTGGATTTATTATAGGAGCTCAGCCATTTTGACAAAATTGATTTGTCAATCGATTTGGCCATTACAGTAGCTCAGCTATTTGGACAAAATTGATTTGGCAATCGATTGGATTCATTACAAGGGCTCATCTATTAGTTGAATCGATTTCCCAATCGATTGTTTTAAGCATGTTGGTTATTATGCCCTCTAATTATTAAAAACTTATATGACAATCTAATTACAAATTTTAAAATCTAATTAAACAGGTTAACATATACAGTTTTCAAGCAATGAAATCAATATCGAAACCAACATGATCAATATTAATTTCAATTTCAACAGATACGAATTTAAGGTCTTAACAATATAAAGATTCACATACAACATTTAGTAAATCAAACAATACAATTTAAAATGAATTCAGCTGTCGCATGCAATCAAGATTAATCATACAATCATGCAATGTAAAATGAAAATAAAGAGTAAGGTATAGAAAGTAGAGCACCACAATTTTTATACTGGTTCAACCGTCTGTTTGCATCCTACGTCCAGTCCTAAGATCAAACCAATCTTAGCCTTTTCCAATAGAATCTTGTAGAGCAGTTTTACAGATGTTCCAGCGCTCCTCGCCTATCAATCTTAAAACTCTCTCCCTATTCTATTTCGCACCCACTGTATCCCAGAGTTTCTCCAAACTCTTCCAAGATCACAACAAAGTTATTCCAAGTAAATTAGTGTGCCAATCGATTAAGTGTTATATTTCTGAAAAATGATTTTTCCAGTTGGCTCAGTTCAATCGATTACCTAGTCGATTGATACCAAACTTGTAACAAATGAATTTGTCACAATGGATTGTCCAATCGATTGTATTTGTCATAGACCAAGTTCCTTTTGAAATCTCATTTACAAAATCGATTTACCAATCGATTAGTTTATTAAATGGCTTGGCCCTGTGACTTCGCACAATCAATTTGTCAATCGATGTTTACAATCAGTTTTAGTCTTGTGATTTGAGCAATCAATTTGCCAGTCGATTAGCCTACTAAATGGCATGCCTCTGACTTGCATATTTTTAACAATGATCGTGCCAATCGATTTCCTAATCGATTAACCTGCTAAATGGCTTGCCTCTGACTTGCACAATTTTTACCAATGATTGTGCTAGTCGATTGCCTAATCGATTAGCCTGCTAAATGGCTTTCCTCTGACTTGCACAATTTTCAGCAATGATTGTGCCAGTCGATTGCCTAATCGATTATTTAATCACAGACTAAACATTTTCATACAACCCTTTTACATAATCGATTTCCTAATCGATTTGTTTAGTGAATCTTTCAACTTTTGTTGATTTCTTGAGTTCCAAGCTATTGTCTCAAGTATGTAGGGTTGAGTTGTTGTTCCTGAAATCTTACTTAGTCAAAATTGTTAGATTTTTCACAAGATGTATTAACATTGTATGTTTGTTAATTATGTCAAAACTAGGATTAAGGGGACTTAAGTTCAACAATCTCCCCCCTTTTGCATAAGTGACAAACATACAATTTTAACTTGAGTAGTACATTTCAAGATATAACATTACAATTATCACTAAAACAAGCTCCCCCTAAATTTAAGCAGTCATGGTACATGTAAGTAACACAGCAACACATTATCTATTATCATAGCATACTGTTTACAATTTGGTATCAAGGCTTGAGCTTAACAACAACAAACAAATTTAGCACTACATGCAGTATCAAAGATAACAACAACAAAAAGGTTAGCACTGCATGCAGTATTAGAGTTATCGTGATCACAATTATCATGCAATATCCGAGCAGTACAAGTGCTAGTATCAGATCATAATATTAGAGCAAAAGTACCAATATCAGAGTAGCACTATGCTAATTTGCAGCGCAGAAGCAACACAAAATGTAACACAAGTTATAAATTCTATAAATTATCTCCCCCTTTGTCAGTTAATAATAAAAGCAGTAAAAGGAGAGAGATGAGCAGAAAAAAAAAAATTTCCTCCCCATATGCCAGTAAACATGAGCACTGGTGAAGTAAGCTTCAAAAAAAACATAACAAATTATAGGAGATTACAGCAGAATATATCAATGTTGAATTTGGTAATTATTAGGGTATCAGAGTAAAAACAAATGCAGATGAAACAGATTATGGCTGTAGATCAATTGAATAAACTAGCTCATTTTTCATTCATTAAAGACAATACCAGTACAACAATATCAAAACAGTACATCATAACAAAGAATCTAAAATCCTAAACACCTAAACTAGGCTGTTCCTCACTATTACCTAAGGGAGAGGTAGAGACCGCTGTATTACCCTCAGCAGGTGTCTCCTCAACGTAACGTTCAGTACTATCTAGGGTGGTGGGATTTTGTTCCCCTGTTGCTTGCCGGCCTATCTCCGCAACATCGCTAAAAGATAGCTTAATGCCTAAATGTACTTGTATTGCATCAACATCCTAAACAACTGAGGTCAAGGATGCCTGGAGTGTCTTCAATGCTGCTTCCATCCGAGCATTTGAAGCTTGCATCTTAGCATTGTGAGCTGCCTGAGCTTCCATAAACTCCAGCAGCTTTGCTAAGTACTACGGATTTGCTGCAACTGACTCAGCTGCTTGCTGCGTACTCGGCTGAGCTGGTTCAGCAGTCGGTTGCGGTCGAGTCCAGATGTCGTGCACTCTCTTCAATTGCATTTGATTTACAATTGTTTCTCCAAAGAAGATAGTGGTTTTAGAAGATTCTTCATTGACTACCAATACTTTGAAGTGTCTTAGAATCTTGGTGATCAATTGTGGGTAAGGAAGTACCAGCTTTCCCTGTGCTGCCTCCAACATGTGCCTGAGCACAATTCATGTCCAGCTCATCGTGAGCTCTTTGGACAGCCCCCACAACAGAATCAAGTCAATCTTCTGGACCACGGCATGATTTCCGGATCTGGGGACGAGCATCCGGGTCAAGGTATACATCAACATCCGATAATGGACCTTCATTTGACCAATCGGTAGCGAAATAGTTTCGACAAAGCCGTCGACCATCAGGTCCTTCACAGCAGTGTGTCTATCAAAAGAGGCTTCCCAACCTTGATCTGCAGCTTCAGCCTCAGAACTGCCATAAATTGAATTCCCATGGAAGGGCAGTCCTGAAAGATTTGAGAATTCTTCAAAAGACATGGAGATTCTCTTGCCTTTGACTTCAGCCTTGAAGCCATTGTCAATGAGCTTGAAGGTGGAATAGAATTCCCTAATCAGCTTAGGATAAGTGCCATGTGTGGAGGAGAAAAAATCTTCAAGACCATGAAACCTTAAATGGTTTTGAAAAGTGAATCCGTCTGAATCAAAATAGGTAAAATCCAGAGCTCTTGCCTCATGGATTTTTCTTTTTAGAAACTCAGAAGGTATAACAGATTCAGTTTTATCTTTGGAGGAGGGAGCTTTCTTCGAAGCAGGAGAAGAAGATGTCTTCTTCTTTTTCTGTGTACCTTCCTTCATGGCGTCAGCCATGAGCTTCTCAGTAGGATGCTCCTTGCGTTTCTTGGATTTTCCTTGATCAACAGCAACAACTTTGCCTTTGTCTTGGGATAGAATTTTGTGAGTGGAAATTGGAATCCGTTTTGAAACAGTTGGTGGGGGAGAAGGGGTTCGCCCACTTGAAGATGAAGAAGATGATGGAGTTCTTGGATGGGTTTGTTTCACACGCGCCATTGTAATGTGTGTTTGAATGAAGAGATATAGCAAGGATGGTTTGGAAGATGAAGATTATGAGCAACAACAGAGAAGTTTTGAGAAAATCTGGAAAATCTGAGACAAAATCGATTTAGGGTTTGGAAAGGATGACTAGAATCGATTAGCAACTGTTCCTTTTATACTTTCATAACGCGTCAATCGATTGTACAATCGACTATGTTACCGTTGCTGGGGAACGTTAATCGATTAGGTCATAATTACTGTCTAACGGCTAGTAAAAAGTTAAAACGGTCATATTTCCAAATCGATTCTTCAATCGATTGTCATCTCAGTTCAGGAAATTTCTCATATCAGTTCAGAACGTTTATCATCTCAGCATCGATTTCCAAATCATTTCATTAAAGTGTAGAGTTTTGAAAAATTGAATCAATCGATTACCAAATCGACGCTCGGGCTAGAGTCATGAAACCTTTCTCAATTTTGGAGTCTGGGGCCAAAGTAATCGATTATCCAATCTATTCTTTAAACTATATTTCAAGTTGTCAATCGATTACCCAATCGATTGTACTGGGAAATGTTAAGGCATTTAAAGCTTCCTGGGTTCAACAAATCGATTATGCAATCGATTATAGTGTTTCAATTTCAACAAATTAGACACTGTATGGCATAAATCGATTGTCCAAATCGATTTAGTAAAGCCAATTTTCTGTGTATTCATTAGATAATCGATGTTTCAATCGATTTGCACATGGGATCAGATTTCACTAGGATCTATGATTCCCAGTTTCAACCTTATATGTTGGAAGCTTTCTTTTGGTAAAGCCTTGGTGAAAATGTTAGGTAACTGATCAGCTGTATTAACATGCTCAAGCTTTATATTCCCTATTTGAAATTGGTCCCTGATGAAGTGATGGCTAATCCTATGTGCTTGGTTCTAGAATGCAACATTGGATTCTTAGTGATGCTAATTGCACTTGTGTTATCACACATGATAGGAGCAGTCCCTAAATCAACACCAAAATCAGATAGGTGTTGTTTCATCCAAAGGATCTGTGCACAGCAGCTTCCAGCTGCAATTATTCAGCTTCAACTGTTGATAGTGCAATGCTGGTTTGTTTCTTGCTAAACCAAGACACAAGGGAGTTTCCTAGTAAGTGATAAGTACCAGAGGTACTTTTCCTATCTAGTTTGCATCCAGCAAGATCTGAATCAGAATATCCAACTAATGTATAAGTAGCTCCCTTAGGATACCACAAGCCTAGACTTTTAGTTCCTACTAGATATCTGAATATCCTCTTCACTACACTAAGGTGAGACTCTTTTGGATTGGATTGATATCTTGCACACATGCAAACACTGAACATGATGTCAGGCCTGCTTGCTGTAAGATAGAGGTTTGCCTATCTCATCTCTATCTAAGTGATTTCCTTGACTCATAGGAGTATCAATGGACTTAAGTTTATCAAAGCTGAATTTCTTTAACAAATCTTTGCAATATTTAGTTTGATTAATGAAAATGCCTTGCTTGCTTTAATTAATTTGAAATCCCAAGAAATAAGATAGTTCACCCATCATTGACATTTCAAATTTACCTTTCATTAAGTTTTCAAAATCTTTGCACAACTTATTGTTTGTAGATCCAAAGATTATGTCATCAACATAAACGTGGACCAATAAGATGTCATTTCCATTAGTTTTTATGAAAAGTGTCTTGTCAACATTTCCTCTTGAAAAGTTTTGTTGAATGAGGAAATTGTTGAGCTTCTCATACCAAGCTCTTGGAGCTTGTTTCAACCCATAGAGGGCTTTTGATAGCTTGTAGACATGATTAGGAAAATCAGGATTTTCAAAACCAGGTGTTTGGCTAACAAAAACTTCCTCTTGGATAACACCATTGAGAAAGGCACATTTCACATCCTTTTGATAAAGTTTAAAGTCCATTATACATGCATAAGCAAGTAGGATCCTAATGGCTTATAACCTAGCTACAGGGGCATAGGATTCATCAAAATCTATTCCTTATTCTTGATTATAAACCTTAGCAACTAGCCTTGCTTTGTTCCTAGTGATGACTCCATTTTCATATACTTTGTTCCTAAACACCCATCTTGTTCCTATGATGTGCTTATCTTATGGTTTAGGTACTAGGCTCCACACCTTGTTTCTCTCAAACTAGTTTAACTCCTCTTGCATAGCAAGTATCCACTCACTATCTAATAGAGCCTCCTTAATGTTTTTGGGTTCAATCTGAGATACAATGGCTGTAAAATTGCAGAACTGTCTAAGGTTCTTCCTAGTTGCAACTCATTTAGAGATATCACCTATTATGTTGTCTATGGGGTGATTCTTATTGAACTTCCATTCCCTAGAAAGATACCCTCATCTGCTTTAGGATCAAACTTCCCTAGATGTTCTTTGCCATTGTTTAAAACAAAGCATTTACAACCAAATATTCTAAAGTAAGAAATGTTTGGTTTTCTACCCTTATACAACTCATAGGGAGTTTTTCTAAGCAGGGGCCTAATTAGAACTCTATTGACAACATGTGTGGCTGTGGAGTTCTAGGGGCTGAATACATATGATGAATGCCATTCTGTTCACTGTAAGTATCAAAGAGATCTTTTTGGAATTCACTTCCATGATCACTTTTGATGGACATTATTTTCTGACTAGTTTCATTTTGTACTAAGTTTGCAAACTTTTTGAAAACAGAAAAAGCATCACTCTTATGAGTCAGAAAGAAAGTCCAGGTGAACCTAGAATAATCATCTATCAATACATATCCATACAGGTTTCCTCCAAAGCTTCTCACCAGAGAAGGACCAAAGAGATCCATGTGTATCAGCTGCAAAACCCTATTGGTTATAACCATATCTATTGGGGGAAAAGACGATTTAACTAGCTTACTTTTCTCACAAGAATCGCAAAGCCTATCCTTTGTAAATTTCTTGTTAGGGAGTCCTATAACTAGTTGTTTACTAACCAGTTTATTTAAATGATCTATATGAATATGCGCTATACGTTTATGCCATAACCATGTTTCATCTGAATTAGATAACAAACAACAAATACTACTAGGCAAAAAATCAAAATCTAGCATATAAATGTTATTAATTCATGCACCTACTAATTTCATATCCTTGTTATCCTTATGCTCAATTATACAAGATTTAGTTGAAAAACTTACCTGGAACCCTTTATCGCATAATTGACTTATACTTAGAAGATTGTGTTTTAATCCTTCTATGTACAAGACATTGTTGATCGCAGTAACACCCCGATTTTCAAAGCGAGGGTGTATTTTTTTTTTCAAAAGAAATTAAACAAAACAGAGCAAATACGTAAGGAAAAGCCTTTGCATACATATTTAAGTCCTTATAATTTACAAGCAGCGGAAAGTTTTTCGAAATATAAATCCAAAGCATGTCATGATGTCAATGTTAGTACATGTACATTCTTCCAATTTAAAATAAAAGCAACCCAAAAGAAAGACATTTGTTTCCTGAATGTCAACCTAATTTGATCATTCTATACACAACAAAAAACTATACGCCCTGAGTAATCTCCAAGCACCCCGTGAGATCCTCCTAACATAGCTCCAGTCAGGCACTTCCATCTACATCCCTATCAGCAGGGTACGACCCGATAGGATTGTCCTGGCTCTCATCTGAGGGCGAAGCCCAGATTTCCACAATAGTTGTAAAAGGTCACCAACCGAAATTAACAGTTAACACATAACATTTAAGTTTCAAATGCACAAAATAACTTTTCCATATGCTAAAAGTTCATACAATGCTTACCAAATGAATATGAAATCAAAATAAGTCTCCAATCAATCAAGTAATGAACAACGGCCAATTCGTTGATGAACCAATTGAGCAATCAATTATCTAACTCAAAATAAGAATTTCAACTGAGCCAATCGATTTGACCAATCGATTTCCTGAAAGTTTTTAGTGAAAACTGAACTCTGAACTTACATCAATCGACTGGGGAAATCTATTTACTGAATAACTGAGCCCCTGTGTTAAGGCCAATCAATTGGGCAAATCGATTTCCTGAAAGTCTGAGCCCCTATATTGAAGCCAATCGATTGGGCAAATCGATTTTGTGAAAGACTGAGCCCCTATATTGAAGCCAATCGATTGGGCAAATCGATTTCGTGAAAAATGGCTGAGTTCCTGGATGGCCAAATCGATTTCTTCATTACATTTTCAAAATTCAAGAAAACAATAGACATATCAATTGATTTGCCAAATCGATTTCTTAAAGGGTTTTGAAAGACAAGTTACAAAATCGATTGACAAATCGATTTGATCAATTTAGAGAAGTCCCTATAGCTCAAACAATCGATTGGGGAAATCGATTTCCCTGCTTATTCCTCCAAAAATACATAAACTAACTCAATCACATTCACACATAATACCAAATCTTAACACTTAGCAATTCCAACGCGATTACCACGACAAATTGGGTTTCGAAATAGTTTTACACTCCATCCCATTCACACACAATACACAACATAACTCTTAGTAAAATCACACAATCACAATGACATCTCAAGTTCAAACACTCAATCATAAACTTGAATCAAACACACTTATACATAATTTCAAAACATAACACTTAGCAAAATCACCACAATCATAAATTTTGAATCAACCACGACTCGTGTGCCAAGCACCCTAATGCAATGCGTATATGCCAAAATGCATGGACTCGGAATTCCAAACCAAAACCCTCCTCGAAGGGCCATAAATCATAATTGTACCGCCTATCGCAGGCCAAAGTACGAATTACCGAGGTGCCACCTATCACGGATCTGCACGATTTACTAAAAAGCGTAAACCATCAACGTACTGCCTATCACGGGCCCGTACCGTTTACCAAGGTGCCACCTATCACGGGTCTGCATGGTTTACTAAAAAGAATGTAAATTGTAAATGTACCGCCTATCACAGGCCAAAGTACTATTTACCAAGGTGACACCTATCACGGGTCTGCACAATTTACAAAAAACCGTAAATCGTAAATGTACCGCCTATCACCAGCCAAAGTACTATTTACCAAGGTGCCACCTATCACGGGTCTGCACAATTTACAAAAACGTAAATCATAAATGTACCGCCTATCACAGGCCAAAGTACTATTTATCAAGGTGTCACCTATCACGGGTCTGCACGAGTTACAAAAAGCATGAAAATGCATGAGCGTATACTGACTCCATCCACTACAATCGTTAAACAAATGCAGCTATTAAAAGATTCCCCATTTTTAATACTCATTTAACTTAAATGATTTTCACAACAAACTTTAAGCAAACAGAAATTAAAAGATTCCCCATTCTTAATACTCATTTGACTTAAACGATTTTCACAACAAACATTAAGTAACAAAGACATTAAGAGATTCCCCATTCTTAATGCCCAGTTAACTTAAACGATTTTCAAAACAACATTAAGTAACTAAGACATTAAGAGATTCCCCATTCTTAATGCCCAGCTAACTTAAACGATTTTTCGAAACAAACATTAAGTAAATAAGACAATAAGAGATTCCCCATTCTTAATTCTCATTTAACTTAAACGATTTTCCAAAACACACATTAAGAAAACAAGACATTCAGAGATTCCCCATTCTTAATTCTCGTTTAACTTAATGGTTTTCAAATTCCGCACAAAACAAACTCAAACATACTTTCACATTCAATCCATAATTCACACCAAAACGCATCAAATCATTTTTCCACCCAAACCACACAAAACACATCTCAAATTCTATAATTATCAATTATGAACATGTCGAATACGACAACACCAATCAACACAATAAATTTCATTTATTCAAAATCATACATACATGAGGTAAATTCATTTTCCATGAAACATTCATCAATATAACCAAAACCTAACTCTATGATTTTACCTATAAAACCTTAGATTCATTTTCCCCCAAACCAACACTTTAACCCTAACAAAATCCTTTTCCACATAACCACATATAAGTCCCTAAATGCAAACTAAAAGTTTGGAAGGAGCCCTTACCTTCACTTTAGCTTTTTTGTTCGATTACGGTACCGTGAGTAAGTCCGGTAAAATATCCGTTCGCAACGTTGCTTCCAAAGTTGGTACACTAGCACCGTAGCACGGAGGTGAGCAACCTTCCCTTCTATCACTTCTTGAAAGGAGGCTTAGATCTACATGAAACGGGAAGGTTTGTGTTTGACGGTTTCGGAATCCCTAACACTGTTTTTCTTTGTTTTCGAATCAAAGAGGAAGAGTGAAGTTGAGAAATCTTTGTCCTATCACCCACACAACCTTGGGTTTCTATTCTTGAGCTTAAAGGAAGCAAAGAAAACAAAAATGGAGGGAGGTGTAATAAGGGTCACGCGAGGCAGAGGAAGAAGATGAAGCTGTTTTCTTCCTTTTTCTTTCCTTTCTTTTTCTTTTCATTCCAATTCCTTCCCTTCCTTTTCTATATATATATATATATATATATATATATATATATATATATATATATATATATATTAACTACTTTTAACAAATATCTCCAAATCTAGATATTTATTAAATTTACCAATTTACCCATAACGCATTAAATTCTTCGTAAAGGATTCACCGCAGTTAATTTAATTTATTTATCGACGAGTAATTCTAATCGGGCATCAAAACATCTTTTTGGTCATATAAACTCCAAAATATTAATAACTTTGGCTTAAAAGCCTCCGAGTTCAATACCAAAAATACACTAAAATACATAAAGTACACTTTAAAATTATGAGTCTTACAATCACAGCAGTTGACTCACTGCCAATGTCACCAATACCAGAAATCTTACCCTTATTGTTGTCACCGTATTTAACAAATCCTCCATCCTTTAAAGTTAGAGACAAGAATTTAGACTTGTCTCCTGTCATGTGCTTTGAGCACCCACTATCTAGGTACCATAGGTGCCTATTGGATGTCAAGCACACCTGCAACACAAAATCAAAATCTGGTTTTAGGTACCCAATTTAAATTGGGTCCTGGGGGGTTAGTCTCAACTGTTTGAGTCTTTGCTACCCAAATTTGTTTCCATCCTCTGTTGGCTAGTCTTTTCAATTTACAATTAGACACAAAATGTCCCTTTCTACAACAGAAGTTACATGAGCCAGCAAAGGGTGAATGTGAATTTGGTTTAGTAAAGATGTCATACATATTCATTGATCTAACAGATTTCTGACTATGTTTGACATTCCTGTTTTCCATATAACCAATTCCACTTCTGGTTTTATTCTTTTTAACATGCATGTATGGTTTATATCCAAGTCCAGATCTTTCATTAACATGTCTCTAGTTACTATGTATGACATTCAGTTTATTTTTACTACTAGTAAAATTCACTAAATCAGAATTTAATGATGCAACAGTTTTTTCAAGTTCAATGCATCGTGCAGATTTATCATGAGAGTCGTTTTTCAATTGTTCATACAAGTCCTCAATTTCCTTATGATCATTTTTCATTTCTTCATGCATCATACATTGCTGTTCAAGCATTTTCTTAGTACTTATTAACTGCTTAACAAACTTAACATATTCCTCATGAAGTTCATTGAATGTTTCATGCAGTTCATCATAGGAAAAGTTATATTGAGAACTCACCTCACTTTCTGATTCAAAATTTGTGTTTGCCATAAGGCACATATTTGCTTCTTCTGCTTCTGAAGATGTAGAGGATTCTTCGTTGTCGTTCCATGCAATATATGCTTTTCTGGTTTTAGGAGCAGGTTCCTTGCCTTTAGCCTTTGCAGTCCTATTTTTGTTTTGCAATTTGTAACATTCAGACTTTATATGACCTGTTTTTCCACACTCATAACAAGTTATTGTCTTGTTGTCATTCGTCTTAGAACTTGATGGCTTTCTGAACTTGTTGTCCTTCTTTTTCAGAAACTTTTTGAACTTTTTGACAAGTAAACCCATTTCAGATTCATCATCAGTCTCACTGCTTGATTCATTTGAGCAGCTTTGTTGTTCAGACTTTGATTGAGATTGAACATTCAGTGATTGGCCTTTTGTTTTCCTCTCAGTTTGTTCTGTCTCTTTCAACTTGTGTAATTGCATTTCATGCTCTCTTAATTTTCCAAACAACGTAGCAATTGCCATACTGCCAAGATCTTTGGATTCTGCTATGGCTGTAATCTTTGGTTGCCATTCTCTTGTCAAACATCTCATGATTTTGCTGATTTGTTGTTCATTGTCAATTTCCTTGCCAAGTGCATTCAGGTTGTTAACAATATGTGTGAATCTTTTTTGCATGTCATTGACTGATTCGTCTTTCTTCATATTTAATAGTTCGTATTCATGCATCAATGTATTTATACGGGCCCTTTTCACATCAGTAGTTCCTTCATGTGTTTGCTGCAATGTGTCCCACATTTCTTTTGTAGATTTACAGTTTGAGACCCTGAAAAATTCGTCAGCAGATAATGCAGAAGTAATAATATTCTTAGCCTTAGCATTGTAACCCACTCTCTTATTATCATCCTCAGACCAATCAGATCTGGGTTTAGGGATTAGTGAATCACAAGTCCGAACAATTGTAGGTATGTAGGGTCCATTTTCTACAGCATCTAGAATATCAATACCACTAGCTTCTAAAAATATTAACATCCTATGTTTCCAGTACATATAGGCCACACCATTGAAAGTAGGGGGCCTAGCCAATGAAGCACCCTCTCCTGGGAATTCAACTGAGGACATTTTCTTTAAAGAATTTTTCTAAAAACCCAAGCTCTGACACCATTTGTTGGTTATTATGCCCTCTAATTATTAAAAACTTATATGACAGTCTAATTATAGATTTTAAAATCTAATTAAACAGGTTAACATATACAGTTTTCAAGCAATGAAATCAATATCGAAACCAACGTGATCAATATTAATTTCAATTTCAACAAATACGAATTTAAGGTCTTAACAATATAAAGATTCACATACAAACATTTAGTAAATCAAACAATACAATTTAAATTGAATTCGGCTATCTCAAGCATTCAAGATTAATCATACAATCATGCAATGTAAAATGAAAATAAAGAGTAAGGGATAGAAAGTAGTGCACCGCAATTTTTATACTGGTTAGGCCGTCTGTTTGACGGCCTATGTCCAGTCCTAAGATCAAACCAATCTTAGCCTTTTCCAATAGAATCTTGTAGATCAGTTTTGCAGATGTTCCAGCACTCCCCGCCTATCAATCTTAAAACTCTTTCCCTATTCTATTTCGCAACCCAATGTATCCCAGAGTTTCTCTACAAACTCTTCCAAGATCACAGCAAAGTTTCTTCTTGATAAGCCCTCTCAACAATGAAGATAACTACCAGTTTCACTACTGGATTTTTCTCAGTTCTTTGTTTACAGAATTTTTGTTACAGAAAAATATAAAATGAAGAACAAAATTATTCTCAATCACTTGCAATTAATCTCACACAAGAAGTTGTTTGCCAATTTGAGTGTCTGTGAGATCTTTCTCTTTTTCTCTTAAGAAGTCTTTTTCAGCTCTTTCTTGATCATCAATAGTCGTTTGTTATGGGTCTGAAAAAGTAATATCAAAATGTTATTCAAATTGTGTCTAAAGTATTCAAAAGTTCTTTGTGTGTTGTGAGATAAAGTGATTGAGAACAGGTTATATAGTTTCTGAAAAACAACAGATAAATCGATTGACCAATCGATTTATTAATGCAATAAAAAGGCTCAATCGATTTCCCAATTCTTGAATCTTGAAACTACATAAACTAATCGATTTCCTAATCGATTATTTTAATGCACCTTTCAGAAAATTATGTGTAGTTCATAATGAAATCGATTGCCTAATCGATTATAGATGTTTTGTTCCAACAACGAGACAAAACAATTGATTACTCAATCTATGAATTAATTCACATAAGCGATTCATTAAGTCACATAATCAATTTGGCCATATACTGAGTGTTCTCTGTAACTCAAATTTCTCTTCCAATCGATTTGCCAATCGATTGGGTTTAAAACATGGATTTTGCTTATTCCAAGTAAATCAGTGTGCCAATCGATTAAGTGTTATAATTCTGAAAAATGATTTTTCTAGTTGGCTCAGTTCAATTGATTACCTAGTCGATTGATACCAAACTTGTAATAAATGAATTTGTCACAATGGATTGTCTAATTGATTGTGTTTGTCACAGACCAGGTTCCTTTTGAAATCACGTTTACAAAATCGATTTACCAATCGATTAGTTTATTAAATGGCTTGGCCCTGTGACTTTGCACAATCGATTTGTCAATCGATGTTTACAATTAGTTTTAGTCTTGTGATTTGAGCAATCGATTTGCCAGTCGATTAGCCCGCTAAATTACATGCCTCTGACTAGCATAATTTTTAACAATGATCGTGCAAGTCGATTGCCTAATCGATTAGCCTGCTAAATGGCTTGCCTCTGACTTGCACAATTTTTACCAATGATTGTGCCAGTCGATTGCCTAATCGATTAGCCTGCTAAATGGCTTGCCTCTGACTTGCACCATTTTCACCAATGATTGTGCCAGTCGATTGCCTAATCGATTATCTAATCACAGACTAAACATTTTCATACAACCCTTTTACAGAATCGAATTCCTAATCGATTTGTTCAGTGAATTTTCCAACTTTTGTTCATTTCTTGAGTTCCAAGCTATTGTCTCAAGTATGTAGGGTTGAGTTGTTGTTCCTGAAATCTTACTCAGTCAAAATTGTTAGATTTATCACAATATGTATTAACATTATATGTTTGTTAATTATGTCAAAACTAGGATTAAGGGGACTTAAGTTCAACAATCTCCCCCTTTTTGCATAAGTGACAAACATACAATTTTAACTTGGGTAGTACATTTCAAGATATAACATTACAATTATCACTAAAACAAGCTCCCCCTAAATTTAAGCAGTCATGGTACATGTAAGTAACACAGCAACACATTATCTATTATCATAGCATGCTGTTTACAATTTGGTATCAGGGCTAGAGCTTAACAACAACAAACAAATCTAGCACTACATGCAGTATCATAGTTAACAACAACAAAAAGGTTAGCACTGCATGCAGTATCAGAGTTATCATGATCACAATTATCATGCAATATCAGAGCAGTATAAGTGCTAGTATCAGATCATAATATTAGAGCAAAAGTACCAATATCAGAGTAGCACTATGCTAATTTGCAGTGCAGAAGCAACACAAAATGTAACACAAGTAATAAATTCTATAAATTCTCTCCCCCTTTGTCGGTTAATGATAAAAGCAGTAAAAGGAGAGAGATCAGCAGGAAAAAAAATTTCCTCCCCCTATGCCAGTAAACATGAGCACTGGTGAAGTAAGCTTCAAAAAAAATATAGCAAATTATAGCAGGTTACAGCATAATATATCAATGTTAAATTTGGTAATTATTAGGGTATCTGAGCAAAAACAAATGCAGATGAAACCAATTATGGCAGTAGATCAATTGAATAAACTAGCTCATTTTTCATTCATTAAAGACAATACCAGTACAACAATATCAAAACAGTACATCATAACAAAGAATCTAAAATCCTAAACACCTAAACTAGGTTGTTCCTCACTATTACCTAAGGGAGAGGTAGAGACCGCTGTATTACCCTCAGCAGGTGTCTCCTCAACGTGAGGTTCAGTACTATCTAGGGTGGTGGGATTCTGTTCATCTGTTGCTTGTCGGCCTATCTCCGCAACATCGCTAAAAGATAGCTTAATAGCTAAATGTACATGTGTTGCATCATCATCTTGAACAACTGGGGTCAGGGATGTCTGGAGTGTCTTCAATGCAGCTTCCATCTGAGCATTTGAAGCTTGCATCTTAGCGTTGTGAGTTGCCTGAGCTTCCATAAACTCCAGCAGCTTTGCTAAGTACTCTGGATTTGCTGCAACTGGCTTAACTGCTTGCTGCGTACTCGGCTGAGCTGGTTCAGCAGTTGGCTGCGGTCGAGTCCAGATGTCGTGCACTCTCTTCAATTGCATTTGATTTACAATTGTTTCTCCAAAGAAGAGAGTGGTTTTAGAAGATTCTTCATTGACTACCAATACTTTGAAGTGTCTTAGAATCTTGGTGATCAATTGTGGGTAAGGAAGTACCAGCTTTCCCTGTGCTGCCTCCAACATGTGCCTGAGCACAATCCATGTCCAGCTCATCTTGAGCTCTTTGGACAGCCCCCACAACAGAATCAAGTCCATCTTCTGGACCACGGCATGGTTTCCGGATCTGGGGACGAGCATCCGGGTCAAGGTATACATCAGCATCCGATTATGGACCTTCATTTGACCAATCGACAATGAAATAGTTTCGACAAAGCCGTCGACCTTCAAGTCCTTCACAGTAGTGTGTCAATCAAAAGAGGCTTCCCAACCTTGATCTGCAGCTTCAGCCTCAGAACTGCCATCAACTGAATTCCCATGGAAGGGCAATCGTGATAGATTTGAGAATTCTTCAAAAGACATGGAGATTCTCTTGCCTTTGACTTTAGCCTTGAAGCCATTGTCAATGAGCTTGAAGGTGGAATAGAATTCCCTAATCAGCTTAGGATAAGTGTCATGTGTGGAGGAGAGAAAATCTTCAAGACCATGAAACCTTAAATGGTTTTGAAAAGTGAATCCGTCTGAATCAAAATAGGTAAAATCCAGAGCTCTTGCCTCATGGATTTTTCTTTTTAGAAACTCGTAAGGGATAACAGATTCAGTTTTATCTTTGGAGGAGGGAGCTTTCTTCGAAGTAGGAGAAGAAGTTGTCTTTTTCTTTTTCTGTGTACCTTTCTTCATGGCGTCAGCCATGAGCTTCTTAGTAGGAAGCTCCTTGTGTTTCTTTGATTTTCCTTGATCAACAGCAATAGCTTTTCCTTTTTCTTGGGATAGAATTTTGTGAGTGGGAATTGGAATTCGTTTTGAAACAGTTGGTGGGGGAGAAGGGGTTCGCCCACTTGAAGATGAAGAAGATGATGGAGTTCTTGGCTGGGTTTGTTTCACACGCAACATTGTAATGTGTGTTTGAATGAAGAGATATAGCAAGGATGGTTTGGAAGATGAAGATGATGAGCAATAGCAGATAAGTTTTGAGAAAATCTAGAAAATTTGAGACGAAATTGATTTAGGGTTTAGAAAGGATGATTAGAATCGATTAGCAATTGTTCCTTATATACTTTCAGAACACGTCAATTGATTGTACAATCGACTAAGTTACCGTTGCTGGGGAACGTTAATCGATTAGGTCATATTTACTGTCTAACGGCTAGTAAAAAGTTAAAACGGTCATATTTCCAAATAGATTCTTCAATCGATTGTCATCTCAGTTCAGAACGTTTATCATCTCAGCATCGATTTCCAAATCGATTCATTAAATGGTAGAGTTTTGAAAAATTGAATCAATTGATTTCCAAATCGAGGCTCGGGCTAGAGTCCTGAAACCTTTCTGAATTTTGAAGTATGGGGACAAAGTAATCGATTATCCAATCGATTCTTTAAACTATATGTCAAGTTGTCAATCGATTGTATTGGGAAATGTTAAGGCATTTAAAGCTTCCTGGTTCAACAAATCGATTATGCAATCGATTATCGTGTTTCAATTTTGACAAATTAGACACTGTATGGCATAAATCGATTGTCCAAATCGATTTAGTAAAGCCAATTTTCTGTGTATGTAGGTCTTTGAGATATTTTACTGCAAAGTTATGAGTGTTTTAGTAATGACATGACCGATGAAAGGTATGTAGGTCTTTGAGATATTTTACTGCAAAGTTATGAGGATGAAGCTTATAGATAATTATTTCTTGGGAAATGCTTATGAGGAACGTTTGAGAAATAGTTCTTTAGAACATTCGGTTGTTAGGATTCTTTCAGTTTGTATCTCGGTGAAGGTTGAGAAGGAATAAGAATCCAACGAGTGAACCAAATTTTGAAAAATGTGCCAAGAAAACTTGTTGGAGCAGCACATAGAGATGTACCTTATGAAAATTAAAGATTCATGAAAGGAATTACCCCACCTATAATTCATACATTATTATTATAAAGGGAATAATTAAGTATGTAATGGAAATAGTTTGGTGGGAACTAGTAAGGCTGGATTTATGAAATCACCATAATGAATAAAGGTTCGAGGAAGGAATTTAAGGTTTATATAATTAGAAAAGTGATGGAGTGAATACAATGCGTTTGACCTGTCATAATGAAAGGATAATCATCAAGCCGCAAATGAAGGACGCGGCGAAATTGTGAAGTATCAAAATGAATGTTGGCAGTAGATGTAGGAGAATTATTTTCGACTTTGTGCATAATTGTGAAGTAAGTAAAGGAATTGACTAGGAAAGCGTGAATTTGAGGTGTTAGGCATGTACCAAATATAGGTCTTAATCAGTGAATGAAATTCAAGTTGGATTTTTGTTGGAGACGTGACTCTTGATTGTTTTGTGCTCAGTGTGTTGATTTCATACACAGTGTTTCAGTTTGGTACCAAATGGATGATACGTAGCTAGTGGACGTATATGAGGCTATGTGACATAGTTTTGGGCGATTGTTGTAGGACCCTTAATTTTAAATCCTAAATTATACAATTTTAGGGTATTTTGTGTTGAATTTCTTAGGCTTTTAGCCCAGTTTTTGGATTTTAGTGAGTTAAATACCAAAAATTTATTTTGGAAATTGGATTAAAAATATTTGTTGGAGAATAATTTAGTTACGTTGCAAATGATTTAATACCGAACAACTTTGTTAAAAATATCACTCATTGCTGAAAATTTATCTGTCAATTTAGTTGCGACAAGAGTATATATTTTTATCAAAATAGATTGCGATGTGTGTAAGAGTTGTTAGATATTGGTTGGTTACATTTTAATTATAAAATATTATTATTATTAAAAAGTAACATATGTATATATATGTTTGTAACACCCTGATTTTCAAAGCGAGGGTGTATTTTTTTTTTCAAAAGAGATTAAAATAAAACAGAGAAACAAATAAGGAAATACCTTTGGATAAATGTTTAAGTCAATATAATTGATATGCAACGGAATAGTTCTCTTGAAATATGAATCCAAAGTATTTATACAACAACAAGTGATACATGGAACCCATTCAAATAAGATGTCATACTGACAATATTAGTAAAGGTACAGTTTTCCAGTTCAAAATAACGTAATCCAAAAGAAAGACATTTGTTCCCTCTATGTCGTCCTAATCTGATCATTCTACAAAAAAACTATAGCTATACACCCTGAGTGATCTCCACGCGCCCCGTAAGATCCTCCTAGCATAGTTCCAGTCATGCATTCCCATCTACATTCCCATCCATAGGGTACGAACAGGTAGGATTGTCCTGGCTCTCATCTGAGGGCAAAGCCCAGATTTCCACAATAGTTGTAAAGGGTCACCAACCGAAATTAACAATTAACATAGAACATTTAAGTTTTTAAATGCACAAAATAACCTTTCAACTTAGCATGCACCTTAAAAGGATTTTCCATATGTTAAAAGTTCATATAATACTTGCCAAGTAAAAATGAGATCAAATATAGTCTTAAATCAATCAAGTAATAAACAACAAACCAATCCATTGATGAATCAATCGAGCAATAGATTATCTAACTCAAAATAAGAATTTCCACTAAGCAAGTCGGTTGGGAAATTGATTGCTTGAAGGTGTTTTTGTAAAATTTGTACTCTGGGCTTAAATCAATCGATTGGGAAATCGATTGAATGAATAGTTGAGCCCCTGTAACAAATCCAATCGATTACCAAATCAATTTTGTCCAAATAGCTGAGCTGCTGTAATGGCCAAATCGATTGGCAAATAGATTGTTTCAATATATTTTCAAGATTCAAGAAAGCAGGAAACATACCAATCGATTGTCAAATCGATTTCTTAAATGGTTTTGAATACTAGATTACAAAATCAATTGGCAAATCGATTTTGTCAAATTAGCAAAGTCGTTGTAACTCATCAAATAGATTGGGAAATCGATTGCCCTGCTTATTCTTCCAAAAATACATAAACTAATTCAATCACATTCATACCCAACTCTAAATATTAACACTTAGCAATTCCCACACAATCACCGTGACAAATTGGGTTTCGAAATAGTTTTACAATCCCTCACACTTACACACGATAATCAATACATAACACTAAGCAATTCCAACACAATTACCACGACAACTTGAGTTTTGAAATAGTTTTACAATCAGTCACACTTACACACAATATCAATACATAACACTTAATCATAACTTGATTCAAACACGACTTGTGTGCCAAGCACCCTAATGCAATGCGTATATGCCAAAATGCATGGACTCGAAATTCAAAACCAAAACCCTCCTCGAAGGGTCATAAATCATAATTGTAACACCTATCGCAGGCCGAAGTACCAATTACCGAGGTGCCACCTATCACGGGTCTGCACGATTTACTAAAAAGCGTAAACCATAAACGTACTGCCAATCACGGGCCCGTACCGTTTACCAAGGTGCCACCAATTATGGGTCTGCACAGTTTACTAAAAAGAACGTAAATTGTAAATGTACCGCCTATCACAGGCCAAAGTACTATTTACCAAGGTGCCACCTATCACGGGTCTGCACAATTTACAAAAAACCGTAAATCGTAAATGTATCGCCTATCACGGGCCAAAATACTATTTACCAAAGTGCCACCTATCACAGGTCTGCACAATTTACAAAAAACCGTAAATCGTAAATGTACCGCCTATCACGGGCCAAAGTACTATTTACCAAGGTGCCACCTATCACGGGTCTGCACAATTTACAAAAACGTCAATCATAAATGTAACGCCTATCACAGGCCAAAGTACTATTTACCAAGGTGCCACCTATCACGGGTCTACACAATTTGCAAAAAACCATAAATCATAAATGTACCGCCTATCACGGGCCAAAGTACTACTTACATAGGTGCCACCTATCACGGGTTTGCACAATTTACAAAAACGTAAACCAAAAATGTACCGCCTGTCACAGACCAAAGTACTATTTATCAAGGTGCCACCTATCACGGGTCTGCACGATTTACAAAATGAATGAAAATGCATGAGCATATACTGACTCCATCCACAACAATCGTTAAGCAAATGCAGATATTAAAAGATTCCCCATTTTTAATACTAATTTAACTTAAGCGATTTTTACAACAAACATTAAGCAAACAAATATATTAAGAGATTCCCCTTTCTTAATACGCTTTTAACTTAAACGATTTTCACAACAAACATTAAGCAAACAGAAATATTAAGAGATTCCCCATTCTTAATACTCTTTTAACTTAAACGATTTTCAAAACGAACATTAAGTAAACAAGACATTAAGAGATTCCCCATTCTTAATACTCGTTTAACTTAACCAATTTTCAAAACAAACATTAAGTAAACAACCATTAAGAGATTCTCAATTCTTAATACTCATTTAACTTAAACGATTTTCGAAACAAACATTAAGTAAACAAGACATTAAGTGATTCCCCATTCTTAATACTCATTAAACTTAAACGATTTTCAAAATAGACATTAAGTAAATAAGACATTAAGAGATTCCCCATTCTTAATACTCATTTAACTTAAATGTTTTTCATAACAAACATTAAGTAAACAGAAATACTAAGAGATTCTCAATTCTTAATACTCTTTTAACTTAAATGATTTTCAAAATGAACATTATGTCAACAAGACATTAAGACATTCCCCATTCTTAATACTCGTTTAACTTAAACGATTTTCAAAACAAACATTAAGTAAACAAGATATTAAGAGATTCTCCATTCTTAATACTCATTTAACTTAAACGATTTTCAAAACAATCATTAAGTAAACAAGACATTAAAAGATTCCCCATTCTTAATACTCATTTAACTTAAACGATTTTCAAAACAAACATTAAGTAAACAGAAATATTAAGAGATTCCCCATTCTTAATACTCTTTTAACTTAAACAATCTTCAAAACGAACATTAAGTAAACAAGACATTAAGAGATTCCCCATTGTTAATACTCATTTAACTGAAATGATTTTCAAATTCCACACAAAACAAACTCAAACATATTATCAAATTCAACCCACGATTCACTCCAAAACACATCGAGTTTCATTTACTCAAAATCATACATAAATGAGTTTAAATTCATTTTCCACGAAACATTCATCAATATAACCAAAACCTAACTCTAAGATTTTACCCATAAACCTTAGATTCATTTTCCCCAAATCAACACTTGAACCCTAACAAATTCTTTTCCACACAACCACAGATAAGTCCCTAAATGCAAACTAGAAGTTTGGAAGGAGCCCTTACCTTCACGTTAGCTTTAACGTGCGATTACAGTACTGCGAGTAAATCCGATAAAATCTCCGCTCTCAATGTCACTTCCAACGTTGGTTCCCTAGTACCGTAGCGTGGTAGTGAGCAACTTTCCCTTCTATCTCTTCGTGAAACGAAGCTTAAATCTAGATGAAACGGGAAGGTTTGTGTTTGACGGTTTTCGAATCAACGAGGAAGTATGAAGCTGATAAATCCTTGCTTTCTTACCCACTAAGCCTTGGGTTCCTATTCTTGAAGCAAAATAAGGAAGAAGAAAGTGGAAGGAAGGAGGAAGAATAAGAAGGGTTCGCGAAAAACGTTTCTTATTTCCTCTATTACGTTTTCTGCCTTTTCCTTTTCTAGCTTCCATATATACATATATATTACATATTATATTTATATATATATATTTATATATATATATATATATATATTACTTACAACATACATATATATTACCTATAATATATATATGTTATAATTAAAACTAAACCACTAAATATCTGACAACTCTCACATCCATCACTTCACTCTCATCTCAAACTACTTTGATAAAAATATCTACTCTTGTCACAACTCAATTGACAGATACAATTTTTAGCAGCCTGAGATATGTTGAACAAAATTGCCCAGTATTATATTCTTCGTAACCTAAATAAATTATTCTTCGACAAATAATTTTAATCCAATTTCCAAAAATATATTTTCGGCCTTTAACTCACTAAATACCGAAAACTAGGCTAAAAGCCTAAGCAATTTAACACAAAATACCCTAAAATTGTAAAATTAAGGGTCTTACAATGTTAGAAAGGAGGCACAGAAAGAAAAAAAACTAAAACAGAGGAAGAAAACACGTTTCCCTCCCTGCTCGCAGATCATTCTTCTTCTTCCTTCTTTCTTCCATTTTCTTTTTCCTTCTTTTGCTTTAAGAAAAGAAACCCAAGGCTTAACGGGTGAGAAATAACAAATTTCCAGCTTCTTTCTTCTTCTTTGATTCGAAAATGAAGAAAAACGGTATTAGGGGTTTTCCAAACCGTTAATCACAAACCTCCACTTTTCTTCGACGTTTGAGCTTCATTTCGTGAAGTGATAGAAGGGAAAGTTTCTCACCTCCACGCCATGGTGCTAGTGAACTAACTTTGGAAGTGATGTCGTGAGCGGAGATTTTACCGGAATTAATTACGGTACCGTAATCACGTGTTAGAGCTATCGTAAAGGGAAGGGCTCCTTCCAAACTTTTAGTTTGCATTTAGGGACTTATATATGGTTGGGTGGAAAAGAAATTTGTTAGGGTTGAAGTGTAGATTTGGGGAAAATAAATTTTATGCTTTTATGGGTGAAATTTTAGAGTTAGGTTTTTGGTGATATTGATAAGTGTTTTGTGGAAAATGGATTTAACTCATTTATGTGTGGTTTTGTGGAAATGAAATTTGATGTGTTTGAGTGGTGGATTGTGATGATTTGTGTTTGTCGTGTTTGACGTGTTCATAATTAATATTGTAAATTTTGAGATGTGATTTGATGTGAATTGTGGACTGAATTTGAGAATATGTCTGAGTATGCTCTATGTGGAATTTGACAATCATTAGAGATAAATGAGTATTAAAAATGAGGAATCTTTTAATATATGCGTTTACTTAATGATTGTCGTGAAAATTGTTAGAGTTAAATGAGTATTAAGAATGGGCAATCTATTAATATCTGCATTTACTTAATGATTGTCTTGGATAGAGTCAGAGTATGCTCATGCATTTCATAGTACATGGCGACAGGATGGGCCATGGTGATAGTGGTGACCGGATGGGCCACAAGATGATTCCATCTGGTTTGTTGGTTCATCTTATCCTTGCATGGATTGTCGCGTCGTGTAAGGTTTGCGATAGACTGGACATTTTTGGTAAATCTTGTTGACCCGTGATAGGTGGCACCTCTGTAAAGAATACTTCGACCTGTGATAGGTGGTACATTTACGATTTACGTGTTTAGTAAATCGTGATGACCCGTGATAGGTTGCACCTCGATAATTTAGTACTTCAGCCTGTGATAGGCGATACAATTATGATTTACGACCCTTCGAGGAGGGTTTTGGTTTGGAATTCCTAGTCCATGCATTTTGGCATATACGCATTGCATTAGGGTGCTTGGCACACGAGTCACGTTTGATTCAAAGATTATGATTGAGTATTTGAACGTAAGTGGTTATTGTGGTTGTGCTATAATTACTAAGTGTGAATGTTTTATATTTGTGTGTAAGTGTGATTGATTACAAAATCTTATCAAAACTCAAGTTCTCATGGTGATTGTGCTATAATTGCTAAGTGTGAATGTTTTGGATTTGTGTGTAACTGTGATTGATTGTACAACATTTTCGAAACTCAAGTTGTCATGGTGATTGTGCTATAATTGCTAAGTGTGATTGTTTGGATTTGTGTGTAAGTGTTGATTGATTTGGAAACCATTTTAAAAGCTGAATTTTGCTGTTTCTCTGTTGTTTTTTTATGTGTATTTGAATACAAACATCCATTTTTTGTTGCTAACTTATGTGTAGTCAAATATATAAGGTTGTCTTCGAATACAAACGTGTTGTTTTTGCTGCTGACGTATGTGTAGTCAAATAAAGAAGGTTGTATTCAAATACAGAAGGTTGTATTCAAATACAAACATGCTATTTTTGTTGTTGACTTATGAAACAAACTTGTATTCGAATACATAGATGTTGTATTCGAATACAACAGTGCAATTTTGTTAAAAACTTTATTTTTCAACTTTGTTTATGCATGTCTTGCATATGGAAACCCTTATAAGGTGCATGCTAAGTTGAAAGGATATTTTGTGCATAATGTAAATGTTATGTGTTAATTGTTAATTTCGGTTGGTGACCTTTTACAAATATTGTGGAAATATTGGCTTTCACCTTAGATGAGAACCAAGATCTTCCCACTGGTTAGTACCCTGTGGATGGGAATGTAGTTGGACACACCTTACAGGAGCTGTGTCAGGAGGATCTTGCGGGAGCTGTGTCAGGATGGGAATGTATAGTTTTCTGTAGAATGATTAGATTACGTTCACATATAGGGACTAGATGTCTTTCTTTTTGGGTTGTGTTTATTTTAATTTGGAAGGTTGTACCTATACCAATATTGTCAGCTTGACATTTTATTTTGATGTTTGAATATTTTGGATTTTGATTTCAAAAACTATTCCACTGCTTGTAAATATTTGTTGACTTTGTCGTTATGTTACGACTTAAATATTTATCCAATAGTATTTCCTGCTTTATTTCTTGTTTTTATGCATTTGTTTTAAAAAAAAATACATTCGCACTGTTAAAAATCAGGATGTTACAATCGTAATTCGTCAATAAGAGCAAAGTTATAGGAATATACGGGAAACTCAGTGGACCTTGAGAAGTTTGTTGATCGCTTGTGCATTAGGATAACCTTAAGTGCAAGTCGCGGGGAGCGCTATTACAGTTCGATTAAGATAGTCCAAGCCATCGTCATGGTTATTGGCTATTTATTCACAAATTGAGAGACTGATCATCCTTAATCTCTTGTTGATGGTAGACAAAATCATGTTGAATGGAACGAACGAGTCTTACCTGCTACGGTAGTGTGTAGAGTTATTAAGTATCAATGAAAAAGTATGGACAACACTTTCTTCCTTAATTTTTAAATTCAAAATTAAGCAATTTTAGGGTATTTTAGTGTTGAATTACGCGACTTTTTAGCCAAATTATTGATATTTTGTGAGTTTAATGCCCAAAAATATCTTTTGATGCCCCAATTAAAATTATTTGTCTATTAAGTTGGTGAATCTTTTGTCGAAGAACAATTTATTTATGTTGCAAAGAATTTAATACTGGACATTTTTGTTAAAAATATTTCTAATTGCTGAAAATTTTATCTGTCAATTGAGTTACCACGAGAGTATATATTTTTATCAAAATACATTGAGATGTGAGTGAAGTGACGTGGTGTAAGAGTATTTAGATATTTGTTGGTTAGTTTTAATTATAATATATATATATATATATATATATATATATCTTTAGTAACATATAAATATATATATATTATTAAGTCGTTTGCTGTTAACTCGGACATGGAACTGACTTAAAATGTACATTTTAACCGACTTAACAGACCTTCGTCCTTTTAAGTCAGTTCAACATAACCGACTTAAACATCATAAATTCAGCTCAACAAGTTATCTTTCTAAGTCGGTTCTTTTAATCAATAAACTTAATAGATAGAGTTAATTGCGGTACCGCAATCGCTCGTTAAAGCTAACGTTAAGGTAAGGGCTCCTTCCAAACTTTTAGTTTGCATTTAGGACATAATTTGTGAGTTTGAGCAAAAGAAATTTGATGTATTTGATGAGTGTATTTGTAGAAAATGAATTTAACGCAATTATGTGTAATGTTGTGGAATTTAAATTTGAGGATGGTTTGTGGTGATTCATGTTTGTTGTACATGATGTGTTCATAAATTAAAATTATGAAGTTTTGGAGAAGAAACTTATGTGAACTGGGGGAAAATGAATTTGATTCATTTATGTGTGTTTTGAGGAAATTAAATTAGGGATGTTTGAGGTGTGGTTTGTGACATTTAATTTGGTGTGATTCATGTTTGAAAATGTGGAAATTTATGGGTGATTGATGATTGAACTTGTTGTGGATTTTGTGGATTTTGAATTGATCGAATTTAATGTAAATTGTTGGTTAAATTTGATGTGTGGTGGTGAGAAAATACGCTTGAGTATGCTCTGTGTGTAATTGAAAATTCATTAGTGTTAAAGGAGTATTAAAAATGGGGAATCTTTTAATATATGCATTTACTTAATGATTATTGTGGAAAGAGTCAGAGTATGCTCATGCATTTCATAGTACATGGTGACTGCGATGGTGCCATGGTGATAGTGGCGACCATGATGGGCCACGAGATGATGCCATGTGATTTGTTGGTTCATTTTATCCTTACAAATATTATCGCATCGTGCTGCTCTGTGAGAGATTGCACTCTAGAACATGCTGATCTGTGAGAGATTGCACTCTAGAAAACAGTGTAAGGTATGTGATAGACGACTCTTTAGTAAATCATGCGGGATTGTGATGGATTGCACCTTGATAATTAGTATAATGTTTGTGATAGGCAATACAATTATGATTTACTCCCCTTCGAGGAGGCTTTTGATTGCAATTTCGGAATTTATGCATTTTGGACATTTACTTAATGATTGTTGTGGAAAGAGTCAGAGTATGCTCATGCATTTCAAAGAACATGGGGACCGCGATGGTGTCGTGGTGATAGTGGTGACCAGATGGGCCATGAGATGATGCCATGTGATTTGTTGGTTTATCTTATCCTTATGGGGCTTATCGCATTCTGCTTATCTGTGAGAGATTGCACTCTAGAACGGGCTAATTTGTGAGCGATTGCACTATAGAAAATAGTGTAAGGCCTGTGATAGGTGACACTTTAGTAAATCGTGCAGGCCTATGATAGGCGACACTTTAGTAAATCATTACATTAGGGTGCTCTGCTTGCAAGTCATGTGTGATATACTGTGATGATTGTATATGTATGCTCAACAGTGGTTGTGATTGTGCCCTTATTGGTAAATGTGATTGTTTGGATTTGTGTGTAAGTGTTGATCGATTAGGAAACCTTTTTAAAAGCTGATTTATGCTGTTTATTGTTGTTTTCTACTATTTTCTACTGTTGTATTCGAATACAAGAAGGTGTATTGTAATACAGATGTCTTGATTTTGCTACCGACTTCTGAAACAGTATTGTATTCGACTACAAGAATGTTGTATTTGAATTCAGATGTCTTGATTTTGCTACTGACTTTTGAAATAGCACTGTATTCGAATACAAGGATGTTGTATTCAAATACGACAGTGCAATTTTGTTGAAAAATTCATTTTTCAACTTTGATTATGCATGTTTGGCATATGAAAACCCTTTCAAAGTCTATGCTAAGTTGAAGGTTATTTTATGCATTTAAAATTTAAATGTTATGTGATATTTGTTAATTTCGTTTGGTGACCTTTACAATTATTGTGGAAATCTGGGTTTTGCCCTCATATGAGAATCAGGATCATCCGATTGGTTAGTACCTTGAAGATGGGAAGGTAGTTAGGCATACTTGTGCGATGTTGTGTGGAAGGTAATCTTGCGGGGCGCGTGGAGATCATTCAAGTTGTATAGCTTTTTGTAGCATGATCAGATTAGAGGATTGTAAAGGATTTAGTTGTCTTTCTTTTGTGGATGTGTTTATTTCAATTTGGAAGAACGTACCTATACCTCATATTGTCAGCTTGACTTTTATTTTGATGGATCCTTGTACCACTTTTTGATGCGATGTGGGGAAGTTAAAATTCTTGGGGCAGTGCTTTTGTACAGGTGTCTGCCGAGAATACCCCAGGGGTATGAGCTATGTTGGATAGGTCTTATAGCCCCGGTGTATTTTGCATTTTAAATACTTTGGATTTGTATTTTAAAAACTATA
This sequence comes from Cicer bijugum, assembly GCA_037974875.1. NCBI lineage: Eukaryota > Viridiplantae > Streptophyta > Magnoliopsida > Fabales > Fabaceae > Cicer > Cicer bijugum. Next base: position 1,246,258 of record JBBPBT010001258.1, on the reverse strand, counting down.
TTCGCCGCTTGTAAATATTTGTTGACTTTTGTTGTTATGTTACGACTTAAATATTTTATCCAAAAGTATTTCTATCTTTCTTTATTTCTTTGTTTTAAGAATTTGTTTAAAAAAAAGGTGTTGTTACAAACATATATTCTAAAATAATTTTAACACCAAATTAATTTAATTAAAATCCTATTTCTTTAATAAAATTGTTGATTATGAAATTTGGGATGTTACAAAGTGCAAAAGTATTAATGGATTCATATTTTACGTCATTTTTGTATTTACTAGGTTTAATCTAGTCCTATTTGGATCTAATTCATTGTTATTCGCCCAATAAATGCAAAACTCTTAATGGATTCAAATTTTAGGTCATATTGGTTTTTACTAGGTTTAACATAGTCCGTTTTAGTTCTAAATAAATGTAGTTCATCCAATAAGTGAAAAATTCTAATGTACTAATATATTAGGTCATTATACTCTTTACTAAATATATTCAAGTCCATTTTAATTTTAAATCAATGTAGTTCGTCCCTTTAGTGCAAAAGTAATAATGGTCTAAAATTATTGGTCATTTTGGTATTAACTAGGTTTAATCTAGTAAATTTTGGTTATAAATGGTTGTAATTCGTGCAATAAGTGCCAAAGTATTAATGAATTCATATTTTAGATCATATTAGTTATTAATAGGTTTTATCTAGTTCATTTTGATTCAAAATCAATGTAGTTCTTCCAATAAGTGCAAAAGTCATAATTGATTAAAATTTTAGGTCATTTTGGTATTAACTAGGTTTAATCAAGTCCAATTTGATTCTAAATCATTGTAGTTCGTCCTATAACTGCAAAATCTTAATTGAATCATATTTTTAGTCATTTTGGTTTTTACTAGGTTTAATCTAGTCCATTTTGGTTCTCAACTAATGTAGTTCGTCCAATAAGTACAAAAGTCTTAATGGACGAATATTTTAGGTCATTTTGGTCTTTACTAAGTTTATTCCAATCTAATTTGGTTCTAAATCATTGTAGTTCATCCATAAGTGGAAAAATCTTAATGGATTAATATTTTATGTCATTTTGGTAGTTCTTTGGAATACTCTCATCCATTTTGGTTCTTAATAATTGAACTTTGCCCAATAAATGCAAAAGCTTTAATGGATTAATATTTTAGGTCATTTTGGTCTTGAGAAGTTTATTCTAGTCAATTTTGGTTCTAATTCATTGTAGTTCGCCCAATAAGTGCACAATTCTCATTGGATAAATATTTTAGGTCATTATAGCCTTTATGACGTTTATTCAAGTCCATTTTGGTTCAAAATCAGTGTAGTTCGTTCAAAAAGTGCAAAATTATTAATGAATTAATATTTTAGGCCATTTTTTTGTATTATATAGGTTTAATCTAGTCCATTTTTGTTCTGAACCATTGTAGTTCGTCCAATGAGTGCAAAAGTCTTAATGGTTCATGTTTTAGGTCACTTTGGTTTTTACTAGGTTTAATCTAGTCCGATTTCGTTATAAATTAATCTAGTTTGTCTAATAAAGGCAAAAGTCTTAACAGATTAATATTTCATGACATTTTAATCTTTACCAAGTTTATTCTAATCCATTTTGGTTCTAAATCATTGTTGTTCATTCAATAAGAGCAAAAGTCTTAATGAATTAAAATTTAGGGTCATTTTGGTCATTACTAGGTAAACTCAATATAGTTTGTCCAATAAGTGCAAAAGTCTTAATGGATTAATATTTTAGATCTTTTTGGTCTTTGATAAGTTTATTCTAATCCATTTTGATTATTAATCATTGTAATTCATCCAATAAGTGCAAAACCCTTAAAGGATTAATATTTTAGGTCATTTTGGTCATTACTAGGTTTTTTCAAGTCCATTTTGGTTCTAAATCATCGTAGTTCATCCAATAAGTGCAAAAGTGTTAATGGATGCAAAGTTTATTACATATTGGATTTTACTAGGTTTTACCTTGTCCATTTTGGTCCAAAAATAAATGTAGTTTGTCCAATAAGCGCAATATAGTAAATGAGTTAATATTTTAGATAATTTTTGACTTTACTAGGTTTATTCTAGTCCGTATTGGTTCTAAATCATTGCAATCGTTCAATAAGTTCAAAACTAATAATAGTTTAAGATTTCATGTCATTTTGGTATTATCTAGGTTTAATCTAGTCCATTTTGGTTCTAAATCATTGTAGTTTTGTCAAATAAATGCAAAAGTCTTAAAGGATTCTTATTTTAGGTCATATTGGTCGTTACTAAGTTTATTCTAGTCCATTTTGGTTCTAAATCATTGTCGTTGATCAATAAGTTCAAAAGTTTTAATGGATTAATATTTTAGGTCATTTTGGTCATTACAAGGTTTATTTTAGTCCATTTTGGTTCTATATAAATGTAGTTCCTCCAATAAGTACAAAAGTCTGGGTGAATTATTATTTTAGGTGATTTTGGCCTTTTCTTGGTTTAGGGTTTAGGTCATGTTGGTTTTTACTAAGTTTAATCTAGTCCATTTTGGTTCTAAAGTAATGTAGTTCGTCTAATAAGTGCAAAAGTCTTAATGGATTAATAGTTTATGTCATTTTGGTATTAACTAGGATTAATCTAGTCCATTTTGGTTCTAAAGTAGTTCGTCCAATAAGTGCAAAAGTCTTAATGTTGGTTTTAAGTAGGTTTAACCTGCTCCATTTTGGTTTAAATAAATTTAGTTCGTCCAATAAGTGCAAAATTTTAAATGGATTAATATTTTATGTCATTTTGGTGTTTACTAGATTTAATCTATACCATTATGGTTCTAAATTCACGTTGTTCATTCAATAAGTGTAAAAGTCTTAATGGATTAATGTTTTAGGTTATTTTGGTTGTAAATCAATTATGTTCGTCCAATAAGTGCAAAATTCTAAATGGATTTATATTTTATGTTATATTGGTCTTTACTAAGTTTATTCTATTCCATTTTTTATTTAACACATTGTAGTTTGTAAGACCCATAATTTTAAAGTGTACCTTATGTATTTTAATGTATTTTTGGTATTGAACTCGGAGGCTTTTTAGCCAAAGTTATTAATATTTTAGGGTTTATATGACCAAGAAGATATTTTGATGCCGATTAGAATTACTCGTCGATAAATAAATTAAATTAACTACGGTGAATCTTTTACGAAGAGTTTAACGCGTTATGGGTGAAAGGGTAATTTAATAAATATCTAAAGATTTTGAGATGTTTGTTAATTATAATTAATATATATATAGTTAATATGTATATATAGAAAAGGAAAGGAAGGAATTGAGAAAAAAAGAAAAAGAAAGGAAAGAAAGAAAAAGGAAGAAAGGAAAAGCAAAGGAAAGAAAACAGAAAAATTCCATCTTCTTCCTCCCCTGCCTCGCGTGTTCATTTTCCCCTTCCTCCATCTTCATCCATTTTCGTTGTTCTTTCTTCCTTTGAGTTCGAAATTGATAGTGGGTGATAGGACAAGGATTTCTCAACTTCACTCTTCCTCTTTGATTCGAAAATGAAGAAAAACGGTATTAGAGATTCAAACACAAACCTCTCCGTTTCACCTAGATCTAAGCTTCGTTTCAAGAAGTGATAGAAGGGAAGGTTGCTCTCCTCCGTGCTACAGTTCTAGTGGACCAACTTTGGAAGCGGCGTTGCGAGCGGAAAATTTATCGGATTTATTCGCGGTACCGTGATCGAACATTAAAGTTAACGTGAAGGTAAGGGCTCCTTCCAAACTTTTAGTTTGCATTTAGGGCCTTATCTGTAGTTGTGTGGAAAAGAATTTTGTCAGGGTTAGAGTATTGATTTGGGAAAATGTATCTAAGACTTTATGGGTAAAATCTTAGAGTTAGGTTTTGGTTATATTGATGAATGTTTCGTGGAAAATGAATTTAAACTCATTTATGTATGATTTTGAGTAAATGAATCTTGTGTGTTTGAGTGGTGGATTGTGTCGATTTGTGTTCGTTGTTTTTGACGTGTTCTTAGTTAATACTGATGAAACTTGAGATGTGTTTTGTGTGGTTTGTGTGGAAAATGATTTGGTGTGAATTATGGATTGAATGTGATAATATGTTTGAGTTCGTTTTGTGTGGAATTTGAAAACCATTAAGTTAAATGAGTATTAAGAATGGGGAATCTCTTAATGTCTTGTTTACTTAATGTGTGTTTGGAAAATCGTTTAAGTTAAATGAGAATTAAGAATGGGGAATCTCTTAATGTCTCGTTTACTTAATGTTGTTTTGAAAATCGTTTAAGTTAACTGGGCGTTAAGAATGGGGAATCTCTTAATGTCTTAGTTACTTAATGTTGTTTGAAAATCGTTTAAGTTAATTGGGCGTTAAGAATGGGGAATCTCTTAATGTCTCAGTTACTTAATGTTTGTTTTTGAAAATCGTTTCAGTTAAATGAGTATTAAGAATGGGGAATCTCTTAATGACTTGTTTACTGAATGTTTTGTGGTGGAAATCGTTTAAGTCAAAAGTATATTAAGAATGGGGAATCTCTTAATATGTCTGTTTGCTTAATGTTTTGGTGTGAAAATTAGTTAAGTAAATGAGTATTAAAAATGGGGAATCTTTTAATATCTGCATTTCATGCATTTGGTAAATTGTGCTGACCCGTGATAGGTAGCACCTCGGTAAGTAGTACTTTGGCCTGTGATAGGCGGTACCCTTACGACTTACGTTTTTTCTTTTGGTAAATCGTGCTAACCCGTGATAAGTGGCACCTCGGTAAATAGTACTGACCCGTGATAGGTGGTACGATAAGGATTTATGCGTTTTAGTAAATCGTGCTGACCCGTGATAGGTGGCACCTCGGTAATTGGTACTTTGGCCTGCGATAGGCGGTACAATTATGATATACGGCCCTTCGAGGAGGGTTTTGGTTTGGAATTCCGAGTCCATGCATTTTGGCATATACGCATTGCATTAGGGTGTTTGGCACACGAGTCGTGGTTGATTCAAATTATGATTGTGTTGATTTTGCTAAGTGTTATGTTTTGAAATTATGTGTAAATGTGTTTGATTCAAATTTGTGATTGTGTTGATTTTACTAATAGTTATGTTTTGGAATTGTGTGATAGTATGTTAGATTGTAAAACGATTTCGAAACTCATAATGTCGTGGTGATTGTATGGGTATTGTTAAGTGTTAAGATTTGCAGTTGTGTTTGAATATGATTGTGTTAGTTTATGTATTTTTGGAAGAATTTATAGGGAAATCGATTTACCCAATCAATTTGGTAATGTGCTTTTTCAAAACCACTTCAGAAATCAATTTAGCAAATCGATTGAATTCATTACAGGGGCTCTGTCTTTCACGAAATTGATTTGCCCAATCGATTGGATTCATTACAGGGGCTCTGTCTTTCACGAAATCGATTTTCCCAATCAATTTGGCCAATACAGGGGCTCGGTCCTTCTCAAAATCGATTGCCCCAATCGATTGAAGCAAGTCCAAAGTTCAATTTTCACTAAAAACTTTTAGGAAATCGATTTACCCAATCGATTGGCTCAGTGGAAAAAGTTATTTTGAGTTTGATAATTGATTGCTCAATTAATTTATCAATGTTTTGTTCAGTTATGTATTACTTGATGGATTGAGAAGACAATTTGATTTCATTTACATTTGGCAAGCATTATATGAACTTTTAGCATATGGAAAATCCTTCTAAGATGCATGATAAGTTGAAAAGGTTATTTGTGCATTTAAAAGCTTAAATGTTATGTGTTAACTGTTAATTTCGGTTGGTGACCCTTTACAACTATTGTGGAAATCTGGGCTTTGCCCTCAGATGAGAGCCAGGATGATCCTATCGGTTCGTACCCTACGAATGGGAATGTAGATGGGAATGCTTGATTGAAGCTACTTTAGGAGGATCTCACGGGGCGCATGGAGATCACTCAGGGTGTTTAGTTGTTTTGTAAAGTGATCAGACTAGCTTGACACAGAGGGAACAAATGTCTTTCTTTTGGGTTGCTTTTATTTTTAAACTGGAAGACTGTACCACTTTTGTTATGTAAATATTTTGAATTCATATTTTGAGAACTTTTTCCGCTGCTTGTAAATTATAAGGACTTAAATATGTATCCAAAGGTGTTACATTATTTATCTCTCTGTTTTATTTTAATTTCTTTTGAAAAAAAAATACACCCTCGCTTTGAAAAACGGGGTGTTACATAGTTTGTCCAATAAGTTCAAAAGTTTTAATGGAGTAATATTTAGGTGATTTTGGTCATTACTAAGTTAATTCTATTCTATTTTGGTTCAAAATCAATGTACTTTCTTCATTATTTATAATGGATTAAATTGTTAGGTCATTTTTGTATTAATTATGTTTAATGTCGTCCAAGTTGTTTCTAAATTCTAGTCAATTTTGGTTCGAAATCAGTGTCGTTCATTCAAAATTCTTAACAGATTAATATTTTAGGTCATTTTTGTATTAACTAGGTTTAATGTAGTCCATTTTGGTTCTAAATAAATGTAGTTCGTCCAATGAGAGCAAAAGTCGTAACGAATTAATATTTTAGGTCATTTTGGTCATTTCTAGGATTTTTCAAGTCCATTTTGGTCCTAAGTCATTGTAGTTCATCCAATAAGAGCAAAAGTCTTAACGGATTCAAATTTTAGGTCATATTGGTTTTTACCAGGTTTAACCTAGTCCATTTTGGTTCTAAATAAACGTAGTTCGTCTAATAAGTGCAATATAGAAAATGAATTAATATTTTAAGTCACTTTGGTCTTTACTAGGTTTATTCTAATCGATTTTTGTTATAAATAATTGTAGTTCAATAAGTACAAAAGTATTAATGGATTAAGATTTTATGTCATTTCGGTATTAACGATGTTTAATCTAGTTCATCTTGGTTCTGAATTATTGTAGTATGTCAAATAAGTGCAAAAGTCTTAATAGATTAATATTTTAGGTCATATATGTTTTTACTAGGTTTAACATAGAGTATTTGGATTCTAAATCAATGAAGTTCGTTCAATAAGTGCAAAATCCTTAATTGATTTATATTTTAAGTCATTTTAGTTTTTACTAAGTTTAAGCTAGTTCATTTTGGTTCTAAATCAATGAAGTTTGTCCATTAAGTGCAAATTCTTTGTGGATTTAAATTTCAAGTTTATTTGATCTTTACTAAGTTTATTTTAGTCTATTTTGGTGTTAAATCATTGTAGTTTGTTTAATAAGTGCAAAAGTTGTAATGGATTATTATTTTATGTCATTTTTGTATTAACTAGATTTAATGTAGTTATTTTGGTTCTAAATTAATGTTGTATGTCTAATAAGTGCAAAAGTCTGAATTGACACTAGTAGAAATTTAACTTTTTAAGTCGGTTAAAATGTACATTTTAAGTCAGTTCTGTGTCCGAGTTAACAACTAACGAGTTAATAAATACATTATTTTTTAAGTCAGTTACGTTGAACCGACTTAACAGAGCTTCGTCCTTTTCAGTCGGTTCAACTTAACCGACTTAAACATTCGTGTTTATTAAGTCGTTTGCTGTTAACTCGGACACGGAACTGACTTAAAATGTACATTTTAATCGACTTAATAGAGCTTCGTCCTTTTAAGTCAGTTCAACATAACCGACTTAAACATCATAAATTCAGTTCAACAAGTCATATTTTTAAGTCGGTTCTTTTAATTAATAGACTTAATAGATAGAGTTAATTGTGGTACCGCAATCGCTCGTTAAAGCTAACGTTAAGGTAAGGGCTCCTTCCAAACTTTTAGTTTGCATTTAGGACATAATTTGTGAGTTTGAGGAAAAGAAATTTGATGTATTTGATGAGTGTATTTGTAGAAAATGAATTTAACGCAATTATGTGTAATGTAGTGGAATTTAAATTTGAACATATAAAGATTATATTGCGCTCCTTAGGATTGATAATAAGTGTAAGACCCATAATTTTAAAGTGTACTTTATGTATTTTAATGGATCTTGGTATTGAACTCAGAGGCTTTTTAGCCAAAGTTATTAATATTTTGGAGTTTATATAATCAAAAGGTATTTTGATGCTTGATTAAAATTACTCGTCGATAAATAAGTTAATTAACTGCGGTGAATCTTTTACGAATAGTTTTATGCGTTTTGGGTAAAAGAGTAATTTAATAAATATCTATAAAGTTGGAGATATTTGTTAATTATTATTAATATATATATATATATATATATATATATATTTATATATATATATAGAAAAGGAAAAGAAAGAAATAAGGAGAAGAGAAGTAGAAAGGAAAGAAAAAGAGAGAAAGGAAAAACAAAGGAAGGAAAATCAGAATTTCCTTCTTCCTTACTGCCTCGCGTGAACAAATTTCTTCCTCCCTCCATTGTTGCTCGTTTTTGCTTTCTTTTCCTCCCTTAGAATTCGAAATTGATAGTGGGTTATAGGACAAGGATTTCTCAACTTCACTCTTCCTCTTTGATTCGAAAACGGAGAAAAACGGTATTAGGGATTCAAACTCAAATCTCCCCGTTTCATCTAGATCTAAGCGTCGTTTCAAGAAGTGATAGAAGGGAAAGTTGCTCACCACTACACTACGGTGCTAGTGAGCTAACTTTGGAAGCGGCGTTGAGAGCGGAGATTTTTACCGGATTTGCTCACGGTACCGTAATCGGACGAAAAAGCTAAAGTGAAGGTAAGGGCTCCTTCCAAACTTTTAGTTTGCATTTAGGGACTTACTTGTGGTTGTGTGGAAAAGAATTTGGTTACGGTTAAAGTAAGGTTTTATGGAGAATGAATTTTAAACCCATTTATGTATGATTTTGAGTATATGAAACTTGTTGTGTTTGAGTGATGGATTATGTTGATTTGTGTTCGTTGTTTTGACGTATTCTAAATTTATAACTGATGAAATTTGAGTTTGTTTTGTGTGGTTTGTGTGGAAAATGATTTGGAATGAAGTAGGGATTGATTGTGAAAGTATGTGTGAGTTTGTTTTGTGTGGTTTGTGTGGAAAATGATTTGGAATGAAGTAGGGATTGATTGTGAAAGTATGTGAAAGTTGGTTTTGTGTGGAATTTGAAAACCATTAAGTTAAACGAGTATTAAGAATGGGGAATCTCTTAATGTCTTGTTTACTTAATGTGAGTTTGTGAAAATCGTTTAAGTTAAATGAGAATTAAGAATGGGGAATCTCTTAATGTCTCGTTTACTTAAGGTTGTTTTGAAAATCGTTTAAGTTAACTGGGCGTTAAGAATGGGGAATCTCTTAATGTCTTAGTTACTTAACGTTGCTTGAAAATCGTTTAAGTTAACTGAGCTTTAAGAATGGGGAATCTCTTAATGTCTTGGTTACTTAATGTTTGTTTATGAAAATCGTTTCAGTTAAATGAGTATTAAGAATGGGGAATCTCTTAATGTCTTATTTACTGAATGTTTTTGTTGTGGGAATCGTTTAAGTCAAAAGTATATTAAGAATGGGGAATCTCTTAATATGTCTGTTTGCTTAATGTTTGGCGTGAAAATCGTTTAAGTCAAATGAGTGTTAAAAATGGGGAATCTTTTAATAACTGTATTTGCATAACGATTGTTGTGAATGGAGTCAGTATACGCTCATGCATTTTCATGCTTTTTGTAAATCGTGCAGACCCGTGATTGGTGGCACCTTGATATATAGTACTTTGGCCTGTGATAGGCGGTACATTTATGATTTACGTTTTTGTAAGTTGTGCAGACCCGTGATAGGTGGCACCTTGGTAAATAGTACTTTTGCCCGTGATAGGCGGTACATTTACGACTTACGGTTTTTTGTAAATTGTGCAGACCCGTAATAGGTGGCACCTCGGTAAAGAGTACTTTGGCCTGTGATAGGCGGTACCTTTACAATTTACGTTCTTTTTAGTAAGTCGTGCAGACCCGTGATAGGTGGCACCTTGGTAAACGATACGGGCCCGTGATAGGCAGTACGTTTATGGTTTACGCTTTTTAGTAAATCGTGCAGACCCGTGATAGGTGGCACCTCGGTAATTGGTACTTTGGCCTGCGATAGGCGGTACAATTATGATTTACGGCCCTTCGAGCAGGGTTTTGGTTTGGAATTTCGAGTCCATGCATTTTGGCTTATACGCATTGCATTAGGGTGCTCGGCACACGAGTCGTGGTTTATCCAAATTATGATTGTGTTGATTTTGCTAAGTGTTATGGTTTGAAATTATGTGTAAGTGTGTTTCGATTCAGATTGTGATTTCGTTGATTGCACTAAGAGTTATGTTTTGGAATTGTGTGATAGTATGTTAGGTTGTGAAAACGTTTTCGAAACTCATAATGACGTGGTGCTTGTATGGGTATTGCTAAGTGTTAAGGTTTGGAGTGGTGTTTGTATGTGGTTGAGTTAGTTTATGTATTTTTGAAAGAATACACAGGGAAATCGATTTACCCAATCGATTTGATGATTTACAGGGGCCCTGTCATTCACGAAATCGATTTACCCAATCGATTTTGTAAGAAGTATTTCAAAATCATTTAAGAAATCGATTTGGTAAATCGATTTGGATACAATTGGATTCAAGTCAGGGGCTTCGTTTTCCCGAAATCGATTTACCCAATCGATTGGATTCAATACAGGGGCTCTGTCTGTCTGTCAATCGATTTACCCAATCGATTGAGTCAATCGATTTACCCAATCGATTGAGTCAATCGATTTACCCAATCGATTGATTTAAGCCCAGAGTTCTGTTTTCACTAAAAACTTTCAGGAAATTGATTTCCCCAATCGATTGGTTCAGTGGGAAATCTTATGTTGAGTTTGATAATTGATTTCTCAATTGATTTATCAATGCTTTGTTCAGTTATGTATTACTTGATGGATTGGTAACTCTATTTGATGTCATTTACATTTGGCAAGCTTTACATGAACTTTTAGCATGTGGAAAAACCCATCTAATATGTTTGATAAATTGAAAAGGTTATTTGTGCATTGAAAAGTTTAAATGTTATGTGTTAACTGTTAATTTCGGTTGGTGACCCTTTACAACTATTGTGGAAATCTGGGCTTTGCCCTCAGATGAGAGTCAGGATGATCCTACCGGTACGTACCCTCCGGAAGGGAATGTGGATGGGAGTGCTTGATTGGAGCTACGTTAGGAGAATCTCACGGGGCGCGTGGAGATTACTCAAGGCGTATAGTTTTTTTTGGTTATGTATAGAATGATCAGACTAGGTTGTCACTCAGGACACATATGTACTTCTTCTGGGCTACTTTTATTGTAAAGTTGAAAGGATGTACATGTACTATTGCTGACAGCAGGACATGCCTTGGATTTATATTTTGAAAAACTTTTCCGCTGCTTGTAAATTTTAATGATTTAGTTATATATCCAAAGGTTTTATTTTATTAATTTGCTCGGTTTTATTTATTTCCTTGTTGTATTTTTAATTTCTTTCGAAAAAAAAATACACCCTCGCTTTGAAAAACGGGGTGTTACAATAAGCAATTTCCAATGACAACTACAATGCACAATAAAATATGTTATATTCAATTTTCTCTATTATAAACGATGTCTATAATAGAAAATACTTACTTTATGAGATAAGGTGCTAGGTAACAAGTTCTTTTTTCCTCGTACAACTTCTTTTGAATGTGTATTTGAGCATTAGTTCCACCATGTTCGAACTTAAATTCTAAAGGCTTTGACATTTTCATTGTCATTACCATCAATTGTTCAACAGAATTTAGTTGAAAGTTTTGTCTTTTTGGTGGAATATCATTTTTCTTTGATACCTCAAAATCCTAAACCATTAAAATATTATATTAGCCAACATAATTAAAAGGACTAAAATATTTAAGTACATAAAAAATTATGTGTAATGAATACTTTATTAGAAACAGGTTGCAAGAGTCTTTTTGGCCATTGAATAAAATTGTTGGGGGCTTGACCAATTGTTGACACCTCATCAGTGGGCATAGGTACTTGAGCATTTGCATCTAGCATCTTCGTAACCACAACCCTCACCATATAATTATTTAGAAGTTGATTGTGTATAGTGGGTCCTAACTTGTACACATCAGCATATGCCACAATATGAGTATTTCTATCAATATATAATTCACAATGTTCTAGGATATCGTCCTCTTCATCTAGTATAGGTGGCACACCAGAACAACTACCTTTTGTGCTTGCATGTAAAGTGGTATTAGGAGAGCCAATTGGGAAATTATTGTTTTGTTTAGAGAAAGCCATAGATGATATATCTTGCATCACTTGCTATCTAATCACCTTAGTAAGCTCTACTTTTATGATCTCTATTTGGTCGCTACTCATAATAGGTGGAGTAGAGGATGGACGAGAATGTGATCCAAAGTATTGGCGAATCCCCACACCTCTACCAACTGCCCGAACACGACCAGGGTGTTCTGGTCGCCCAATAGCTTCCGACAAAATATCTTGACGTCCTTCTGGATGGAAGTTTCCTTGAGATGTTTGTTCCACAAGAGATTCTTCTGATGTGTACTCTCCTGATGGTGTTTGTCGGGCTCTCTTCCACATCTCATGGCGCGATGGTGGAGATGGAGGTGAAACTTCTGAATCTCCAGCTGATTTTTGTCTTTCTTTTAATTTCTCTTGAATTATTTTCTTCTCTAGCAATGCATATCCCCCACGAGATAATTTGTGGGGGTACTTATTAAAAGATTGAATCATTTGTGCCTTCTTTCTTTTCTCTTATTGTAAATAACAGACCAATTAAATATAATACTAAAATATTAGAAAGAACAATCAAATCATATATACAACTAACCTGAAAGGAAGGATCCTCTCTCGTCTTAATGAACGCTTGCCATATTTCATCATAAATAAAAGGATATACATCAACAGGAGATTTATGACTCAGGTCCCCTTTATTTAAGTATCTCCTTGTTAATGTAGCTTTAAATGCCCTCCAACACTGACCCATATATTGAAAACATTTCTTTTTAATAAATTCATTATTAGGAACATTCCATTTTTCCTACATTACACAACAAATATAATAATTAGTGTACAACAATACTATAATTAAGTATAATAATAACAAAGATAATTAAAATTACATCGATTGTTGCCCAAATTTTGCTTTCATGTTATCACCTATAGGCAGTCCTGTTATTTGATCAAAATCAATTGATAACTTATCACCATCCTCACACTTTTTTAACAACTTTGTCACCCGTGTACCGCGTCTACTCTTTTTTTGGGTAGAGTTTGAATTTGAACCTTTTTGTGAAGAAGCTGAGGGATCACCCATGTGTCTCTGTTTAAAAAATGTATAATGATGGTCAGTAACAATTCAAAATTCAAAATAATGAAGAAATAGCATGACGTTATAGATAAATTAACATATAAGGATGACACTATTCCAAGTAAAAAATTATAAACAAAACAAAGTTTATACAAAACTATGATATTGTACCGCTTTATTTCCTAAAATTGTCATGTTTGAATATTCTTCCATATCCCTTCTTGATGATCATCACGACTGGCATACACATCGTCCTCTATATTTTCCACAATGAAACTAGGTATTTTTGTGAAAAAGAAGGAATCTCATAAATATCTGGTAGTGAACTTAGACTTTCATCATGTCCATACATGTTTTTTCCTTGGAGAACCACTGACCACTTTTTGTTAGAAGGGTCACTAACATAAAACACTTGTCTTGCTTGAGATGCCATAATAAATGGCTCATCCTTATAAGCTACTTTTTCAAGGTCTACCAATGTAAAACCAAATTCATCAATTTTAACCCCATTGTTTATGTCAATCCATTTACATTTAAAAACAGGAACTTTAAACTTAATAAAATCGACATCCCAAATCTCTTCAATGATCCCAAAGTAAGATATTGATGCCACAACAGGATTTTTATCTTTTGAACTTGAAAAGTGCATTGACTCAGAAACAACCATAACTCCACTATTTTGCACTGTACTTTTGTCATCTTGACCCTTTGTATAGAAGGTAAAATTATTTATATCGTAGCCGGTCCAAGTTATGACATCAAAATTAGGCCCATCTGCTAGCCATTTTAACGTAACAGAACATGCATTATCTGTTAAAATGGTTTCTTTAAACCACTTTAAGAAAGTCTTGTTATGCTCATTCAACAATCATTTTTCATTCATCCGAGGATTTTTTTCCTTAACAATATTTTTGTGAGCAGAAAGGTAAGGTTGAACCTCCTCAGTATTATTCAATATATACAAATGTGCTTGAAGTAATTCCTCACGCCTCATGCTCTTAATTTTTAAACCTCGTATGCCCTTACCTGTGCAACTATCCTCATGACGAGACTTAGGAACTCCTATAGTATCCGCTTTTGACATATAGTCTGAACAAAACTCAATTTCTTCTTCTGCGATGTACCTTTGAACAATAGATGCTTCAGGACGATTTGGATTCTTCACATACCCTTTTAAGATTTTCATGTATCACTCAATTGGATACATCCACCTTAAATAAACAGGACCACATAATCTAATTTCTCTCACTATATGAACAATTAAGTGAACCATAATGTCAAAAAAAGAAGGAGGAAAATACATCTCCAGTTGGCACAAAATAATAACAGCTTCATTTTCCAACTGATCTAATTTTTTAGGATCAATGACTTTGCTACATATGGCATTGAAGAATAAGCACAACCTAGTTAAAACATCTCTCACTTTTTTAGGCAATATTCCACGAATAGCCACTGATAGTAGTTGTTGCATTAATACATGGCAATCATGAGACTTTAAACCAACTAATTTTAGATCTTTCCTTGAGATAAGACTCTTTACATTTGAAGAATATCCCGTTGGCACTTTTATGCCCCTTAGAGTCTCACAAAAAAGTATTCTCTCATATTTTGATAAGGTATGACAAGCCTGAGGCAAATACATTCGCTTACCTGATGGTTGTGGAGCTAATTCTTGTCGTATACCTATCTCAACCATATCTAAACGAGCATTCAATCCATCCTTTGTTTTTCCTGGATTGTTGAGAAATGTTCCAATTACACTATCACACACATTTTTCTCCACGTGCATCACATCAATACAATGTCTAACATCTAGACTGGACCAATAAGGAAGATTAAAGAACACATACCTCTTCTTCCATACATTTTTCTCAATGGATTGTTTTTTATTCTTTCCAAATTTAACATTGACATCATTCAACCTTTGATAAATTTGCTCTCTAGTTAATGCTTTTGGAGCAATTCGATTCTCCTGATCTCCATTAAACGCTTTTCTCAACCTACGATATGGGTGATTAGGTTTAAGAAATCTTCGATGTCCAATGTAAATAGTCTTCCTTCCATGTTTTAATTGGAGGTAGCATGTGTCTTCTTCACATATAGGACATGCTTAATGTCCCTTAACACTATAACCACTCAAGTTTCCATACGTAGGAAAGTCATTGATGGTGCAAAATAACATTGCATGCATTTTAAAATAATCATAAGAATAACCATCAAACACTTCAACTCCTTCCTCCCAAAGAATTCTCAAATCTTCAATCAATGGACTTAGATAAACATATATGTCATTTCTAGGTTGCCTTGGACCCGAAATCATCATAGATAACATAATGTATTTGCGCTTCATGCAAATTGAAGGAGGTAGATTGTAGATAATTAAGAGAACGGGCCATGAACTATGGTTACTACTTAAGTTACCGTATGGGTTCATTCCATCTGTGGCAAGTCCAACTCTACGATTTCTTGGTTCATTCCTGAATTCAGGATACAACTCATCAACTTTCTTCCATTGTAATGAATCAGCTGGATGACAAAGTTATCCATCACGATGTCTCTCATTAGCATGCCATCTAATATTCTTTACATCATTGGCATTAACGAATAATCATTTGAACCTTGGAATTATTGGAAGATACCATAACACCTTTGCAGGAGGACCTGTTGTGCTTTTATCGCAATTGGAATCACCATCCTTCACTTATAGCGTGATAACCCACACACGGGATATTGGTTCAACTCTTCAAACTCATTTCAGTATAGTATGCAATCATTAGGGCATGCATGTATTTTCTTATACTCCATACCCATTGGACACAATATCTTCTTTGCATCATAATAACAGTTTGGCAATGTGTTATCTTCGGGAAGCATTTCTTTCAACAACTCAAGTAGTTCCGTGAAGCTTTTGTTTGTCCATCCATTTCTCGCTTTCAAGTTGAACAATATCAGCACCGCAGATAACCGTGTGAAGTTAGTGCATCCTGGACACAAAGCCTCATCTTTGTCGCTGCACAAACTATCAAAAACATGTGCACGCTAAAAAGACTCTTGTCCAATATCAAGAATCATGTCCTCAAGCCGATTGTCCATATCTTCACGAACTTCTTCTCTTTCTGATACATTTGTCATGTTTAACGAATCACCATGCCATACCTATTTTGTATAAGTTTGGCATATTCCATAACAAATAAGATGATTTCTTATTTCTTCAAACTGTAATTGATTTCCATTTAAACATTTAACACACGGACAATAAAACTTTCCTTCATTTTTGGGAAGTTTTTTTAAAGCAAATTCTAAAAATTCTTCCACACCTTTCTGATACACTTCACTTAGATGATTAGCATTCATCCAACTACGATCCATAACTACTTCTGTTAAAAATAAATAACCGTAAAGATTAAGGTAAAAGATTAAAACTAAAACAATTCACTAAGTTCTAATGAATTATTTGCATTATTTTTAATGTAGTTTAATTTATAATGTATTCATATCTAATTTTGTATTTTGAATTTGATTTATCAAAATTCAAACGTGACCAAGATCAGTAATTGCCTTGCTTGAATATACAAGTGTCAAGAATTTGACTAATCCTCATGTTTTTTCTTCAAAGTCTATTTCTATTTTCCGTGATAATCGACTCAATTTAAGGTAATGTATTATTCTTCTCTTTTTCAAAACAGAGTCCCCTGTTTTGCATTTTCATTTTTTAATCTATCACAATGTGTCTTATTTATTTTTTATTCAAACATTGCACAACTTTATATATTTTGAATCACTTTTACTATTCACACGACTCATTTGTGAATCCAAACATATACTACATGCTTTTTTCCACCAAGTTATATTAGTCTATTGTTTCAACTTTGGAAAACTACATTTTCCAATGAGTTATTTTGTATAAATTGATGTTTTCATTAAAAATATTGTCAAAAGATGAGCTCAACCCATTTTTAGCTAAATTAATTTTTATGTGTCCGAAATCAATTCCAAATTCAAAGAAAAAATATGAAAAAATAATAATTTAAAAGTTGATATATTTAATTTTAATTTAATATCAGCTACATGGTTTTTTAGTTACTATTTATATTTATATTTTGTTTAAGATGAATTAAGTAAATAAATTACATTTGTCATGTGTTAGTCCTGTTTTGAAAATCTAATCATTTAATTTATTTGGTTATGTAGGTGTGTTGTGGAAGATTATATTGATGCAATGAAGAAGATGTGTTGTGTTTGGTGTTGGAATTAATGGCAGATGGATTGGGGATAGAATCAAAGAATGTGTTGAGCAGATTATGGAAAGATGAGAAAAGTGATTGTTGCTTTAGAATGAACCATTACCCACCGTGTTCTGAGATGCAAGAAGGAGGTATTAGGAATGTGGTGGGGTTTGGGGAGCATACAGACCCACAAATTATTTCTGTTTTGAGTAATTAAATTGTATAGAATCTAAATCTGGAGAGTAATAATAGAAATTAGTTAGTGTGGGTTTTAATAGTAATTTTGTTGCAAATTGTTTATTGTATCAAATGGTCTATGTGAATTAATTAATTAATTGATTAATCTTAACATATACTAACATTTTAGTTTTAATTGATTTTATGCTGCGCATCTCACACGGATGTATAAAAATATCCATTGCAATATTTTATCAGATAAAAATACAAGAGAATCTACAAAAATATCTAAGATTCTAATATCAACGGCTTTAACTTATTAATCACTATAATCATGTTCATCAGACTTAATTATTGTTGATTTAAGACAGAAGTTGCAGGGAATGTCATTATGTTAGGTGTTTTAAACAACCAACTCACTGCAAAATTGTTTTGTAGAATATTATTGTTATTGTATATTTTTTAATTGTTTTATTGAAGAGTATTTTTCAGCCAAAAAATAAAAGGGCAAAATATAAACAAAAGAACGTTGCAATCCCTCCATTCTAAAACAAACTCACCCTAAAAATATTCATGTCTAATGTCTTTAATACATAAAATAAAATACTACATTTATAAGTTTACACCTTACTATCTATATGCTTTCTATATAAAATACTACTGTTTTGCTCCATATTTTGTCCACATACAAATTCTAAAAAATCAAATTTCTAGAAAATAAAATATGTAAAATATTTAATTTAATTTGAGAATCAAACCTGTCTTAATGAATTGATGAACGATAAAACGGCAACGGTTGTAAAGTTGAATTCAAGTTGTAGGTGCTTCACGATACAGAGATTAGGAATAGAAGGAAGAAGTTTAGAGCGCATATGTTATGGGAGCGGGAAGATAAAACGTTAAATACATGGCATCTTTTATTTTTTTTAACATGCCTTAACTCGGTTATCAATATAACTAAATTAAGCAAGTTTTAAATATTTACAAAATTGCCACCACCTCATTTTATTAAATGGCATAAATATTTACAAAATTGCCACCGCCTCATAACGTTTTATCCTTAAGTCGGTTTATGAATATAACAGCGTTAAACATGTGTTAAATATTTAACAACCTTAAGTCGGTTATCTATATAACTGCATTAAACAAGTTTTAAATATTTACATAATTTCCCCCGCCTCATTTTATTAAATGACATTTTATCTTTTAAGTCGGTTCTCAATATAACCGCGTTAAATAAGTTTTAATTAATTTTTTAATTTTATTTTTACCATATTTCTTAAGTCGGTTGTCAATCTAATTGTGTTAATAGTACTTCACATATTTACAAAATTGCCACCGTCTCATTTTGTTAACTCGTTTATATGGGCAACCTACTTAAATATACTTCCGCTTCATTTGTTAAGTCTGGTGACACATTTCAGGTCATTTTGGTCTTTACTAGGTTTAACCTAGTCCATTTTGGTTCTAAATCATTATAGTTTGTCCAATAAGTGCTAAAGTATTAATGGGTTATTATTTTAGGTTTTTTTTTATTAACTATGTTTAATCTAGTCCATTTTGGTTTAAAATCATTGTAGTTCATCCAATAAGTGCAAATGTCTTAATGGATTCATAGTTTAGGTCATTTTTGTTTTCACGGGGTTTAACCTAGTCCATTCTGGTTTCAATAAATGTAGTTCGTCCAATAAGTGAAAAATTCTAAATGGATTAATATTTTAGGTCATTTTCATTTTTACTAGGTTTAATCTAGTCAATTTTGGATCTTAATTGATGTAGTTCATCCTATAAGTTCAAAAGTCTTTATTGTTTAATATTTTAGGGCTTTTTGGTCTTTAGCATGTTTATTCTAGTCTATTGTGGTTCAAAATCATTATAAGTTGTCCAATAAGTGAAAAATTCGTAATGGATTTATATTTTAGGTCATTTTGACCTTTACTAAGTTTATTCTAGTTCATTTTCGTTGTAAATCATTGTAGTTCGTTCAATAAGTCCCTTTTAGGTCATTCTAGTCCATTTTAGGTCATTTTTGTATTCACTATATTTAATGTCGTACATTTTGGTTCTAAATAAATATAGTTCGTCCAATAAGTACAAAAGTGTTAATGCATTGGTATTTTAGGTAATTTTTGTATTTACTAGGTTTTTTCTAATCTATTATGGTTCTAAATTATTAAAGTTCGTCCAATAAGTGCAAATGTATTAATGGATTCATATTTTAGTTCATACAAGTTTTCACTAGGTTTAACATAGTCCATTTTGGTTCAAAAACAATGTAGTTCGTCCAATAATAGTAAAAGTTTTAATTGATTAATATTTTAGGTCATTTTGGTATTAAGTTTCTTTAATATAGTCGATTTTGGTTCTAAATCATTGTAGTTCATCCAAAAAGTGCAAAAGTCTTATTGGATTCATATTTCGGGTCATTTTGGTCTTTACTAAGTTTATTCTAATCCTTTTTGGTTCTAAATCATTGTAGTTGGCAAAATAAGTAGTATGAAAGTATTAATGGATTAGGATTTTAAGTCATTTTATTATTAACGAGGTTTAATCTAGTCCACTTTGGTTCTAAATTATTGTAGTTGGCCAAAGAAGTGCAAAAGTGTTAATGTATTCATATTTTAGGTCATTAAGGTTTTTACTAGGTTCAACATAGTCAATTTGGTTTCTAAATCAATGCAGTTCATCCAATAAGTACAAAATTCATAATGCATTTACATTTTAGGTCATTTTGGTCTTTATTAAGTTTATTCTAATCTATTTTGGTTCTAAGTAGATGTAGTTCGTCCAATAAGTGCAAAAGTGTTAATAGATTAATATTCTAGGTCATTTTGGTCATTACTAGTTTTAATTGAGTCACTTTGGTTGTAAATTAATGTAGTCCGTCCAATAACTGCAAAATTCTAAGTGGATTAATATTTTAGGTCATTTTTGGTTTTTACTAAGTTTAATCTAGTCCATTTTGGTTCTAAATTAATGACGTACATCCAATATGTGCAAAATTCTTAATCGATTAATATTTTAAGTGAGTTTGGTCTTTACAAAGTTTATTCTTATCCTTTTTTGTTCTAAATTATTGTAGTTCATCCAATAAGTTTAAAATTCTTAATGGATTAGTATTTTAGGTGAATTTTGTCATTACTAGGTCTACTCTTGTCCATTCATATTTTGATCTTTAGTAGGTTTATTCAAATCCATTTTGGTTCAAATTCATTATAATTTGTTTAATGAGTGCAACTGTAAGACCCCGATATTTACCAGCGCGAGTGTATTTTATTTTTAAACAAATTCATAAAATAATGAAATAAAGAAAGGAATAATTTTGATCAAAATATTTAAGTCGTAACACAACGACAAAAGCCAACAATATTTACAAACAGCGGAAATAGTTTTGAAACAAAAATCCAGAGTATTTAAATTGAAAAATACACTGGGGCTATGAGACCTATTGAGCATAGCTCATACCCCTAGAGTATTGTCGGCAGACATTTGCATAAAAGCACTGCCCCAAGAATATCTATTTTCCCCACGTCGCCTCAAAAAGTGGAACATGGACCCATCAAAAGAAAAGTCATTAGATAGTTTAATCCTAGATATAATCTTCCGAAATGAAATAAATACAACCTCAAAAGAAAGACATCTAGTCTCTATACAACCACCTAATCTGATCATGCTATAAACACTATACAACACGGGTGATCTCCACGCGCCCTGCAAGATCCTCCTGACACAGCTTCTGTCAGGTATGTCTAACTACATGCCCGTCTCCAAAGTACTAACCGGTAGGACGATCCTGGTTCTCATTTGAGGGAAAAGCCCAGATTTCCACAATAATTGTAAAGGGTCACCAACCGAAATTAACAAATAACACTTTACAAAATTCTTATATTTTCAAATGCTCAAAAGAACCTTTCGTCTTAACATACTCCTTGAAAGGGTTTTCATATGTCCAAAAATGCATAAACAATGTTGAAAAATGAAGTTTTGATAAATCGCACTATCATAGTCGAATACAACTGAGAAAATGCAGATTTTCAATTCTAAAATGGCTCTGAATCAATCAACGTTTCAATCATTAATGTTATCAATTATGAACACATAATTAACACCAAATTAATCTACACAAATTCACACCTCAATCACACATTGAATATTCATTAAATCAATTATGAATACATATTTACATCAAAATTTAATCAACCCAACTTCACACCTCAAAGCAATTACGGAAAATCACCACAACAACCGAATATGTATATACAATCATCATAGTATAACAAACACGACTCGCGTTTCAAGCACTCTAATGCAATGCGTATATGCAAAAATGCATGATTTCTGGAATTCTAACTAAAATCCTCCTCGAAGGGGCGTAAATCATAATTGTACCGCCTATCATAGACCAATACTAATTAACGAGGTGCCACCTATCACGGGTCAGCACAATTTACTAAAAAGCATAAATGGTAAACGTATCACCTATCACATACCAATACTGTTTACCGAGGTGTCACCTATCACGGGTCAACATGATTTACTAAAAATGTGTAGTCTATCACAGACCTACACGACACGAAAATCCCCGCAAGGATAAGATGAACCAACAGATCACATGGCACCATCCCGTGGCCCATCACGGTCACCACTATCACCATGGCCCCATCACTGTTACCATGTACTGTGAAATGCATGAGCACACTCTGACTCTTTTCACCATAATCATTAAGTAAATGTAGCTATTAAAAGATTCCCCATTTTTAATACTCATTTAATACTAATGATTTTTCAAATACAACACAGAGCATACTCAAACATATTTATTCACACCAATTTAAATTTCCACAACCACACATAAATCACATCTCCAAATTCCATCCACACCTAAATTGAATTAAATTCATTTTCAACCACATCATACATAAATTTCTTCTCAAAAATTCATAATATTAATTATGAACATATCATTTTCACCAAACATGAATCACCAAAATTTCCAAACATTAATCACCCATATTCAATCTCCAAAATTTTCAACCATAAATCACCACAACAACATTAATATATCAGAGTTCTCCCCACCGCTAACTCGGTGCGAACAACCTCGATTCCTTTTCGAGACTCAAGGAGCTAACTACATAAACATAAATATTTATAACAATTTGTTCACAATAAAATTAATCCACACACAACAAAATTCCTAAAATTAAATCTTTCTCACACACCAAACTTTTAAAACCAAATAATGTATATTATTTACTTAAACTTAAAGAAAACAAATATCGTCCAAATTTCACATACACAAACTCGACTATTAAAGCACCAAAATTTTTGAGTTAAATAAATACTCTAAACTTTTTTTTCTTTTTAAACTCAGTCCAAGAGTAATTAAAAGAGTAACATTTTAAACTCTAACCATTGTTAATTTCAATCTATCTTTTTGCTCAAACTCTTTTACTTAGTTAAAATTTGAACTTTTTCACAACTTTAACAACTCTAAATTTTTGGTAAAATTTCAAATTCAGTTCAATCTCATTTATTTGAAAATAACTTGTTACGTAACTCAAACACATCAAATTTAATTACCGCCAATTCACACCAACAACAATCAATTCAATTCCACAACACACATATAGTACCTCAATTAAATTTCAAACAATTCAAACATAACTCACCCAATTTCAAAACTCCACCTTTTTACACATAATCCACCAAATTTCATCTATTCATTTTCCACAAAATCCGCAGATAAATCACATCTCAAATATCTATAATAATAATTATGAACATATAAATCACATCAAATATGAATAATCACAAACCACACCTCAAATTTAAATTCCACTAAATCACACATAATCGCATTAAATTCATTTTCTACGAATTCACACATCAAATACATCAAATTTCTTTTCTTCAAAATCACAAATAATGTCCTAAATGCAAACTAAAAATTTGGAAGCAGCCCTTACCTTCGTTGTAGCATTAACAACCGATTACGACACCGCGATTAATTTCGATAAAATTTTCGCTCGCGTTTCCACTTCGAAAACTAGCTCACTAGCACCGTGGCGTCGAGATGAGCAACTTTCTCTTCTGTCACTTCTCGAAAAGGAACTTAGATCTAGAAGAAAAATTAGAGTTTGTGTTTGTTTTTTTTTTAAAAAAACACCAACATTTTTTGAAATAGGGGTGGAAGAAGAAGATCTCGCGTGGCCTTAGGAGGAAAAGTGTTTGTTTTTGTCTTTCTGCCTTTCTTTGCCTTATATATATGTATATATATATAATAATAATAATAATAATAATAATAATAAATATCTAAACAAATATCTAGATATTTTTATAAAAATCATCATTACGCCTGTCACCTCGCATCACATTACAAATCACTTTTTCAGAAAAGTATCTACTCTCACCTTAATTCAATTGACAGATGAATTTTTCTAAAAAATGTTGCATCTCAGAAATTTTTTTCTTCAACAATAGATTCATCGTAATTAAATAAAATTATTCATCGACGAATAATTTTAATCGGGTCTCCAAGAAGATATTTTTGACATTTAACTCAAAAAATACCATAAAATTGGCTAAAAAGCCTCAGAAATTCAACACAAAATTCCCTAAAATACATAAATTAGAACTTAAAATTAAGGGTCTTACAGCAACCGTCTTAATGGATAAATTACAAAGTTTATTCTAATCCATTTTGGTTCTAAATCATTGTAGTTCATCCAGTAACTGAAAAGGTGTTAATAGATTCATAGTTCAGGTCATTTTGGTCATTACTAAGCTTAATCTAGTCCATTTTAGTTCTAAATGAATGTAGTTCATCCAATAAGTGTAAAATTCGTAATAGATTTATATTTTAGGTCATTTTGGTCTTTACTAAATTTATTCTAATTCATTTTGGTTCTAAATCGTTGTACTTTGTCCAATAAATGCAAAAGTATTAATGGATTAATATTTTACGTCATTTTTGTATTAACTAGGTTTAATTTAGTCCATTTTTGTTCTAAATTAATGTAGTTTGTCTACTAAGTACAAAAGTATGAATGTATTAGTTTTTTAGTTCATTTTGGTTATTACTAGGTCTACTCTAGTCCATTTTAAATTTAAATCAAGGTAGTTTGCCCAATAAGTGCAAAACTCTTAATGTATTAATATTTAAGGATATTTTGGTCTTTAATAGGTTTATTCAAGTCCATTTTCGTTCAATACGTACAAAAGTCTTAATGAAATATTATTTTTGGTTATTTTGGTCTTTACTAGGTTAATTTTAAGTCCTTTTTGGTTTGAAATCAACGTAGTTCGTCCAATAAGTGAAAAAGTAGTAATTGATTAATATTTTTGGTAATTTTGATTTTTAGTAGGTTTAATCTGGTCCATTTTGGTTCTAAATTAACGTTGTTTGTCTAACAAATGCAAAAGTCTGAATGGAATAATCTATTAGGCCATTTTTGTATTTACTAGGTTTAATCTTGTCCATTTTGGTTGTAAATGATTGTAGTTCGTCCAATAAGTGCAAAACTCTTAATGGATTAACATTTTAGGTTACTCTGGTCTTTATTAGGTTTATTCTAGTCCAATTTGATTCTGAATAAATGTAGTTTGTTCATAAAGTACAAAAGTTTGAATAGATTAGTATTTTAGGTCATTTTGGTCTTTACTAGGTTTATTCTAGTCCATTTTGGTTCTTAATGGTTGTAATTGGTCTAATAAGGGGAAAAGTTTAAATGGATTAATATTTTACGTCATTAAAGTCTTTACGAGGTTTATTCAAGTACATTTTGGTTCTAAATCAATGAAGTTCATCCTATAAGTTCAAAACTATAAATGGTTTAAGATTTTAGATCATTTTGGTATTAACTAGGTTTAATCTAGTCCATTTTTGTTCTAAATCATTGTAGTTCATCCAATATGTGAAAAAGTCTTAATATTTTAGGTCATTTTGCTTTTAACTAGGCTTAATCTAGTCCATTTTGGTTGTAAATCAATGAAGTTCGTCAAATAAGTGCAAAATTCGTGATGGATTTATATTTGAGGTCATTTTGGCCTAGGCTAATTTTATTCCAGTGCATTTGGGTTCTAAATCATTGTAGGTCATCGAATAAGTGCAAAAGTGTTAATATTGTTGGTGTTTATGACCTCTGATTCTCTTAAGAATTTTGTAGAATGATATCTAATCTAATATGAATGCACAACGGATTACTAAATTCAATTTTTATTTCACACCAAATTGAATACGGTCCCTAATTAACAATTCTAATGAATGTCAAAACTATATGGATCATGTTAACTATGGAGAAATGCATTTGACAAGTTTGATTATTATGAATGCGTGTTTACATGCAATTATTATCAAGACAATTAGTCAATGTTCCAAACAAAATAATTGCTGAAATGTAAACAAGATAAGGGAAGAAAGGTATACGCAGTGATTTATCCTGGTTCAACTGTCCCTTGACAGCCTACATCCAGTCCCAAGATCCAACAAGATCTCAGCCTATCCAATAGAACCTTTTTAGAATCAGTTTACAGATTTTTACACAGTGCCTCGCACCAATCTTAAACTATTCTACCCGTTCTATCTTCCCTTCCCTGAATTCCCAAGTTTAAGTCCCATAAACTTGACCAAGAATTCAGTCAAGCGTCTCCTTGTTGACAGCCCTCAACCCTGAAGAACGCCACCAGTCGCAGCTGGATTTTCGCAGAGTAATTTGTTACAAAAGAGTATTACAGAACACGAAACATATCAAATATACAAATATCTTGATCTTGCTTCTTCCCAAAGTAATCTTTCTCAAATCGGTCTTTTCCAATCTTCAATGATCACAAGTTGATTGTCCATGATTGAAAAAGGATTTTCAATTGATAATGGTTGAGAAAGAGTTATCTCATGTGTTGTAGCTCTGAAAAGGAATTATCAAAGTTATTGTATCGGCTATATTGTGTATTATAACATTCTTATTGAGAAGAAGAGTATCAAAGCAGTTTATATAGTTTTAGGAAAAACAACATATGAATCGATTTGGCCAATCCATTCATTAAAGTTATAAAGCACACTAATCGATTTATTCAATCGATTTCGCGAATCTTGTTTTTCTTGAATCTTGAAACTGCACAACATAATCGATTTAACTAATCGATTCTTTTAAAAGAGTTCTCCAGACTATGATGAAAGTGAATGTCTGAATCGATGTGCATAATCGACTTGGGATGTTTTGTTCAAACAACGAGATCAAAACAGTCGATGTATGTAATCGATTCAACCATTACAGTCGTCTCTGTTTCTAAAACTTTTTGTGCCAATCGTTTTAGTCAATCGATTTCACTGGTTCCAGAGACACAGTGATTTTCACCAATCGATGTGCCTAACCGATTGTAAAATTAAGTCTGAAGCTCATTACAACCAGTTGGTTTAGTCAATCGATTTACCAAGTCGATTGATGCCAACTTCAATATAACAGAAGTAAGTAAGTAGATTGAACTAATCGATTATGGCTGTTCCAGACCAAGGTCATTTTGAAATATATTTTGGTAAGTCGATTTGCCTAATCGCTTTATTAGCATTGGTTTGGTTCTGGAACATTCACATTCGAATTGGTCAATCGATGTAGACAAAACATAACATAAGAAAATGATTGAATAATCGATTTGCCAAATCGACTAGTTTGCAAGGTGAGCTACTGACTTGCGCATTTTAATTTTTAATAAGTGTTCAAGTCGATTTGTCTAATCGATGTAAACCATCAGTTCAGTCTTAGTGAATTAAACAATCGATCTGCCAAATCGATTTGTGGCAAACTGGCTCTCTGACTTGCACAATTTATTTTCTGATAAGTGTATCAATCGATTTGCCTGATCGATTGATAGCCTATTTGAACATTCATAAAGTGTGCAAATCGATTGTGCCCATCGATTGATTAATTCCAGACATTATAATATCATCCAACCCTTTTACAAAGTCGATTTTACTAATCGATTAGCTTGTAGATCTTCAAGGTTTTGTTGATTTCTTGAGTTCCAAGCAATGTTTCAAGCTTGTAGGATTGAACGGATTTTCCTGAAATTTTCTCAATTCACACTGTTAGGTTTATTTTTAAAAGTGTATGTTTGTCAATAACTTCAAAAACGAGTGAACATATATCAAACAAATAGCCATATTTCTAACAATCTCCTCCTTTTTGATTTAATTGACAAACATGCAATTTTTATAAACTTGAGAAACATTTCAAGGGAATATACTGAAATAAAACAGTCTGTTAAACTTTGTAAAGCTCCCCCTGAATATGTGTACCCAAGAAAATTGCAGAAAACAATATATATAAGATAAGATACCACTGTTAGTACAAGTCAAGTTATAAAAAAACATCTCTCCCCCTTTTGTTAGTTAAGTCAAAAAGAAGAGGAGGAAAAGTAACCACAATTTTGCTCCCCCTGAGATGGTAGGAAAGAAAATTCTGAAAAACTTGAATGGATTAGTAACAAGTACATGAGATTCATTATGATTATAACCAGAAGGAACTTGTATCAGTGCAATAAACAGAATCAAAAACATATTATGGCATGCATTGGAAGTCATGAAGATGAAATGAAATGAAATGCAGCAGCGATTAACACATGCAATAAACTTCAAACACTATTATATTCATTTATCAACAGAGATTACAACCAACATAAAAACAAAATTACACAGAAAGGCAAAACAGAAAAACAAACAACAAAAAGAAACTAAGGTCCTAAACATCTATGGTTGGCTGATCCTCATTATTAGCAGGGGATGAGGTTGAGACCGCTGTATTACCCTCAGCAGGTGTCTCCTCAACATGAGTCACAGCAACCTCTACATGAGTAGGAGTATGCTCTTCAGCTGCTTGCCTTCAAATTTCAGCAACATCGCTGAAGGACAACTTAATGCCCAGATGTTCCTGAATAGCTGCTATGTCCTGTGCCATCTGATTCTGGTCGGCTTGGATCTTCTGGATTGAGCTGCCATAAACTCAAGGAGTTTGGAGAGCACCTCAGACCCAGCTGAAACAGACTCAACAGCAGGTGGTTCAACACTTTGCTGGGTTGGTTCAGCAGTAGCTTGAGGTCTACTCCAAATACCATTCAGTTTACGTAGCTGCATTTGGTTCACTATGGATTCACCAAATGTCAGAATGGTTTTGGACAATTCTTCACCCTTTAGAGAGACCTTGAAGTGAGTGAGAATCTTAGTGATTAGCTGTGGATACGGAAGCACCAGCTTGCCTTGTGCTGCTTCCTGCATGTGGCGAAGCACAATCCATGCCCAGCTCATCTTGAGCTCCTTGCACAGACCCCACAGTAATACTATGTCCAACCGTTGGACAACTGCATGATTGCCGGAGTGTGGGACTAGCATCCGGGTGAGTGCATACATCAGCATAAGATGCTGAACCTTCATCTGGCCGATAGGAAGTGAAACGAATTCCACAAAGCCTTCAACCATCAGGTCCTGCATGACTGTTTGCCTCTCCAGAGTCTCTTCCCAGCCGTCATCAGCTGTGTCAGCTTCGGTGCTGCTGTCGACAGAGTTTTCATGGTACTGAAGTCCCGAAAGGTTCGAGAACTCCTCGTATGTCATGGAAATTTTCTTGCCTTTCACCGTTGCTTTGAAACCAGAATCCGTCATTTTGAACGTGGAGTAAAATGCCCGAATCAGGTTTGGATAAGCATCGAGTGAAAAGGATAGAAAATCTTCCAAACCATGAAATCTGAGATGGTTTTGAAAAGTAAAACCATCGCTGTCGAAGTACTGGAAATCCAGAACTCTTGCTTCATGAATCTTGCGTTTGATGAAAGCTTGAGGAAGCTTGAATTCCTCAGTTGGCTTGCTTTGAGGGGCAGTGGCCTTTGGTGTCGGTGTTGCTTTATTCTGGGGTGTAGTCTTCTTTTGTGGAGTTGAAGAAGTATCCTTCCTCTTCTTCTTCTTCTTCTGGATTACCTCTTTCATTGCATCAGCCAGCAACTTTTCAGTTGGAGGGTCTTTCCTTTTCTTTGATTTTCCTTGGTCTATTACAATGCTTTTTCCTTTATCTTGCGCTGCAATCTTATATGTAGGAATGGAGACCCGTTTTGAAATAGTTGGAGGAGGGGATGGTGTATTTGAAGAAGATGAAGTGGAGGGTGTAGATGGTGAAGTACGCTTAACTCTTGCCATTTTTAGAGATTTAGAAGTAATCTGAAGAGGAGAGGGAAAAAAGGAAGGTTAAGTAGCTCAAAACAAGAAGAGAAAACTGAGATTGCAGAGGTTTGAGAGCTGGAAATGAGATGAATCGATGTTAGGGTTCGATTGAAACTGTTCCTTTCATACTGCTGGGTATGTAAATCGATTGGTCCAATCGATTTAGTTACCGTCGTTGGGGAAGATCAAAAAGAACTGACGTGTAACGACTAGTAAAACTGTAACGGTAATAATGCCAGTCGATTACCCAAATCGATGTCCAGAGTTACTTAATCGATTTCCCGAATCGATTTCGTATCAGTCCAGAAGCTTCAAATGATAGTTCAAGTAGAGCTTCATCTCCGCATCGATTTCCCACATCGATTCTTTTGAGTGAAGAACAAATCAGGTTAAACAAAAAATCGATTACCCACGTCGATTTTGACTTAGCTTAGAAAACTTACAAATCATATCAGAAGCTAAATTTTCTCAGCATCGATTACCCAAATCGATCCTTTAAAAAAAAAAAACTCAAACCAATTCTGACAATCGATTTCCCAAATTGATTTCGGGCTTGTTCATAAATCTTTCCTATCAGTCCAGAGACTGAGCTGCATCAGCATCGATTGTCCAAATCGATTATTTTGAATGAAGATTTCAAACATACATAACACAATCGCTTTTCCAAATCGACTTCAAGTTAAAAACTTAAGAAAATAGACATATTATGGGTCAAGTCGACTAGTGCAATCGATTTTATAAAGACATTTTCCTGTGTAACCACAGGATAATCGATTTTCCAAGTCGATTAGACACATAACTCAGATCTGATTAGGATCTATTATGCCCAGTTTTATCCTTATGTGATGGAAGCTTTCCTTTGGCAAGGCTTTGGTGAATATGTCTGCTAACTGCTTAGTTGTGTTGACATACTCTAACTTGATGTTACCACTTTGAAACTGATCTCGGATGAAGTGATGCCGAATCTCAATGTGCTTGGTCCTGGAATGCATAACTGGATTCTTAGTGATGCTGATCGCACTTGTGTTGTCGCACAAGATGGGAACAGTTCCTAAGTCCACACCATTCTCATCTAGTTTGTTTCTAAAAACCCACCTAGTTCCTATGATGTGCTTATTTTCTGGTTTAGGTACTAGCTGCCACACTTGGTTCCTCTCAAATTGGTTCAACTCCTCTTGCATAGCAAGTATCCACTCACTATCTAGCAAGGCTTCCTTAATGTTCTTAGGCTCAATCTGAGATACAAAGGCTGTAAGGTTACAAAAGTGTCCAAGGTTCCTTCTAGTGGCTACCCCTTTGGAGATGTCACCTATGATGTTATCTATGGGATGGTTTCTATTGAACTTCCACTCCTTAGGTAACTCATCTATTCTAATAGGTTCAACACAGTCACTGTTTGCTGGAGGTATAGGTTCCTTGGGTTCTGAAGCGTCAGAATCTATAACTTCATCTAAGGGGGCATTAACAATAGAAGGAGTGTTGTTCAAGTTTTCTTTAAAAGTTTCATCAAATTTCACATGAACAGATTCTTCTATTGTTTTTGTCCTCTTGTTATAGATTCTATAGGCTTTGCTAGTTTGGGAATAACCTAGAAAGATACCCTCATCTGCCTTGGGATCAAACTTGCCTAGGTGTTCTTTACCATTATTCAAAACAAAGCACTTGCAACCAAACACTCTAAAGTAAGAAATATTAGGCTTTCTACCCTTGAACAACTCATAAGGAGTTTTCTTAAGTATAGGCCTAATCAAAACCCTGTTGACAACATGTGTGGCAGTGTTAATTGCATCAGCCCAAAAATACTTGGGAGTATTTGAATCTTTTAGCATGGTCCTAGCTAACTCCTCTAGGGACCTATTCTTCCTCTCTACAACACCATTTTGCTGTGGTGTTCTAGGGGCAGAATACATGTGTTGAATGCCATTTTCTTCACAAAAATTGTCAAAAGAATCATTTTGGAATTCACCTCCATGATCACTTTTGATAGACATAATTTTCTGACTTGTTTCATTTTGAACCAAGTTTGCAAACTTTTTGAAAACAGAAAATGTGTCACTTTTATGAGTTAGAAAATAAGTCCAAGTAAATCTAGAATAGTCATCAATTAACACAAATCCATACAGGTTGCCACCAAAGCTTCTAATCTGAGATGGTCCAAACAAATCCATGTGGATAAGTTGCAAAACCCTATTGGTTTTGACCATATCAATTGGGGGAAAAGTAGACTTGACAAGCTTACTCTTCTCACAAGAATCACACAGCCTATCTTTAGAAAACTTTCTATTGGGAAGGCCTATGACTAACTGCTTGCTAACAAGTCTATTTAAATGATCTACATGAATGTGTGCAATGCGTTTATGCCATAACCAAGTTTCATCAGCATTAGATAGTAAGCAACAAGTAGAATCAGCAGGCATAGCATTCAAGTCCAGCATGTAAATGTTATTAATTCTATCACCTACTAATTTCATGCTTTTATCATGCTTGTTCTCAATTATGCAAGAAAGTGGTGAAAAGCTTACTTGAAATCCATTGTCACATAGCTGACTTATACTTAGAAGATTATGTTTCAGCCCTTCCACATATAAGACATTTTTAATTATGACAGTTGATTCGTTTCCGATGTTACCTTCACCGCATATCTTGCCTTTATTATTATCGCCATATTTTGCAAATCCACCTTCTTTTAAATTCACGGACAGAAACATAGACTTGTCCCCTGTCATGTGCTTTGAGCATCCACTATCAAGATACCATTGGTGTTTAGTGGATCTCAAGCATACCTGCAATACAATTAGAAAATGAATTTAGGTCCCCAATTCAAATTGGGTCCTGGGGGGTCAGTTTTAACATTTTTTGTCTTAATTCTCCAAATATGTTTGCATCCTCTATTTGCAAGTCTTGGAAATTTGCAGTTGTAGACAAAATGTCCTTTTCTACAACAAAAGTGACAAGTGTTGGAAAAATATGACTTCTTTTTGATTAATAACAAGAGAATTAAGATCAACTCCAACTAGTTAGACATAATTCCCAATTCCAATTATGCACCAAACATACAATTTACAAGCACAGCGGAAACTTAAAATCACATACAGGATTTATTCAAGGAGCATGCAAAACAAACAATTAAACAATGCTGAAAATTAAAGATGAGGGATAGGAAAGATTGCACCAAGATTTTATCCTGGTTCAGCTGTCCCTTGACAGCCTACATCCAGTCCTAAGATCCAACAAGATCTCAGCCTTTCCAATAGAACCTTTTTAGAATCAGTTTACAGATTTTCACACAGTGCCTCGCACTAATCTTAAACTATTCTACTCATTCTATCTTCCCTTCCCTGAATTCCCAAGTTTAAGTCCCATAAACTTGACCAAGAATTCAGTCAAACGCCTTCTTGTTGACAGCCCTCAACCCCGAAGAATGCCACCAGTCGCAGCTGGATTTTCGCAAAGTAATTTGTTACAAAAGAGTATCACAAACCATGAAGCAAATCAAATATACAAATATCTTGATCTTGCTTCTTCCAAAAGTAGTCTTTCTCAAATTAGTCTTTTCCAATCTTCAATGATCACAAGTTGATTGTCCATGATTGAGAAAGGATATCCAATTGATAATGGTTGTGAAAGAGTTATCTCACGTGTTGTAGCTCTGAAAATGAATTATCAAAAGTTATTGTATTGTTCAATGAATCTATTATTCGTATGGAATAAGAGTACCAAAGCAGTTTATATAGTTTCAAGAAAAACAACATATGAATCGATTTAGTCAATCCATTCATTAAAGTTATAAAGCACCCTAATCGATTTAGGCAATCGATTTCGCGAATCTTGTTTTTCTTGAATCTTGAAACTGCACAACATAATCGATTTAACTAATCGATTCTTTTAAAAGAGTTCTCCAGACTCTGATGAAAGTGAATGTCTGAATCGATGTGCATAATCGACTTGGGATGTTTTGTTCAAACAACGAGATCAAAACAGTCGATGTATGTAATCGATTCAACCATTACAGTCGTCTCTGTTTCTAAAACTTTTTGTGCAAATCGCTTTAGTCAATCGATTTCACTGGTTCCAGAGACACAGTGATTTTCACCATTCGATGTGCCTAACCGATTGTAAAATTAAGTCTGAAGCTCATTACAACAAGTTGGTTTAAGCAATCGATTTACCAAGTCGATTGATGCCAACTTCAATATAACAGAAGTAAGTAAGTAGATTGAACTAATCGATTATGGATGTTCCAGACCAAGTTCTTTTTGAAATATATTTTGGTAAGTCGATTTGCCTAATCGATTTATTAGCATTGGTTTGGTTCTGGAACATTCACATTCGATTTGGTCAATCGATGTAGACAAAAACATAACATAAGAAAATGATTGAATAATCGATTTGCCAAATCGACTAGTTTGCAAGGTGAGCTACTCACTTGCACATTTTCATTTTTAATAAGAGTTCAAGTCGATTTGTCTAATCGATGTAAACTATCAGTTCAGTCTTAGTGAATTAAACAATCGATTTGCCAAATCGATTTGTGGCAAACTGGCTCTCTGACTTGCACAATTTATTTTCTGATAAGTGTATCAATCGATTTACCAAGTCGATTGATGGCATGTTTGAACTTTCATAAAGTTGTGCAAATCGATTGTGCCAATCGATTGATTAATTCCAGACAGTGTAAAAACCATCAACCCTTTTTCAGAATCTATTTTACTAATCGATTTGCTTGTAGATCTTCAAGGTTTTGTTGATTTCTTGAGTTCCAAGCAATGTTTCAAGCTTGTAGGATTGAACGGATTTTTCCTGAAATTTTCTCAATTCACACTGTTAGGTTTATTTTTACAAGTGTATGTTTGTCAAGAACTTCAAAAACGAGAGAACATATGTCTAACAAATAGCCATATTTCTAACAATCTCCCCCTTTTTGATTTAATTGACAAACATGCAATTTTTTTTTATAAACTTGAGAAACATTTCAAGGGAATATGCGGAAATAACAGTTTAGCTCCTCCTGAGTATGTATACCCAAGCAAATTGCAGAACACAGTATATATAAGATAAGATAATACCATTGTGTTAGTACTAATCAAGTTATAAAAACTTCTCTCCCCCTTTTGTTAAATAAGTCAAAAAGGAGAGGAAAAAAAAATTTTGCTCCCCCTGAGATGGTAGCAAAAGAATTTCTGAAAAACGTGAAGGATTAGTAACAAGTGTTTATTATGATTATAACCAGAATAAACTTTTATCAGTGCAATAAACAGAATCAAACATAGTATGGCACGCATTTGAAGTCATGAAGATGAAATGAAATGAAATGCAATGCAGCGATTAACACAAGCAATTAACTTCAAAAACACTTATATTCATTTATCAACAGAGTACAACCAACAAAAAAAAGACAAAATTACACAGAAAGGCAACATAGATAAACAAACGCCAAAAAGAAACTAAGGTCTTAAACATCTATGGTTGGCTGATCCTCATTATTAGTAGGGGATGAGGTTGAGACCGCTGTATTACCCTCAACAGGTGTCTCCTCAACATGAGTCACAGCAACCTCTACATGAGTAGGAGTATGCTCTTCAGCTGCTTGCCTTCCAATTTCAGCAACATCGCTGAAGGACAACTTAATGCCCAGATGTTCCTGAATTGCTGCTATGTCCTGTGCCATCTGATTCTGGTTGGCTTGGATCTCCTGAATTGCAGCATCCATCCTTACATTCAGCTCCTCCATTTTGGAGTTGTGAGTTGCCTGAGCTGCCATAAACTCAAGGAGTTTAGAGAGGACCTCAGACCCAGCTGAAACAGGCTCAGCAGCAGGTGGTTCAACACTTTGCTTGGTTGGTTCAGCAGTAGCTTGAGGTCTACTCCAGATTCCATTCAGCTTACGTAGCTGCATTTGGTTCACAATGGATTCGCCAAATGTCAGAGTGGTTTTGGACACTTCTTCACCCTTTAGAGAGACCTTGAAGTGGGTGAGAATCTTAGTGATTAGCTGTGGATACGGAAGCACCAGCTTGCCTTGTGCTGCTTCCTGCATGTGGTGAAGCACAATCCATGCCCAGCTCATCTTGAGCTCCTTGCATAGACCCCACAACAATACTATGTCCAACCTTTGGACAACTGCATGATTGCCGGAGCGTGGGACGAGCATCCGGGTGAGAGCATACATCAGCATACGATGCTGAACCTTCATCTGGACGATAGGAAGTGAAACGGATTCCACAAAGCCTTCAACCATCAGGTCCTGCACGACTTGTTGCCTCTCCAGAGTCTCTTCCCAGCCGTCATCAACAGCGTCAGCTTCGGTGCTGCCATCGACAGAGTTTCCATGGTACTGAAGTCCCGACAGGTGCGAGAACTCCTCGTATGTCATGGAAATTTTCTTGCCTTTCACCGTTGCTTTGAAACCAGAATCCGTCATTTTGAACGTGGAGTAAAATGCCCGAATCAGGTTTGGATAAGCATTGAGAGAACAGGATAGAAAATCTTCCAAACCATGAAATCTGAGATGGTTTTGAAAGGTAAAACCATCACTGTCGAAGTACTGGAAGTCCAGAACTCTTGCTTCATGAATCTTGCGCTTGATGAACGCTTGAGGAAGTTTGAATTCCTCAGTTGACTTGCTTTGAGTGGCCTTTGGTGTAGGAGTTGCTTTATTCTGGGGTGTAGATTTCTTCTGTGGAGTTGAAGAAGTAACCTTCTTCTTCTTCTTCTTCTTCTGGATTACCTCCTTCATTGCATCAGCCAGCAACTTTTCAGTTGGAGGGTCCTTCCTTTTCTTCGATTTCCCTTGGTCTATAGCAATACTTTTACCTTTGTCTTGTGCTGAAATCTTGTGTGTTGGAATGGAAACCCGTTTTGAAAGAGTTGGAGGTGGTGATGGTGTACTTTAAGAAGATGAAGTGGAGGGTGTAGATGGTGATGTGTGCTTAACTCTTACCATTTTTAGAGATTTAGGATTAATCTGAAGTAGAGAGGGAAAAGAGGAAGGTTGAGTAGATCAGAACAAGAAGAGAAAACTGAGATTGCAGAGGTTTGAGAGCTGGAAAAGAGATGAATCGATGTTGTGGTTCGATTGAAACTATTCCTTTTATACTGCTGGGTATGTAAATCGATTTCCCCAATCGATTTAGTTACCGTTGATGGGGAAGTTCAAAAGACACGTAACGGCTAGTAAAAAAACTCTGTAACGGTAATAATGTCAGTCGATTACCCAAATCGATGTCCACAATTACTTAATCGATTTCCCGAATCGATTTCGTATCAGTCCAGAAGCTTCAAATGACAGTTCAGGTAGAGCTTCATCTCAACATCGATTCCCACATCGATTCCTTTGAGTGAAGAACTGATCAGGTTAAACACAAATCGATTACCCACGTCGATTTCGACTTAGCTTAGAAAACTTACAAATCATACCAGAAGCTCACTTTTCACAGCATCGATTACCCAAATCGATCCTTTTAAAGAGAAACTCAAACCAATTCTGACATTCGATTTCCCAAATCGATTTCGAGCTTGTTCAGAAATCTTTCCTATCAGTCCAGAGACTGAGTTGCAAGAGCATCGATTGTCCAAATCGATTATTTTAAATGAAGTTTCCAACCATACATAACACAATCGCTTTTCCAAATCGACTTCGAGTCATAAACTTAAGAAAAATAGACATATTATGGGTCAAGTCGACTAGTGCAATCGATTTTGTAAAAACATTTTCCTGTGTAACCACAGGATAATCGATTGTTCCAGTCGATTAGACACATAACTCAGATCTGATTAGGATCTATTATGCCTAGTTTCATCCTTATGTGATGGAAGCTTTCCGTTGGCAAGGCTTTGGTGAATATGTCTGCTAACTGCTCAGTTGTGTTGACATACTCTAACTTGATGTTGCCACTTTGAAACTGATCTCGGATGAAGTGATGACGAATCTCAATGTGCTTGGTCCTGGAATGCATAACTGGATTCTTAGTGATGCTGATCGCACTTGTGTTGTCGCACAAGATGGGAACAGTTCCTAAGTCCACGCCGAAATCTAACAAATGCTGCTTCATCCACATGATCTGAGCACAGCAACTACCAGCTGCAATGTATTCAGCTTCAGCTGTTGACAAGGCAATACTGGTTTGTTTCTTGCTGAACCAAGATACAAGTGAATTACCTAGCAAATGACAAGTACCAGAGGTACTTTTCCTATCCAATTTGCAACCTGCAAAGTCTGAATCCGAGTAACCTACCAAAGAACAAGTTGATCCCTTTGGATACCACAACCCAAGGCTCCTAGTCCCAACTAAATACCGGAAAATCCTCTTAACCGCACTAAGGTGAGACTCTTTAGGATTAGATTGATACCTCGCACACATGCAAACACTGAACATAATGTCAGGCCTGCTTGCTGTGAGATATAGCAATGATCCTATCATGCCTCTATACCTTGAAACATCCACTGGTTTGTCTAGGTCATCTCTATCTAAAAGGTTTCCTTGACTCATAGGAGTATCTATGGGCTTGAAGCTATCAAATGAAAATTTCTTTATTAAGTCATTACAATACTTTGTTTGGCTAATAAAGATACCTTGCTTAGATTGGTTAATTTGAAATCCCAAAAAGTATGACAGTTCACCCATCATAGACATTTCAAATTGACCTTTCATCAAATTTTCAAAATTTTTGCACAACTGGTCATTTGTTGATCCAAAGATTATGTCATCCACATAAACTTGGACCAGCAAGATATCTTTGCCATTAGTTTGAATGAAAAGAGTTTTGTCAACTTTGCCTTTTAAAAATTTTGACCAATGAGGAAGTTGCTCAGTTTTTCATACCAAGCTCTAGGGGCTTGTTTCAATCCATAGAGGGCTTTTGTTAGTTTAAACACATGGTTAGGAAAATCTGGATTCTCAAATCCAGGTGTTTGACTAACATATACCTCCTCATGGATTTCACCATTCAAAAAAGCACTTTTAACATCCATTTGAAATAGCTTAAAGTCCATAATACTAGCATAAGCCAGAAGAATCCTAATAGCCTCTAACCTAGCTACAGGGGCGTAGGTTTCGTCGAAGTCTATCCCTTCTTCCTGACTATAACCCTTGGCTACTAGCCTAGCTTTGTTCCTTGTGATCACACCATTCTCATCTAGTTTGTTTCTAAAAACCCACCTAGTTCCTATGATGTGCTTATTTTCTGGTTTAGGTACTAGCTGCCACACTTGGTTTCTCTCAAACTGGTTCAACTCCTCTTGCATAGCAAGTATCCACTCACTATCTAGCAAGGCTTCCTTAATGGTCTTAGGCTCAATCTGAGATACAAAGGCTGCTAGGTTACAAAAGTGTCCAAGGTTCCTTCTAGTAGCTACCCCTTTGGAGATGTCACCTATGATGTTATCTATGGGATGGTTTCTATTGAACTTCCACTCCTTAGGTAACTCATCTATTCTAATAGGTTCAACACACTCACTGTTTGCTGGAGGTACAGGTTCTTTGGGTTCTAAAGGGTCAGAATCTATATCTTCATCTAAGGGGGCATTAACAATAGAAGGAGTGTTGTTCAAGTTTTCTTTAAAAGTTTCATCAAATTTCACATGAACAGATTCTTCTATTGTTTTTGTCCTCTTGTTATAGATTCTATAGGCTTTGCTAGTTTGGGAATAACCTAGAAAGATACCCTCATCTGCCTTGGAATCAAACTTGCCTAGGTGTTCTTTACCATTATTCAAGACAAAACACTTGCAACCAAACACTCTAAAGTAAGCAATATTAGGCTTTCTACCCTTGAACAACTCATAAGGAGTTTTCATAAGTATAGGCCTAATCAAAACCCTGTTGACAACATGTGTGGCAGTGTTAATTGCATCAGCCCAGAAATACTTGGGAGTATTTGAATCTTTCAACATGGTCCTAGCTAACTCCTCTAGGGACCTATTCTTCCTCTCTACAACACCATTTTGCTGTGGTGTTCTAGGGGCAGAATACATATGTTGAATGCCATTTTCTTCACAAAACTTGTCAAAATAATCATTTTGGAATTCACCTCCATGATCGCTTTTGATAGAAATAATTTTCTGACTTGTTTCATTTTGAACCAAGTTTGCAAACTTTTTGAAAACAGAAAATGTGTCACTTTCATGAGTTAGAAAATAAGTCCAAGTAAATCTAGAATAGTCATCAATTAACACAAATCCATACAGGTTGCCACCAAAGCTTCTAATCTGAGATGGTCCAAACAGATCCATGTGGATAAGTTGCAAAACCCTATTGGTTTTGACCATATCAACTGGGGGAAAAGTAGACTTGACAAGCTTACTCTTCACACAAGAATCACACAGCCTATCTTTAGAAAACTTTCTATTGGGAAGGCCTATGACTAGCTGCTTGCTAACAAGTCTATTTAAATGATCTACATGAATGTGTGCAATGCGTTTATGCCATAACCAAGTTTCATCAGCATTAGATAGTAAGCAACAAGTAGAATCAGCAGGCATAGTATTCAAGTCCACCATGTAAATGTTATTAATTCTATCACCTACTAATTTCATGCTTTTATCATGCTTGTTCTCAATTATGCAAGAAAGTGGTGAAAAGCTTACTTGAAATCCATTGTCACATAGTTGACTTATACTTAGAAGATTATGTTTCAGCCCTTCCACATATAAGACATTTTTAATTATGACAGTTGATTCGTTTCCGATGTTACCTTCACCGCATATCTTTCCTTTATTGTTATCTCCATATTTTACAAATCCATCTTCTTTTAAATTCAGGGACAGAAACATTGACTTGTCCCCTGTCATGTGCTTTGAGCATCCACTATCATGATACCATTGGTGTTTAGTGGATCTCAAGCATACCTGCAATACAATTAGAAAATGAATTTAGGTCCCCAATTCACATTGGGTCCTGGGGGGTCAGTTTTACCATCTTTTGTCTTAATTCTCCAAATCTGTTTGTATCCTCTATTTGCAAGTCTTTTTAATTTGCAGTTGTAGACAAAATGTCCTTTTCTACAACAAAAGTGACAAGTGATAGTAGAGGAGACATACTATTTTGGTTTGACAAAAGCATTATGCATGTGGCTAGGTTTCACAAATTTTTGGTTATGATTAAAATTACCATATCCTATGCCATGTTTATTTTTATTATGAT
Source organism: Cicer bijugum (assembly GCA_037974875.1). NCBI lineage: Eukaryota > Viridiplantae > Streptophyta > Magnoliopsida > Fabales > Fabaceae > Cicer > Cicer bijugum. The sequence goes on along the minus strand of JBBPBT010001258.1, from coordinate 1,205,288 downwards.
TAGCATGCATATTCTTGTTATATCCAAGTCCAGATTTTATGTTGACACTTCTCTGGTTGCTAAGAATATCATTCAATTTATCTTTGCTACTAGAAAGTTTCAATAAATCAGACTTTAATAATGCAACAGAGTTCTCAAGTTCAATGCATTTGGCAGATTTTTCATGCGAGTCCTTTTTCAATTGTTGACACAAGTCCTCAATATTCCTATAATCAGTTTTCATTTGATCATGCAACATGCATTGTTGTTCAAGCATTTTCTTGGTATTAATTATTTGCTTAACAGATTTAACATATTCATCATGCAATTCATTAAATGCATCTTGCAGTTCATCAAAAGAAGGATTATATTGGGAATTTACCTCGCTTTCTGATTCCGAATCCGTGTTAGCCATGAGGCACAGATTAGCTTCTTCAGTTTCTGAAGATGTAGAGAATTCTTCATTGTCATTCCATGCAACATATGCTTTTCTGTTTTTCCGGACTGGTTCCTTGCCTTTAGTTTTGGAATTTCTGTTCTTGTTCTGCAGCTTGTGACAATCAGCCTTGATATGACCAGTTTTTCCACACTCATAACATGTGATTGTTTTACTGTCATTGTTCTTTTAGCTGGATTGTTTTCTGAATTTACTGTCTTTTCTTTTCAGAAATTTCTTAAACTTTTTGACAAGTAGCCCAAGTTCAGGTTCCTCATCATCTTCACTGCTAGATTCATCTGAGCTGCTCTCATGTTCAGATTTGGACTGACTTGTTTGAACTTTCTACGACAACCCTTTTCGTTTTCTGTCACCTAGTTCAGCTTCATTGAGTCTATGTAATTCCATTTCATGCTCCCTCAGTTTTCCAAACAATGTAGCTATAGTCATGTTGGCAAGATCTTTAGACTCAGCAATGGCAGTTATTTTGGGTTGCCATTCTCTTGACAAACACCTCATGACTTTTCCTATCTGCTGTTCATTATCCACAATTTTTCCCAGGGCATGTAGATTGTTGATAATGTGGGTGAATATGGTTTGTAGATCATTTATAGATTCATCTTTCTTCATGCAGAAAAGTTCATACTCGTGCATAAGTGTATTTGTTCTTGCCCGTTTGACATCTGTAGTACCTTCATGTGTTTCTTTCAAAGTGTCCCACATTTCCTTTGCAGTCTTGCAGTTTGACACTCTGAAGAATTCTTCTGCACTTAAAGCTGATGTTATGATATTCTTTGCTTTAGCATTGTAACCAACTTTCTTTTTGTCATCATCAGACCAGTCAGCTCTTGGTTTGATAATGCATGATGATCCATCAATACCTGCAATTTTAGGAATGTAAGGACCATTTTCCACTGCATCTAAAATGTCCAGCCCACATGCTTCTAGAAAGATAAGCATTCTTTCTTTCCAGTACATGTATGCTGTACCATTAAAGGCAGGGGGTCTGGTTAGAGATGCTCCTTCTCCTAGGAAATCCAAAGAAGTCATTTTCTTTTTATGAGTTTTTCTCTAAAAAAGTCAGGCTCAGATGCCAATTGTTGGAAAACTATGAATTCTTTTTGATTAATAACAAGCGAATTAAGATCAACTCCAACTAGTTAGACATTATTCCCAATTCCAATTATGCACCAAACATACAATTTACAAGCACAGCGGAAACTTAAAATCACATACAGGATTTATTCAAGGAGCATGCAAAACAAACAATTAAACAATGCTGAAAATTAAAGAGGAGGGATAGGAAAGATTGCACCAAGATTTTATCCTGGTTCAGCTGTCCCTTGACAACCTACATCCAGTCCTAAGATCCAACAAGATCTCAGCCTTTCCAATAGAACCTTTTTAGAATCAGTTTACAGATTTTCACACAGTGCCTCGCAGCAATCTTAAACTATTCTACTCGTTCTATCTTCCCTTCCCTGAATTCCCAAGTTTAAGTCCCATAAACTTGACCAAGAATTCAGTCAAACGTCTTCTTGTTGACAGCCCGCAACCCCGAAGAACGCCACCAGTCGCAGCTGGATTTTCGCAAAGTAATTTGTTACAAAAGAGTATCACAAACCATGAAGCAAATCAAATATACAAATATCTTGATCTTGCTTCTTCCAAAAGTAGTCTTTCTCAAATTAGTCTTTTCCAATCTTCAATGATCACAAGTTGATTGTCCATGATTGAGAAAGGATATCCAATTGATAATGGTTGTGAAAGAGTTATCTCACGTGTTGTAGCTCTGAAAATGAATTATCAAAAGTTATTGTATTGTTCAATGAATCTATTATTCGTATGGAATAAGAGTACCAAAGCAGTTTATATAGTTTCAGGAAAAACAACATATGAATCGATTTAGTCAATCCATTCATTAAAGTTATAAAGCACCCTAATCGATTTATGCAATCGATTTCACGAATCTTGTTTTTCTTGAATCTTGAAACTGTACAACATAATCGATTTAACTAATCAATTCTTTTAAAAGAGTTCTCCAGACTATGATGAAAGTGAATGTCTGAATCGATGTGAATAATCGACTTGGGATGTTTTGTTCAAACAACGAGATCAAAACAGTCGATGTATGTAATCGATTCAACCATTACAGTCGTCTCTGTTTCTAAAACTTTTTGTGCAAATTGCTTTAGTCAATCGATTTCACTGGTTCCAGAGACACAGTGATTTTCACCAATCGATGTGCCTAACCGATTGTAAAATTAAGTCTGAAGCTCATTACAACCAGTTGGTTTAGTCAATCGATTTACCAAGTCGATTGATGCCAACTTCAATATAACAGAAGTAAGTAAGTAGATTGAACTAATCGATTATGGATGTTCCAGACCAAGTTCTTTTTGAAATATATTTTGGTAAGTTGATTTGCCTAATCGATTTATTAGCATTGGTTTGGTTCTGGAACATTCACATTCGATTTGGTCAATCGATGTAGACAAAAACATAACATAAGAAAATGATTGAATAATCGATTTGCCATATCGACTAGTTTGCAAGGTGAGCTACTGACTTGCACATTTTCATTTTTAATAAGAGTTCAAGTCGATTTGTCTAATCGATGTAAACTATCAGTTCAGTCTTAGTGAATTAAACAATCGATTTGCCAAATCGATTTGTGGCAAACTGGCTCTCTGACTTGCATAATTTATTTTCTGATAAGTGTATCAATCGAATTACCAAGTCGATTGATGGCATGTTTGAACATTCATAAAGTTGTGCAAATCGATTGTGCCAATCGATTGATTAATTCCAGACAGTGTAAAAACAATCAACCCTTTTTCAGAATGGATTTTACTAATCGATTTGCTTGTAGATCTTCAAGGTTTTGTTGATTTCTTGAGTTTTAAGCAATGTTTCAAGCTTGTAGGATTGAACGGATTTTTCCTGAAATTTTCTCAATTCACACTGTTAGGTTTATTTTTACAAGTGTATGTTTGTCAAGAACTTCAAAAACGAGAGAACATATGTCTAACAAATAGCCATATGTCTAACAAATAGCCATATTCCTGGGGGGTCAGTTTTAACATTTTTTGTCTTAATTCTCCAAATATGTTTGCATCCTCTATTTGCAAGTCTTTTTAATTTGCAGTTGTAGACAAAATGTCCTTTTCTACAACAAAAGTGACAAGTGACAGCAGAGGAGACATATTGTTTTGGTTTGACAAAAGCATTATGCATGTGGCTAGGTTTCACAAATTTTTGGTTATGATTAACATTACCATATCCTATGCCATGTTTAGTTCTATTATAATTAGCATGCATATTCTTGTTATATCCAAGTCCATATTTTATATTGACACTTCTCTAGTTGCTAAGAATATCATTCAATTTATCTTTGCTACTAGAAAGTTTCAATAAATTAGACTTCAATAATGCAACAGAATTCTCAAGTTCAATGCATTTGGCAGATTTATCATGCGAGTCCTTTTTCAATTGTTCACACAAGTCCTCAATATTCCTATAATCAGTTTTCATTTGATCATGCAATATGCATTGTCGTTCAAGCATTTTCTTGGTATTAATTAATTGTTTAACAGATTTAACATATTCATCATGCAATTCATTAAATGCATCTTGCAGTTCATCAAAAGAAGAATTATATTGGGAATTTACCTCGCTTTCGGATTCAGAATCCGTGTTAGCCATGAGGCACAGATTAGCTTCTTCAGTTTCTGAAGATGTAGAGGATTCTTCATTGTCATTCCATGCAACATATGCTTTTCTGTTTTTCTGGACTGGTTCCTTGCCTTTAGTTTTGGAATTTCTGTTCTTGTTCTGCAGCTTGTAACAATCAGCCTTGATATGACCAGTTTTTCCACACTCATAACATGTGATTGTTTTACTGTCATTGTTCTTTGAGCTGGATTGTTTTCTGAATTTACTGTCTTTCTTTTTCAGAAATTTCTTAAACTTTTTGACAAGTAGCCCAAGTTCAGGTTCCTCATCATCTTCACTGCTAGATTCATCTGAGCTGCTCTCATGTTCAGATTTGGACTGATTTGTTTGAGCTTTCAACGACAATCCTTTTCGTTTTCTGTCACCTAGTTCAGCTTCATTGAGTCTATGTAGTTCCATTTCATGCTCCCTCAGTTTTCCAAACAATGTAGCTATAGTAATGCTACCTAGATCTTTCGATTCTGCAATGGCAGTGACTTTTGGTTGCCACTCCCTAGTCAAGCACCTCATTACCTTTCCAATTTGCTGATCATTGTCTATCTCTTAGCCTAAGGCATTCAGGTTGTTGACTATATGCGTAAACCGGGTCTGCATGTCGTTCACTGATTCTTCTTTCTTCATGCTAAACAATTTGTATTCGTGCATGAGGGTATTTATACGAGCTCTCTTTACGTCTGTGGTTCCTTCATGCGTCTGCTGAAGAGTGTCCCACATTTGTTTTGTTGTCTTGCAATTCGAGACTCTAAAGAATTCATCATAACTCAAGGCTGCAGTGATAATGTTCTTGGCTTTGGCGTTCTACCCAACTTTCTTTGTATCATCCTTAGTCCAATCACTTTTAGGCTTTAGGATTGCTGATTCACCAGTACCTGCTATGGTTGGCACAAACGGTCCATTTTCTACAGCATCTAGAATGTCAATACCACTAGCTTCAAGAAAAATTAACATACGTTGTTTCCAATACATGTATGCGGCTCCGTTAAACGCAGGAGGTCTAACGAATGATGCACCTTCTCCTAGGAAATCAGAAGTCATGATCCTTTTTTAAAAACAAACTTTTTCTAAAAAAAAGGCAGGCTCTTGATGCCAATTGTTGGTGTTTATGACCTCTGATTCTCTTAAGAATTATGCAGAATGATATCTAATCTAATATGAATGCACAGCGGATTACTAAATTCAATTTTTATTTCACACCAAATTGAATACGGTCCCTAATTAACAATTCTAATGAATGTCAAAACTATATGGATCATGTTAACTATGGAGAAATGCATTTGACAAGTTTGATTATTATGAATGCGTGTTTACATGCAATTATTGTCAAGACAATTAGTCAATGTTCCAAACAAAATAATTGCTGAAATGTAAACAAGATAAGGGAAGAAAGGTATACGCAGTGATTTATCCTGGTTCAGCTGTCCCTTGACAGCCTACATCCAGTCCCAAGATCCAACAAGATCTCAGCCTATCCAATAGAACCTTTTTAGAATCAGTTTACAGATTTTTACACAGTGCCTCGCACCGATCTTAAACTATTCTACCCGTTCTATCTTCCCTTCCCTGAATTCCCAAGTTTAAGTCCCATAAACTTGACCAAGAATTCAGTCAAGCGTCTCCTTGTTGACAGCCCTCAACCCCGAAGAACACCACCAGTCGCAGCTGGATTTTCGCAGAGTAATTTGTTACAAAAGAGTATTATAGAACATGAAACATATCAAATATACAAATATCTTGATCTTGCTTCTTCCCAAAGTAATCTTTCTCAAATCGGTCTTTTCCAATCTTCAATGATCACAAGTTGATTGTCCATGATTGAAAAAGGATTTTCAATTGATAACGGTTGAGAAAGAGTTATCTCATGTGTTGTAGCTCCGAAAAGGAATTATCAAAGTTATTGTATTGGCTATATTGTGTATTATAACATTCTTATTGAGAAGAAGAGTATGAAAGCAGTTTATATAGTTTCAGGAAAAACAACATATGAATAGATTTGGCCAATCCATTCATTAAAGTTATAAAGCACACTAATCGATTTATTCAATCGATTTCGCGAATCTTGTTTTTCTTGAATCTTGAAACTGCACAACATAATCGATTTAACTAATCGATTCTTTTAAATGAGTTCTCCAGACTGAGATGAAAGTGCATGTCTGAATCGATGTTCATAATCGACTTGGGATGTTTTGTTCAAACAATGAGATCAAAACAGTCGATGTATGTAGTCGATTCAACCATTACAGTCGTCTCTATTTCTAAAACTTTTTGTGCCAATCGCTTTAGTCAATCGATTTCACTGGTTCCAGAGACACAGTGATTTTCACCAATCGATGTGCCTAACCGATTGTAAAATTAAGTCTGAAGCTCATTACAACCTGTTGGTTTAGTCAATCGATTTACCAAGTCGATTGATGCCAACTTCAATATAACAGAAGTAAGTAAGTAGATTGAACTAATCGATTATGGATGTTCTAGACCAAGGTCATTTTGAAATATATTTTGGTAAGTCGATTTGCCTAATCGCTTTATTAACATTGGTTTGGTTCTGGAACATTCACATTCGAATTGGTGAATCGATGTAGACAAAACATAACATAAGAAAATGATTGAATAATCGATTTGCCAAATCGACTAGTTTGCAAGGTGAGCTACTGACTTGCGCATTTTAATTTTTAATAAGTGTTCAAGTCGATTTGTCTAATCGATGTAAACCATCAGTTCAGTCTTAGTGAATTAAACAATCGATCTGCCAAATCTATTTGTGGCAAACTGGCTCTCTGACTTGCACAATTTATTTTCTGATAAGTGTATCAATCGATTTGCCTGATCGATTGATAGTCTGTTTGAACTTTCATAAAGTGTGCAAATCGATTGTGCCCATCGATTGATTAATTCCAGACATTATAATATCATCCAACCCTTTTACAGAATCGACTTTACTAATCGATTAGCTTGTTGATCTTCAAGGTTTTGTTGATTTCTTGAGTTCCAAGCAATGTTTCAAGCTTGTAGGATTGAATGGATTTTCCTGAAATTTTCTCAATTCACACTGTTAGGTTTATTTTTAAAAGTGTATGTTTGTCAATAACTTCAAAAACGAGTGAACATATATCAAACAAATAGCCATATTTCTAACAAATAGATTAATATTTTTGGTTCTAAAAGAATGTAGTTCGTCTAATAATTGCAAAAGTCTTAATGGATTAACATTTTAGGTCATTTTGGAATTAACTTGGTTTAACCTAGTCAATTCTTTTTCTAAATAAACGTAGTTTGTCCAATAAGAGCAATATAGTAAATGGATTCATATTTTTGGTCATTTTTGCCTTTACAAAGATGATTATAATCCATTTTGGTTCTAAATTATTGTAGTTCATCTAGTAAGTATGAAAGTCTTAATGGATTAATATTTAAGGTCATTTTGGTCATTACTAGGTCTACTCTTCTCCATCATGGTTCGAAATCATTGTTTTTTTGTCCCATACGTGTAAAAGTCTTAATTGTTAACATTTTAGGTCATTTTGGTCTTTCGTAGGTTTATTCAAGTCCATTTTGGTTCAAAATCATTATAAGTAGTCCATTTATGTCATTTTTGTATTAACTAGGTTAAATGTAGTCCACTTTGGTTCTAAATTATTGTAGTTTGTCTAATAAGAGCAAATGTATGAATGGATTAATAGTTTTGTACATTCATGCCATTACTAATTTAATCAAATTCATTTTTGTTCTAAATCTTTATAGTTCAACCAATAAGCGCAAAAGCCTTAATGGATTAATATTTTAGTTCATTTTTGTCATTACTAGGTTTTTTCAAATAAATTTTGGTTCTAATTCATTGTAGTTCTTCCAATAAGTGCAAAAGTCTTACGGGATTAATATTTTTTTGTCATTTTGGTCATTACAATGTTTTTTCAAGTCCGTTTTGGTTCTAAATCATTATAGTTCGTCCAATAAGTGCCAAAGTCTTAATGGATTCAAATTTTAGGTCATATTGGGTTTTACTAGGCTTAATGTAATCCATCTTGGTTCTAAATAAATGTAGTTCATCCAATAAGTGCAATATAGTAATTGGATTTGTATTTTAGATTATTTTTGTCTTTACTAGGTTTATTCTAATCCATTTAGGTTCTAAATCATTGTAGTTCGTTAAATATGTACAAAAGTATGAATGGATTAAGATTTTATGTTATTTTGGTATTTACTAGGTTTAATCTAGGTCATTTTGGTTCTATATTAATGTAGGTTGTCAAATAATAGCAAATGTTTTAATGCATTCATATTTTAGGTCATTTTTGTAATTACTAGGTCTATTTTAGGTCATTTTTGTAATTACTAGGTCAATAAGTACAAAAGTCTTAATGGATTAATATTTTAGGTGATTTTGGTCTTCACTACGTTTATTCTAGTCGATTTTTGTTCTAAATCCTTATAGTTGGTCCAACAAGTACAAAAGTCTTAATAGTTTAATATTTTAGGTCATTTTCGTTTTTATGAGGTTTAATCTAGTCCATTTCGTTCTAAAGTAATCTAGTTCGTCCAATTAGTGCAAAAGTAATAGTGGATTACTATTTTAGGTCATTTTGGTCTTTCCTAAGTTTATTCTAATGCATTTTGGTTCTAAATCATTGTAGTTCATCCAATAAGTTCCAAAGTTTTAATAGATTTATATTTAAGGTCATTTAGGTCATTACTAGGTCGATTATAATCTATTTTTGTTCTAAAAAAATGTAGTTCCTCCAATAAGTATAAAAGTGTTAATGGATTAATATTTTAGGTAATTTTGATATTTACAAGGTTTGTTCTAGTCCATTTTGGTTCGAAATTGTTATAGTTTGTCCAATAAGTGCAAAAGTCTTAATGGATTCATATTTTAGGTCATATTGGTTTCTACTAGGTTTAACCTACTCCATTTTGGTTCTAAAACAATGTAGTTATTCCATTATTTGCAAAAGTCTTAATAGCTTTATATTTTTTGTAAGTCTGGTATTAACTTGATTTAATCTAGTCGATTTTGGTTCAAAATCTTTGTAGTTCGCCCAAAAAGTGCAAAAGTTTTAATGGATTAATATTTTGGGTCATTTTGGTCATCACTAGGTCTACTCTTGGCCATTTGGGTTCTAATAAATGTACCTTGTCGAATAAGTGCAAAAGTCTTAATGAATTATTATTTTAGGTCATTTTGTCATAACTAGGTTAATTCTAGTTCATTTGGGTTCGTTATTAGTGTAGTACGTTCAATAAGTGCAAAAGTATTAATGGCTTAATATTTTAGGTCATTTTTGTATCAACTAGGTTTAATATAGTCAACTCTAGATCTAAATTAATGTTGTTTGTCTAATAAGTGAAAAAGTGAGAATGGATTAATATTTTAGGTCATTTTGGTCATTACTAGGTCTACTCTTGTCAATTTTAGTTCTAAATCAATGTAGTTTGTCCAATACGTGCAAAAGTCTTAATTGTTTAATATTTTATGCCATTTTTGTCTTTAGTAGGTTTATTCACATCCATTTTAGTTCAAAATCATTTTAAGTCGTTCAATAAGTGCAAAAGTGTTAATGGATTTATATTCTATGTTATTTTTGTTTTAACTAGGCTTAGTCTAGTCCATTTTGGTTCTAAATAAATGAAGTTCATCAAATAAGTGCAAAATATGTAATGGATTTATATTTTAGGTCATTTTGGTAGTTACTAAGTTTATTCTAGTCCATTATGGTTCTAAGTGATTGTAGTTCGTCCAATATGTGCAAAAGTCTGAATGGATTAATATCTTAGGTCATTTTGGTCATTACTAAGTTTATTGTTGTCCATTTTGTTTCTAATTAAATGTAGTTCTTCTAATAATTATAAAAGTGTCAATGGATTGTCATTTTAGGTTATTTTTGTCTTTCATAGGAATACTCTAGTCCGTTTTGGTTCGAAATCAAAGCAATTGGTGCAATAAGCCCAAAACTCTTAATGGATTAATATTTTAGGTCTTTCTTGTCTTTACTACATTTATTCAATCCATTTTGGTTCCAAAGCAGTGTAGTTCGTTCAATAAGGGAAAAAGTATCCATGGATTAATATTTTAGGTCATTTATGTTTTAACTAGGTTAAATGTAGTCCATTTTATTTAAAAATTAATTTAGTTTGTCCAATAAGTGCAAAAGTCCGAAGAGATTAATACTTTAGGTCATTTTGCTCTTTACTAGGTTTATTCTAATCCATTTTGGTTGTAAATGATTGTAGTTCGTCCATTAGTGCTAAATTCTTAAGGGATTTATATATTAGGCCATTATAGTCTTTATTAGATTTTTTTTCTAGTCTATTTTAGTTCTATATAAATTTAGTTTATCAAATATGTGCAAAACTATGAATGGATTAATATTTTAGGGCATTTTTGTCTTTACTAGGTTTACTCTAGTCCATTTTGGTTCTAAAGTATTAATGGATTAAAACATTAGGTCATTTTGGTATTAACAAGGTTTAATGTAGTCCATCTTGGTTCTAAATCATAGTAGTTCGTCCAATAAGTGCATAAATCGTAAGGATTTATATTTTAGGTTATAATGGTATTAACTAGGTTTAATCTAGTCCATTTTGGTTCTAAATCATTCTAGTTCGTTGAATAAATGCAAAAGTCTTAATGCATTTATATTTTAGGTCATTTTGGTTTTTACTAGATTTAATCTTGGCCATTTTATTTCTAAATTAATGTACTTCGTCAAAAAAATGCAAAAGTCTTATTGGAATAATATTTTATGCAATTTTGGTCATTACTAGGTAAACTCATGTCCATATTGGTTCTAAATCAATGCAGCTTGTCCAATAAAGTATTAATGGATTAATATTTTAGGTCATTTTGGTCTTTAGTAGGTTTATTGCAGTTCGTTTTGGTTCCAAATCATTCTAGCTCGCCCAATAAGCGCAAAAGTCTTCAAGGAATAATATTTTAGGTCATTTTATTCTTTACAAAGTTTATTCTAATCAATTTTGGTTCTAAATCATTGTAGTTCATCAAATAAGTGCACAAGTCTTAATAAATTAATATTATTGGTCATTTTCATCATTACTTGGTATACTTTAGTCCATTTTTGTTCTAAATCGATATAGTTTGTCCAATAAGTGCAAAATTTTTAATGGATTAATATTTTAGGTTATTTTCGTCTTAAGTGACTTTATTCTCGTCCATTTTGGTTCTAAATAAATGTATTTTGTCCAATAGGTGCAATTTTGTAAATGGATTAATACTTTACATCATTTTGGTCAATAAGTGCAAAACTCTGAATGGATCAATATTTTAGGTCATTTTGGTCTTTACTAGGTTTATTCTAGTCCATTTTGGTTCCAAATAAATGTAGTTCGTTCAATAAGTTTAAAAGTATGAATAGATTAATAATTTAATTCATTTTGGTAATTATAAGGTTTATTCTAGTCGATTTTGTTTCTAAATGGTTGTAGTTTGTCCTATAAGTGCAAAATACTAAATGGATTAATATTTTTAGTCATTCTCGTCTTTATAGGGTTTATTCAAGCCCATTTTGGTTCTAAATCTGTATTGTTCATTCAATAAGTGCAAAAGTAATAATAGACTAATATTTTAGGTCAATTTGGTCATTACTAGTTATACTCTAGTTGATTTCGGTTCTAAATCGATATAGTTTGTCAAATAAGTGCAAAAGTTTTAATGGAATAATATATTAGGTTATTTTGGTCTTAAGTAACTTTATTCTCGTCCATTTTGGTTCTAAATAAATGTATTTTTTTCCAATAGGTGCAATATTTTAAATGGATTAATATTTTACATCATTGTGGTCTTTACTAGTTTTATTCTAATCCATTTTGATTCTAAATCATCCTATTTCTTTCCAATAAGTGTAAAATTCTTATTATATTAATATTTTTTTGCCATATTAGCCTTTACTATGTTTATTCAAGTCCAATTTGGTTCTAAATTAGTGTAATTCGTTCAATAAGTGCAAAAGTATTAGTGGAAGGATATTTTAGATCATTTTTGTATAAACAAGATTTAATCTATTACATTTTGGTTATAAATTAATGTAGTTCGGTCAATAAGTGCAAAACTCTTAATGGATCAATATTTTAGTTCATTTTGGCCTTTACTAGGTTTAATCTAGTTCGTTTTGATTCTAAATAAATGTAGTTCGTCCAATAAGTTTAAAAGTATGAATAGATTAATAATTTAGGTCATTTTGGTATTTATAAGGTTTATTCTAGTCCATTTTGTTTCTAAATGGTTATAGTTTGTCCTATAAGTGGAAAAGACTAAATGGATTAATATTTTAGGTCATTCTCGTCTACATAGGGTTTATTCACGTCCATTTTGGTTCAAAATGAGTGTAGTACATCCAATAAGCGGAAAATTTGTAATGGACTAATATTTTAGGTCACTTTGGTATTAATTAGGTTTACTCTAGTCCATTTTTGTTTATAAATCATAGTAGTTCGTCCGATAAGTGCACAAGTCTTAATGGATTCAAATTTTTGGTCATATTGATTTTTACTAGTTTTAACTGAGTCCATTTTGGTTCTAAATAGATGTAGTTTGTCCAATAAGTGCAAAATTCCAAATGGATTAATATTTTATGTCATTTTTGTCTTTACTAGATTTATTCTAGTCCATTTTAGTTATAAATCATTGTAGTTGGTCCAATAAGTGTAAATGTCTTAATGGATTATTATTTTAGTTCGTTTTCCTCTTTACTAGATTTAATCTAGTCCATTTTGGTAATAAATTGTTGTAGCTCATCCAATAAGTGCAAAAGCCTTAATGGATTCAAATTTTAGGTCACTTTGGTTTTAACTAGGTTTAACCTAGTCCATTTTGGTTAAATAAATGTAGTATGTCCATTAAGTACAAATTTCTAAATGGATTAACATTTTTTGTCATCATGGTTTATACTAGGTTTAATCAAGTTCATTTTGTTTCTACGTTATTGTAGTTTGTCCAATAAGTGCAAACTTCTTAATGGATTTATATTTTAGTTCGTTTTAGTCTTTATTATGTTTATTCTAATCCGTTTTGGTTCAAAATCATTGTAGTTCATCTAATAAGTGCAAAAGTCTTAATGGATTATTATTTTATGTTATCTTGGTCATTATTAGGTCTACTCTTGTTCATTTTGGTTATAAATAAATGTAGTTTGTCCAATAAGTGCCAAAGTCTCAATGGTTTAATATTTTAGGTTATTTTTGTTCTTAATAGGTTTATTCTAGTCCATTTTGGTTCAATATCATTATACTTCGTCCAACAAGTGCAAACACCTTAATGGTCTAAAATTTTAGATGATTTTAGTTTTAACTAGGTTTAATCTAATCGATTTATTATCTAAATGAATGAAGTTTGTCAAATAAGTGCAAAATTCTTAATGGATTTATATTTTAGGTCATTTTGGTCTTTATAAAGTTTATTCTAATCCATTTCGATTCTAAATCACTGTAGTTCATCCAATAAGCGCAAAAGTCTAAATGTATTCATATGTTAGGTCATTTTGGTTTTTACTAGGTTTAATCTAGTCCATATTTGTTCTAAATTAATGTAGTTCATCCAATTAGTGCAAAAGTTTTAATGGATCAATATTTTAGGTCATTTGGGTCTTTACAAAATTTATTCTAATCCATGTTGGTTCTAAATCAATGTAGTTTGTCCAAGAAGTGCAAAAGTCTTAATGGTTTAATATTTTAGTTCATTTTTGTCTTTAGTAGGTTTAATCTAGACCATATTGGTTCAAAATCATTATAGTTCGTCCAATATGTGCAAAAGTCTTAATGGAGTAATATTTTAGGTGATTTTGGTTTTAACTATGTTTAATCTAGTCCATATTGGTTCTAAATCAATGAAGTTTGTCGAATAAATGAAAAATTCTTAATTGATTTATATTTTAGGTCGTTTTGGTCTTTATTAAGTTTATTCTAATCCATTTTATTTCTAAATAAATGTGGTTTGTCAAATAAGTGCGAAAGTCTTAATGGTTTAATATTTTAGTTTATTTTTGTCTTAAGCAGATTTATTCTTGTCCATTTTGCATCGAGCTCAATATAATTTGTTCAATAATTGCAAAATTCTTATTGGGTTTATATTTTAGGCCGTTCTTGTCATTCTAAGGTATACTCTAGTCCATTTTGGTTCTAAACATATGTAGTTCGTCCAATTAGCGCCAAATTCCTATTGGATTAATATTTTAGGTCTTTCTTGTCTTAACTATGTTTATTTAAGTCCGTTTTGGTTTGAAATCAGTGTAGTTCGTTCAATAAGTGCAAAAGTATTCATGGATTAATATTTAAGGTCATTTTTGTATTAATTAGGTGTAATGTAGTCCATTTTGTTTATAAATTAATGTAGTTTGTTCGATAAGTACAAAAGTTTGAATGGATTAATATTTTAGGTCATTTTGGTATTTACTAGGCTTATTCTAGTCAATTTAGCTTCTAAATGGTTGTAGTTTGTCGAATAAGTGCGAAAGTCTTAATATTTTAGGTTATTCTGGTATTTACTTCTTTAATGCAAGTCCATTTTTGTTCTAAATCAGTGTTGTTTACCCAATAAGTGCAAAAGTATTAATCGATTAAAACTTTAGGTCATTTTGGTATTAACTATATTTAATGTAGTTGTAACAGCCGCATTTTTTTTTAAAAAAAAGCCAAAAATTGAATTTCAGAAATGAAGGAATAAATACTCTTGTAAATATATTTAAGTCGTAACACTGTTGGAAAACTATGACTTCTTTTTGATTAAGAACAAGAGAATTAAGATCAACTCCAACTAGTTAGACATAATTTCCATATCAATCATGCACCATTCATACAATTCACACACACAGCGGAAACTTAAAATCACATACAAGATTATTCAAGGAGCATACAAGAATAAGCAACTAAACAATGCTGAATATTAAAGAGAAGGGATAGGAAAGATTGCACCAAGATTTATCCTAGTTCAGCCGTTGATCCAACGACCTACATCCAGTCCCGAAATCATAATCATGATTCCAGCCTTTTCACTATAGAATGAATTCGAGTACTTTTACAGATTTTCCAGTCTTCTACACGACCTATCAATCTAACTCCCTTCACTTCTATCTTGTCACCCCTTTGATCCTTGTAGTTTATCCCCAAACTCACACAAGATCAAAGTAGACTTCCTCTTGATGATGCCACACCAACAAGGGTAGCCACCAGTTTCTAAACTGGATTTGTTACAACACCAATTACAACGAATTGTCTTTTACACGAACAAAGAAAAGTAGTATCAAGAAATGTGTTCAATCACTCTAGCATCACACAAAAGATTTGATTTCCCAATGAATATTTTTGTGTGTTAGGAAACTTTTCTTTCAAAGTATTTTCAGAGATATGCAAGATTGAGAGCAAGAGATTCTGAAAAAATGTGAAAAGTTTCTATGCAAGAGTTATACAAGTTGTTCCAAAAGTTCTGTTTAAAATGATTTGAAGCATCTTATATATATTCAAGGAAAACACCAGGACAATCGATTGCCCAATCGAGTTTGTAAGGATACAATCGATTGCTGCATCGAGTGTCGTATTTTCTGTGTTTCTAGAAACTTGAATTATATAAGCTTCACTTGATTGGTCAATCGATTGTTTCAGTTTCTGAATCAGACCTGATGCTCTAATTTCCTTTCAATCGAGTGAGCAATCGAGTTGGCCAAAACTGGGTGCTCACTGTGACTTGAAAAATAGCATCACTCGATTGGTCAATCGAGTGTCGTGATCAAAGTGATTCAGACCTGATGCTATAATTTCCTTTCAATCGAGTGAGCAATCGAGTTGTTCAAAACTGGGTGCTCACTGTGACTTGAAATATAGCATCAATCGATGTGTCAATCGAGTATCGTGGTCAAAGTGACTCAGATACTACAAACAATCAAGTTACCAATCGAGTGGACAATCGAGTGGTCAATCGAGTGGGCACAAACTGAGTGCTCTTTGTAACTTAAACTTCAGCATCAATCGAATTGTCAATCTATTGTGCAATCGACTTGACAATCGAGTGATCTTGTTACAGACCTCAGTTGTTTATGACAGTTTATGTGCCATTCGATTGATGACCCATTCAATCGATTGTTCAATTGAGTATTTTAGAGTTAAGTTTCATAACACATGAATGAATGACAAAAGTTTATTGGCAATGTCTTGTGTGAGACTCTAGTGATTTGTTTACTCAACTTGATACTTAGACACCTAATACCACTATACAAAAATTGCATCTTCCTCAAGTGCATCCTCCAACTATGGTTGATTCCTTGAGTTGCAAACTACTGTTCCAAGTGTGTGGTGTCTTCATGTATGCCTGAAATGTTTCTCAATTCAAAACATTAGATAAGGCAAATATTTCATGTGCATTGTATGTTTGGGACTTAAATCAAAAACAAGATCAGGGAAGCTTATGGCTTACAAACACAACGTTAAAAGTCAACAGTATTTACACGCAGCGAAATAGTTTTTGAAATACATATCCAAAGTATTTACACATCAAAATACACCGGGGCTTTGAGGCCTATCAGACATAGCTCATACACCTAGGGTATTCTCGGTTGGCACCTGTACAAAAGCATTGCCCCAAGAATTTTAACTCCCCCACGTCACATCAAAAAGTGGTAAATGGGCCCATAAAGAAATAAGTCAAGCTGACAATATTAGTATAGGTATAGTCTTCCAACATACAGTAAATACAATCACAAAAGAATGACCTCTAGTCCCTATACAACCGTCTAATATGATCATACTACAAAAAACTATACGACCTGGGTGATCTCCACGCGCCCCGAGAGATCCTCCTGACATAGCTTTAGTCAGGTGTGTCCAACTACCTTCCCATCTACAGGGTACTAACCGGTGGGAAGATCCTGGTTCTCATTTGAGGGCAAAGCCCAGATTTCCACACTAATTGTAAAGCTCATCAACCGAAATTAACAAGTAACACTTAGCATTTAAATTTTAAATGCACAAAATAACCTTTCATCTTAGCATACTCCTTGAAAGGGTTTTCATATGCTAGACATGCATAATCAATGTTGAAAAATGGAGTTTTTAACAACACTTCGCTGGTGTATTCGAATACAACATCCTTGTATTTGAATACAATGTTGTTTCAAAAGTCAGTAGCAAAACCAGGACATTTGTATTCGACTACACAGCTATTTCATAAGTCAGTAGCCAAATTATAACATATGTATTCGACTACAAGCCTCTTGTATTCGAATACACATTAGAAAATAGCAAAAAACAACAAAAGTGACTCGCGAAGTTTCGCAACCAATCAACACATGCATATAAATCCAAACAATCACACTTAGCAATCATGGCATAATCACAACAACAACTTGAGTTTACGCACGCAATCATAACATTAAATCAAACATGACTTGCGTTCCAAGCACCCTAATGCAATGCGTATATGCCAACATGCATGGATTTAGAATTCCAAACCAAACCCTCCTCGAAGGGGCATAAATCATAATTGTATCGCCTATCACAGACCAAAGCACTAAATTACCGAGGTGGCACCTATCACAGGTCAACACGATTTACTAAAAACGTAAATCATAAATGTATCGCCTATCACAGGTCAGAAGTACTATTTACCGAGGTACCACTTATCACGGGTCAACATGGTTTATCAAAAATGTGCAGTCTATCGCGGACCTTACACGATGCGACAATTCCCGCATGGATAAGATGAACCAACAAATCACATGGAATCATCTCGTGGCCCATCCAATCACCACTATCACCATGGCCCATCCGGTCGCCATGTACTATGAAATGCATGAGCATACTCTGACTCTTTCCACGACAATCATTAAGTAAATGCATATATTATATGATTCCCCATTTTTAATACTCATTTAACACTAATAATTTTCAAAATCACACATAGCATACTCAAACATTTATTTTTCCACCACACCCATCAAATTTAATCCACAATTTACATTAAATTCGATCAATTCAAAAACTACAAAATACACACCAAGTTCAATCATCATTCACCACAAATTTCAATAAAACTCAAACATAACTCTTGCCAAACTAATATTCACAAACCCCAACTCAAACCCAACAAATTTCATTTCCTCAACAACATACATAAATGAATTAAATTCATTTTCCCCAAATCTACACTTCCAACCCAACAAATTTATTTTCCACAATCTCACATATAAGGTCCTAAATGCAACCTTAAAATTTGGAAGGAGCCCTTACCTTAACAATAGCTTTAACGAGCGATTACGGCACCTCAATTAATTTCGGTAAAATTCCCACTCGCGTCGTCGCTTCCAAGTTGACTCATTAGCACCGTAGCAGGAAGATGATCAATTTTCCCTTCTATCTCTTCGCAAAATAAAGCTCAGATCTAGAAGAAACATGAGGGTTTGTGTTTGACGGTTTTGAAATCAACAACACAATTTTCAAATCCGAGAAGAAGAATGAAGCTAAGGAATCCTTTCTTTCTTACTCATCAAGCCTTGTATTTCTCTTCTTGAAGCAAAAGGAAGAAAACGAAAATGAAGTGAGAAGGAAGAAGTTGGAGGATTTGCGTGACAACCGGGGAGGAAGAAAATGTTTTCTTTCAATTTTCCTTTCTTTCTTTTTCCTTCCGTTCCTTTTCCTTTCTTTTTCCCTCCAAACACACACACACACACACACACACACACACATATATATATATATATATATATATATATTAATTATAACTTAACAAATATCTAAAAATATCTAGATATTTATCAAAATTACCATTTCACCCATAACCTCTCAAACCATTTGATAAAAATATTCACTCTCGTCGCAACTCAATTGACAGATACAATTTTCAACAACCCGAGATATTTTTAACCAAACTGCCCATAATTAATTTCTTCGTAACATAAATAAATTATTCTTCCACAAAAGATTCACCGTAGTTAATCTAATTTATTTATCGGCGAATAATTTTAATCGGGCAATCAAAATATATTTTATCATTAAACTCATAAAATATCAATAACTTGGCTAAAAAGCCTCATAGTTCAATACCAAAATACACTAAAATACATAAATTAGAATTTAAAAATATGAGTCTTACTAGTTGTTAATAGTTGTATACACGCCAATAACAAAATACTCAGAGTTCAATACCAAAATACACTAAAATACACTAAAATACATCTTGGTTCTTAATAGTTGTAACACACCAATAAGTGCAAAAGTCTTAATGAATTAATATTTTAGGTCATTTTGATCGTTCTTAGGTATACTCTAGTCGATTTTGGTTCTAAATCAATGTAGTTTCTCCAATAAGTGTAAAAGACTTAATGGATTAATATTGAATTCATTTTGGTCTGGAGTAGGTTTATTCTAGTCCATTTTGGTTCTAAATCATTAGAGTTCTTCCAATAAGTGCAAAATTCTTATTGTATTAATATTTGAGGTCATTCTTGTCTTTACTATGTTTATTCAAGTCCATTTTGGTTCTAAATCAATGTAGTTTTTTCAATAAGTGCAAAAGTATTTATTTAATATTTTAGGTCATTTTTGTGTTATCTATATTTAATATAGTCCGTTTTGGTTCTAAATTAATGTAGTTTGTCCAATAAGTGCCAAAGACTGAATGGAATAGTATTTTACGATATTTTGGTCTTTACTAGGATTATTCTAGTCCATTTTGGTTCTAAATAAATGTAGTTCATCCAATAAGTGCAAATGTCTGAATATATTAATAATTTAGGTCATTTTGGTCTTTACATGGTTTATTGTAGTCCATTTTTATGCTGAATGGTTATAGTTTGTCCTATAAGTGCAAAGTCTAAATGGATTAATATTTTAGGTTATTTTCGTATTTACTAAGTTTATTCTAATTCATTTTGATTTTAAATCTGTGTAGTTCATCCAATAAGCGCAAAAGTTTTAATAGATTAATATTTTAAGTCTTTTTTGTCATTACTAGGTATACTCTAGTCTATTTTGGTTCTAAATCAATGTAGTTTTTCGAATAAGTGGAAAAGACTTAATGGATTAATATTTTAGGTCATTTTGGTCTTTAGTTGGTTTATTCTAGTCCATTATGGTTCTAAATCATTATACTTCATCCAATAAGTGTAAATGTCTTAATGTGTAACGCCTAGTTACGTGGGTATAAAAATTGAGGTAGTGACGGAAAAAATTTTAAATTATATAAGAGAATATGGTATTGTAATAAATGAAGAATTGTTTGAAAGAAGTAATGTTATGAAATCTTAAAGTAAATCATTACAATTGAAAAATAGTATCTAATTATTAATACAATGTCTACTTATTCTTGATCTACTAACATAATCGAAGGAGATAACTCTTCTCAAGGGAGGTAGGACTTCTCAACTCTCGACATCCCCAATGGTCTCAGTATCTAAAAAACAACACTTTAATGAGATACTAAATTCCAATGAATAGTACACGCAATTTTAAAACAAGTAGTATTCTCAGCCGGAGCGGTAACCGAAAAAGTAAAACATGGTATCCACCTTCTTCCAAACATATTCTTTATAACTATTCATGTTATAACTAAGATTTCTCTATAATAACCAACTACTTCAAATAATTAATAAAAAATTATCAATTAAATTAACGAAAATCCATATTTATCATAATCAAATAATTCCAATGTGGGGTACAAGACCCATCTGTGTGGAGTTTAAACTTCATCTCATTGTGGAGTTTAAAACTCCAATCAATACAAAAGTCTAAATGGATTCAAATTTTAGGTCATATTGGTTTTTACTAGGTATAACACAGTCCATTTTGATTCTAAATAAATGTAGTTCGTCCAATAAATGCAAAATTCTAAATGAATTAAACTTTAAAGTCATTTTGGTCTTTACTAGGTTTATTGTAGTCCATTTTGGTTCTAAATTAGTGTAGTTCATCAATTAAGTGCTAATGTAATAATGGATAAAGATTTTAGGTCATTTTAGTATTAACTAGGTCTAATCTTATCCATTTTGGTTCTCAATGATTGTAATTCGTCCAATAAGTCCAACAATATTAATGGATTCATATTTTAGTTCAATGTAGTTCTTCAAATAACTGCAAAAGTCTTAATTGATTAATATTTTAGATCATTTTGGTCTTTACTAGGATTATTCTAGTCCATTTTAGTTCAAAATAAATGAAGTTCGTCCAATATAAGCAAAAGTCTAAATAGATTAATAATTTAAGTCATTTTGGTTTATACTAGGTTTATTCTAGTCCAATTTGGTTCTAAATTAATTTAGTTCATCCAATAAGTGCAAAAGTCTTAATGGATTAACATTTTAGGTCATTTTGGTCTTTAATAAGTTTATTGTAATCTATTTTGGTTCAAAATCATTGTAGTTCATTCAATAAATGCAAAAGTCTAGATTAATATTTTAGGTAATTTTGGTCATTACTAAGTATACTCAAGTCAATTTTGGTCCTAAATAAATGTAGTTTGTCTAATAAGTGCAAAAGTCTTAATGTATTAATATTTTAGGTGATTTTTGTCTTTATTAGGTTTATTATAGTCCATTTTAGTTCCAAATCATTAACGTTCGTCCAATAAGTGCAAAAGTCTTTATGGATTAATATTTTAGGTCATTTTGGTTTTTACTAGGTTTAATGTATTCCATTTTGGTTCTTAATTAATGAAGTTTCCCAATAAGTGCAACAATGTTAATGGATTAATAGTTTAGATCATTTTGGTATTAACTAGGTTTAATCTAGTCCATTTTGGTTCTAAATCATAGTAGATCGTTCAATAAGTGCAAAAGTCTTAATGGATTAAAATTTTAGGTCTTATTGGTTTTGACTAGTTTTAATCTAATCCTTCTTGGTTCTAAATAAATGTAGTTCGTCCAATAAGTGCAAAATGATAAATAGATTTATATTTTAGGTCATTTTGGTCTTTACTAGGTTTATTCTAGTCTATTTTAGTTCAAAATCATTCAAGTTCGTCCAACAAGTGCAAAAGTATTAATGGACTAATGTCTTAGGTCATTATAGTCTTTATTAGGTTTATTCAAGTCCATTTGTGGTTCTAAATCAGTGTTGTTCATCCAATAAGTGCAAAAGTATTAATAGATTAATATTTTACGTCATTTTAGTATTTAACAAGATTTAATCTAGTTCATTTTTGTTATACATGATTGACATTTGTCCAATAAGTGCAAAAGTCTTAATGGATTAATATTTTTGGTCATTTTGGTCTTTACCAAGTTTTTTGTAAACCATTTTCATTCTAAATCATTGTAGTTCATTCAATAAGAGCAAAAGTCTAAATGGATTAATATTTTAGGTCATTTTGATCTTTACTAATTTTATTCTAATCCATTTTGGTGCTAAACCATTGTAGTTCATCCAATAAGTGCAAAAGTCTCAATGCATTAATATTTTAGGTCATATTGATCATTCTTAGGTATACTTTAGTCCATAGAGGTACTAAATTAATGTAGTTTATCCGATGAGCGCAAAAGACTTCATGGATTAATGATTTAGGACATTTTGGTCTTGTGTAGTTTTATTTTTATCCATTTTAGTTTTAAATCATTGTAGTTCATCCAATTAGTGCAAAATTCTTATTATATTTAATATTTTAGGTCATTTTGGTCTTACTACGTTTATTCAAGTTGATTTTGGTTCTAAATTAGTGTAGTTGGTTCAACAAGTGCAAAAATATTAATGGATTAATATTTTAGATCATTTTTGTATTATCTAGATTTAGTCTAGTCACTTTTGGTTCTAAATTAGTTTGTCCAATAAGTGCAAAAGTCTGAATGGATAAATATTTTAGGTCATTTTGGTCTTTAATAGGATTATCCTAGTCCATTTTGGTTGCAAATAATGTAGTTCATTCAATAAGTGCAAATGTGATAATGGATTTATAGTTTAGGTCATTTTGGTATTAACTTGGTTTAATGTAGTCCATTTTGGTTCGAAATCATTGTAGTTCGTCCAATAAGTGCGAAAGTTTAAATGGAATGAAATTTTAGGTCATATTGGTTTTTACTAGGTTTAACCTAGTCAATTTTGGTTCTAAATTAATATTTTAGGTAATTTTGGTCACTACAAGGTATACTCAAGTCCATTTTGGTTCTAAATCAATGTAGGTAATTATGGTCTTAAGGTATATGTATGACCCATAGTTTTTGAATCCTAAATTATACAATTTTAGGGTATTTTGTGTGGAATTTCTTAGGCTGTTAGTCCAGTTTTTGGTATTGAGTGAGTTAAATGCCAAAAATATATTTTTAGAAATTGGATTAAAATTATTTGTCGGAAAATAATTTATTTACGTTGGGAAGAATTTAATACTGGGCAGTTCTGTTAAAAATATCACTCGATGCTGAAAATTTATCTGACAATTGAGTTGCGACGAGAGTAGATATTTTATTGATTTAGTTGTAATTATAATATATATATATATATACATATATGTATTAATATATGAATATATATGAATATATATATATATATTTAGTAATATATATATATATATGCTAGAAAGAATAACAAACAGAGGAAGGAAAAAGAGGAAACGAAGCCCTTCAATTCTCGCGAACCCTTCTCCGTCTTCCTACTTCCTTCCATTTTTGTTTTCCTCCTTTGGCTTCAAGAAAAGAAACCCAAGGCTTAGTGGGTGAGAAAGAACACATTTCCAGCTTCTTTCTTCTTCTCGAATTCGAAGACGGTGTTAGGGATTTCAAAACCGTCAAACACAAACCTCCACGTTTCATCTAGATCTAAGCATCGTTTCACAAAGGTATAGAAGGGACGTCGCGAGCAGAGATTTTACCGGATTTACTAGCAGTACCGTAAACGCACGTTAAAGCTAACGTGAAGGTAAGGGCTCCTTCCAAACTTTTAGTTTGCATTTAGGGACTTATATGTGGTGGTGTGGAAAACAATTTTGTTAGGGTTAAAGTGTTGATTTGGGGAAAAAGAATCTAAGGCTTTATGGGTAAAATCTTAGAGTTAGGTTTTGGTGATAGTGATGAATGTTTCGTGGAAAATGAATTTAACTCTTTTGTGTATGTTTTTGAGTAAATGAAATTTGATGTGTTTTGAGTGGCATGTTCTGATGATTTGTGTTCATCGCATTTGACGTGTTCATAATTAATGCTTATGAGATTGGATATGTGTATGGTTGGATTTTGTGGAGAAATGAATTGATGTATTTTGGTGTGAATTGTGGATTGGATCTGATAATATGTTTGAGTTTGTTTTGTGTGGAATTTGAAAACCATTAGAGTTAAACGAGTATTAAGAATGGGGAATCTCTTAATGTCTACGTTTACTTAATGTTTGTCTTGAAGACCATTAGAGTTAAACGAGTATTAAAAATGGGGAATCTTTTGATATCTCTGTTTACTTAATGTTT
Source organism: Cicer bijugum (assembly GCA_037974875.1). Taxonomy (NCBI): domain Eukaryota; kingdom Viridiplantae; phylum Streptophyta; class Magnoliopsida; order Fabales; family Fabaceae; genus Cicer; species Cicer bijugum. The sequence goes on along the minus strand of JBBPBT010001258.1, from coordinate 1,180,767 downwards.
GTTGTGAAAATCGTTTAAGTTAATCGAGTATTAAGAATGGGGAATTTCTTAATATCCTGGTTTACTTAATGTTGTCGTGAAAACCATTAGAGTTAAACGAGTATTAAAAATGGGGAATCTTTTAATATATCTGTTTACGTAATGTTTGTTGTGAAAATCGTTTAAGTTAAATGAGTATTAAGAATGGGGAATCTCTTAATATCGTTGTTTACTTAATGTTTGTCGTGAAAACCATTAGAGTTAAACGAGTATTAGAAATGGGGAATCTTTTAATATCTCTATTTACTTAATGTTTGTTGTGAAAATCGTTTTAGTTAAATGAGTATTAAAAATGGGGAATCTTTTAATATCTGCATTTGCTTAACGATTGTGGTGGATGGAGTCAGAATATGCCGATGCATTTTCATTCTTTTTGTAAATCGTGCAGACCCGTGATAGGTGGCACCTTGATAAATAGTACTTTGGCCTGTGATAGGCGGTACATTTATGATTTACGTTTTTGTAAATTGTGCAGACCCGTGATAGGTGGCACCTTGGTAAATAGTACTTTGGCCCGTGATAGGCGGTACATTTATGATTTACAGTTTTTTTGTAAATTGTGCAGACCCGTGATAGGTGGCACCTTGGTAAATAGTACTTTGGCCTGTGATAGACGACACATTTACAATTTACGTTCCTTTTAGTAAACCGTGCAAACTCGTGATAGGTGGCACCTCGGTAAACGGTACGGGCTCGTGATAGGCAGTACGTTTATGGTTTACGCTTTTTAGTAAATCGTGCAGACCCGTGATAGGTGGCACCTCGGTAATTGGTACTTCGGCCTACGATAGGCGGTACAATTATGATTTACGGCCCTTCGAGGAGGGTTTTGGTTTTGAATTCCGAGTCCATGCATTTTGGCATATACGCATTGCATTAGGGTGCTTGGCACACGAGTCGTGTTTGATTCAAGTTTATGATTGAGTGTTTGAACTTGAGATGTCGTGGTAATTGTGTTGAAATTGCTAAGTGTTATGTATTGATATTATGTGTAAGTGTGATTGATTGTAAAACTATTTCGAAACTCAAGTTGTCGTGGTAATTGTGTTGAAATTGCTAAGTGTTATGTATTGATATTATGTGTAAGTGTGATTGATTGTAAAACTATTTCGAAACTCAAGTTGTTGTGGTGATTGTGTTGAAATTGCTATGTGTTATGTTTTGGAGTTGTGTGTGAATGTGATTGAGTTAGTTTATGTAGTTTTAGAAAAACATTCAGGGAAATCGATTCCCAAATCGATTCTGTGAAAAGCCATTCATAAAAATCGATTTGCCAATCGATTTGATGTATTACAGGAGCTCAGCTAATTTGACAAAATCGATGTGCCAATCGATTTTGTAAATATGTTTCTTAAAACCAATTAAGAAATCGATTTCCCAATCGATTGCTATGTCTCCTGTTTTCTTAAATCTTGAAAAGATATTGAGCCAATCGATTTGCCAATCGATTTGGGCTATTACAGTAGCTCAGCTAATTGATCCAAATCGATTTGCCAATCGATTGAATTTGTTACAGGGGCTCAGTTATTCATTCAATCGAATGCCCAATCGATTGATTTCAGCCCAGAGTACATGTTTCACTAAAATCCTTCATCCAAATCGATTTCCCAATCGATTGGCTTAGTAGAAATTCTTATTCTGAGTTAGATAATCGATTACTCAATTGGTTCATCAATGGATTGGCCTGTTGTTTATTACTTGATTGATTTAAGACTTATTTTGATTTCATTTCTATTTGGCAAGCATTATATGAACTTTTAGCATATGGAAAACCCTTTTAAGGTGCATGCTAAGTTGAAAGGTTATTTGGTGCATTTAAAAACTTAAATGTTATGTGTTAACTGTTAATTTTGGTTGGTGACCTTTACAACTATTGTGGAAATCTGGGCTTTGCCCTCAGATGAGAGCCATGACAATCCTACCGGTTCATACCCTGCGGATGGGGATGTAGATGGGAATGCCTGATTGGACGTATGTTAGGAGGATTTTACGGGGCGCATGGAGATCACTCAGGGTGTTTAGTTTGTTTTGTAGAATGATCAGATTAGGTTGACATAGAGGGAACAAATGTCTTTCTTTTGAATTGTGTTTATTTTAAATTGGAAGACTGTACTTATACTAATATTGTCAGCATGGCATGTTATTTTCGATGGGTTCCATGTGCCACTTTTGATGTGTAAATACTTTGGATTCATATTTCGAAAAACTATTCCGCTGCTTGTAAATTATATTGACTTAAATATTTATCCAAAGGTATTTCCTTATTTATTTCTCTGTTTTATTTTAATTTCTTTTGTAAAAAAAAAATACACCCTCGCTTTGATAATCGAGGTGTTACAATATACTCAAGTCTTAAAGGATTATTATTTTATGTCATTTTGGTCTTTAATAGGTGTTTTTTGTATTAATTAGGTTCAATCTAGTCCATTTTGGTTCAACATGATTATAATTCATCCAATAAGTGAAAATGTCTTAATGGATTCATATTTTAGGTCATATTGGTTTTTATTAAGTTTATTCTAGTTTGTCCTATAAGTGCAAAAGTCTTAATTGATTAATATTTTATGTAATCTTTGTCTTTAGTAGGTTTATTCTAATCTTTTTTGTTTCCAAATTATTATAGTTCGTCCAATAAGTGCAAAATTCCTATTGGATTAATATTTTAGGTCATTATGGTCTTTAATACATTTATTCAAGTTGATTTTGGTTCTAAATCAGTGTAGTTCGTTCAATAAGTGTGTAACGCCCCAAATTTTTTATCTAATGTATTACTTAAAGATACTTATTGTTTTGAAAAGTTATGACAATTTTGTTTTCAATTATAAAGGTAAGAATACCTAAACTACTATTCTTTTAAATAATTAGTAAACTTTAAAAGAAAAGAAACTTTCTTCAAAAGAAAAGAAACTTTTATGAGTTATTAATATATCACATTTTTCAAAATACCAATATAATACTTTAGTCTTTTTCCTCCTATAAAACGTGCAATCACAATAAACTTGATTTAACTCTAATTTCTTAATTTAAATCAATACACTTAATAATACTTGTAAAGTTTTCATTAATTAAATAAGTAGAATACAACTTATAACTCTCATTCCTAATACAACCTAACAGAGTGAGACATCTCCCAAACTTGAACTTCAAGACTCATTAGCCTGTAATAACTAAGATTTCGCAAACGCAGGGCCACGCCAATCAAACACAAACAACAAATGAGCTAAGTTTAAAAATCATGTTAATAGTATAATATAAGTAAGAAGAACCCCAAATAATCAACACATAACCGTATCAAACACATCACAATATAACAACATGATTTGCTATGCTTAATGGATTAATATAGTAGGTAATTTTGGTCTTTAGTAGGTTTATTCTAGTCCATTTTGGTTCTAAATTATTATAGTTCATGCAATAAGAGAAAAAGTCTTAATGGAATCATATTTTAGGACAATTTTGGTTTTTTACTAGGTTTAACGTAGTCCATTTTGGGTGTAAATCAATGTAGTTTCATCCAATATTTGCCAAAGTCTTAATGGACAAATATTTTAGGTCATTTTGGTATTAACTAGGTTGAATCTAGTCCATTTCGGTTCTAAATCATTGTATTTCATCAAAAATGGAAAATGTACTAATGGATTTATATTTTAGCTCATTTTGATTTTTACTATGTTTAATCTAGTCCATTTTGGTTCTAAATTAATGTAGTATGTTCAATAATTGCAAATATCTTAATGGATTAATATTTTAGGTCATTTTGGTCTTTAGTAAGTTTACTCTAATAATTTTTGGTTCTAGACCATTGTAGTCCATCCAATAATTGCAAAAGTCTTAATAGATTCATATTTTAGGTCATATTGGTTTTTACTAGGTTTAACCTTGTCCATTTTGGTTCTAAATAAATTTAGTGCGTCCAATAAGTGCAATATTGTAAATGGATTAATATTTTAGGTCATTTTGGTCTTTAGTAGCTTTATTCTAATCCACATTGGTTCTAAATCATTGTAGTTCGTCCAATAAGTTCAAAAGTATTAATTGACTTTTATTTTTTGCCATTATAGTCTTTACTAGGTTTATTCCAGTCCATTTTGGTTTTAAATTAGTGTAATTCATCCAATAAGTGCAAAAGTCTTAATGGATCAATATTTTAGGTCATTTTGTTTGTTATTAGGTTTATTCGTGTCCATTTTGGTTCTAAATCAATAAAGTTTGTCCAATAAGTGCAAAAGTGTTAATGGATTAATATTATAGGTCATTTTTGTCTTTGCTAAGTTTATTCTAATCCATTTTGATTATAAATCATTGTAATTCATCCCATAAGTGCAAAAGCCTTAATGGCATAGTATTTTTGGTCATTTTGGTCATTACCAGGTTTTTTCAAGTCCATTTTGGTTCTAAATCATTGTAGTTCCTCCAATAAGTATAAAAGTCTTTATGAATTCAAACTTTCGGTCCTATTGGTTTTTACTAGGTTTTACCTAGTCCATTTTGGTTCTAAACAAATATAGTTTGTCCAATAAAAGTAATATAATAAATGGATTAATATTTTAGATCATTTTGGACTTTACTAGGTTTATTCTAATCCATATTGGTTTTAAATCATTGTAATTCATTCAATAAGTTCAAAACTATTAATGGTTTAAGATTTAATGTCATTTTGGTATTAACTAGGTTGAATCTAGTGAATTTTGGTTCTAAATCATTGTAGTTTGTCAAATAAATGCAAAACTCTTAAAGGATTCTTATTTTAGGTCATATTGATCGTTTCAAATTTATTCTAATCCATTATGGATCTAAGTCATTGTCGTCGATCAATAAGTTCAATAGTCTTAACGGATAAGTATTTTAGGTCATTTTGGTATTTACAAGGTTTATTTTAGTCCATTTTGGTTCTAAATAAATGTATTTCGTCCAATATGTACAAAAGTCTTAATGAATTATTATTTTAGGTAATTTTGGTGTTTACTTGGTTTACTGTTTAGGTCATTTTGGTTTTTATTAGGTTTAATCTGGTTCATTTTGGTTTTATAATATTGTAGTTTGTCCAATAAGTGGAAAAGTCTTAATGGATTAATTGTTTAGGTCATTTTGGTATTAACTAGGTTTAATCTAGTCCATTTTTGTTCTAAATCATTGTAGTTCGTCTAATAAGTGCAAAAGTCTTAATGGATTCAAACATTAGGTCATTTTGGTTTTTATTAGGTTTAACCTGATCCATTTTGGTTTAAATAAATGTAGTTCGTCCAATAAGTGTAAAATTCTAAGTAGATTATTATTTTATGTCATTTTCATTTTTACTAGATTTAATCTAGTTCGTTTTGGTTCTAAATTCATGTAGTTCATCCAATATGTACAAACATCTTAAATGATTAGTATTTTAGGTCATTTGGGTCGTTACTAGGTCTACTCTAGCCCATTTTGGTTCTAAATCATTATAAGTAGTACAATAAGTGCAAAATTCTTGATGGATTAATATTTTACGTTATTTTGGTTTTAACTATGATTAATCTAGTCCATTTTGGTTCTAAATCAATGATGTTTGTCCAATAAGGGCAAAATTCTGAATGGATTTATAATTTAGGTTATTTTTGTCTTTACTAAGTTTATTCTTGCCCATTTTGGTTCTAAATCATTGTAGTTCGTCCAATATGTGCAAAAGTCTTAATGGACTATTATTTTAGGTGATTTTGGTCATTATTAGGTTAATTCTAGTCTATTTTGGCTCGAAATCAATGTAGTTCGTTCAATATTTTTATTAATAATTGAGGCCCTTTTATATTAACTAGGTTTAATTTAGTCCATTTTGATTCAAAATTATAGTCCATTTAGGTTCAATGTAGGTTTAATGTAGTCCATTTTGGTTCTAAACAAATGTAGTTCGTCCAATAAGTGCAAAAGTTTGAATGGATTAGTATTTTTGGTCATTTTGGTATTAACTTAGTTTAATCTATTCCATTTTGGTCATTCAGATCTTTACTTGGTTTAGGCAAGGAAATTTGGGTTCTAACTTAGTGTAGTTCATCCTAAAGTGCAAAAGTATTAATGGTTTAAGATTTTAAGTCATTTTGGCATGAACCATGTTTAATCTAGTCTATTTTGGTTCTAAATCAATGTACTTCGTCCAATAAGTGCAAAAGTCTTAATGAATTTATATTTTAGGTCATTTTTATCATTATTAGGTTTTTTCAAGTCCATTTTGGTTCGAAATCATTGTAGTTCATCCTATAAGAGCAAAAGTCTTAATGGATTCAAATTTTAGGTCATAGTGTTTTTACTATGTTTAACCTAGTTCATTTTGGTTCTAAATAAACATAGTTTGTCCAATAAGATCAATATAGAGAATGGATTAATATTTTAAGTCATTTTGTTCTTTACCAAGGTTGTTCTAATCGATTTTAGTTCTAAATAATTGTAGTTCATTCAATAAGTACAAAAGTATTAATGGATTAAGATTTTGTGTCATTTTGGTATTAACGAAGTTTAATCTAGTCCATATTTGTTCTAAATCAATTTAGTCTGTCAAATAACTGCAAAAGTCTTAATGGATTAATATTTTAGGTCATATATGTTTTTACTTGGTTTATCCTAGCCCATTTGTGTTCTAAACCAATGCAGTTTGTCCAAGAAGTGCAAAATTCTTAATGATTTATATTTTAAGGCAATTTAGTCTTTACTAAGTTTAATCTTGTCCATTTTGGTTCTAAATCAATGAAGTTCGTCCAACAAGTGGAAAATTATTAATGGATTTAAATTTTAGGTTTATTTGATCTTTACTAAGATTATTCTAGTCTACCTTGGTTTTAAATCATTGTAGTTAGTTTAATAAGTGAAAAAGTATTAATGGATTATTATTTTATGTCATTTTTGTATTAACTAGATTTAATGTAGTCCATTTTGGTTCTAATTTAATTTCATTTGTCTAATAGGTTCAAAAGTCTAAATGGATTAATATTTTATGTCATTTTGGTCTTTACTAGGTTTAACCTAGTCCATTTTGATTATAAATCATTATAGTTCGTCCAATAAGTGCAAATGTCTTAATGGGTTAATATCTTAGGTTTTTTGTATTAATTAGGTTTAATCAAGTTCATTTTAGTTCTAAAGCATTGTAAATCGTCCAATAAGTGCAAAAGTCTTAATGGATTCAAATTATAGTTCATTTTGGTTTTTACTAGGTTTAACCTAGTCCATTTTGGTTTAAATAAATGTAGTTCGTCCAATAAGTGCAAAATTGGTAATGCATTTATATTTTAGGTCATTTTGGTCTTTACTAAGTTTATTCTAGTCCATTTTGGTTCTAAATCGTTGTAGTTCGTCCAATAAGTGCAAAAGTCTTTATAGAATAATATTATAGGTTACTTTGGTCATTGCTAGATTTAATTGAGTCAATTTGGTTCTAAATTGATGTTGTTCGTCCAATAAGTGCAAAATTCTAAATGGATTAATATTTTAGGTCATTTTTGTTTTTACTAAGTTTAATGTAGACTACTTTGGTCCTAATTTAATGTTGTTCATCGAATATGTGCAAAATTCTTAATCGATTAGTATTTTAGGTCAATTTGGTGTTTAACAAGTTTATTTGTATCCAATAAGTTTAAAAGTCTTAATGGATTAATATTTTAGGTTCATTTGGTCATTACTAGATCTACTCTTGTCCATTCATATTTTGATTGTTAGTAGGTTTATTCAAGTCCGTTTTGGTTCAAATTCATTATACGTTTTTCATTAAGTGCAAACGTCCTAATGGATGAATATTTTTGGTCATTTTGGTCTTTACAAAGTTTATTCTAAAGCTTTTTGGTTCTAAATCATTGTGGTTCATCCAGTATTTTTAAAGATCTTAATGGATTAATAGTTTATGTCATTTTGGTCATTACTAGGCTTAATTTAGTCCATTATGGTTCTAAATCAATGTAGTTTATCCAATAAGTGCAAAATTTGTAATGGATTTATATTTTAGGTCATTTTGGTCTTTATTAAGTTTATTCTAGTCCATTTTGGTTCTAAATCATTGTAGTTCATTCAGTAAGTTCTAAATCATTGTAATGGATTAATTTTGTAGGTCATTTTGGTCATTACTAGGTTTATTCTAGTCTATTTTGGTTCTAAATAACTATGGTTCGTCCAATAAATACAAATGTGGTAATGGATTAATATTTTAGGTAAAGTTTTGTATTTACTAGATTTGTTCTAGTCCATTTTGGTTCTAAATAATTATAGTTCGTCCAATAAGTGCAAAAGTCTTAATGGATTCATATTGTAGGTCATATTGCTTTTTACTAGGTTTAACCAAGTCTATTTTGGTTCTAAAACAATGTAGTTCGTCCAATAATTACAACAATCCTAATGGATTAATATTTTATGTCATTTTGGTATTAACTTGGTTTAAACTAGAACATTTTGGTGGTAAATCATTGTAGTTCATCCAAAAAGTTCAAAAGTCTTAATGGTATCATATTTTATGTCAATTTGGTCATTACTAAGTTTATTCTAATTCGTTTTGGTTCTAAATTATTGTAGCTCGTCCAATAAGTGCAAAAGTGTTAATGGATTAACACTTTATGTCATTTTTGTATTAACTAGGTTTAATTTAGTCCATTTTTGTTCTAAATTAATGTAGTTTATCTAATATGTGCAAAACTCTGAAGGGATTAGTTTTTTAAGTCATTTTGGTTATTACTAGGTCTACTCTAGACCATTTTAAATCTAAATCAATGTAGTTTGCCCAATAAATGCAAAACTCTTAATGTTTTAATATTTTAGGTCATTTAGGTCTTTAATAGATTTATTCAAGTCCATTTTAGTTCAAAATCATTATAAGTTCTCCAATAAGTACAAAAGTCTTAATGGATTATTATTTTTGGTAATTTGGGAATTTACTAGGTTAATTATAGTTTATTTTAGTTCGAAATCAGCGTAGTTCGTTCAATAAGTGCAAAAATAATAATTGATTAATATTTTTGGTCATTTTGGGTTTTACAGGGTTTAATCTAGTCCGTTTCGGTTTCTAATTAACTTTGTTTGTCTAACACGTACAAAAGTATGAATGGATTAATATTTTAGGTCATTTTGGTCTTTACTAGGTTTAACCTAGTCCATTTTGGTTGTAAATGATTGTAGTTCCTCCAATAAGAGCAAAAGTCTTAGTTGATTAATATTTTAGGTTACTCTAGTCTTTTTTAGGTTTATTCTAGTCCAATTTGGTTCTTAATAAATGTAGTTCGTTCATTAAGTGCAACAATTTGAATGGATTAGTATTTTAGGTCAATTTGGTCTTTACTATGTTTATTCTAGTCCATTTTGGTTCTAAATGGATGTAATTGGTCCAATAAGTGGAAAAGTTTAAATGGATTAATATTTTACATCATTCAGGTCTTTACTAGGTTTATTCAAGTACATTTTGCTTCTAAATCAGTGAAGGTTATCCTATAAGTGAAAAAGTATAAATGGTATAAGATTTTTGGCCATATTGGTATTAACTAGGTTTAGTCTAGTCCATTTTTGTTCTAAATCATTGTAGTTCATCGAATAAATGCAAAAATCTTAAGGGATTAATATGTTAGGACATTTTGCTTTTAACTAGGCTTAATCTCGTCCATTTTGGTTGTATATCAATGAAGTTCGTCCAATAAACGCAAAATTCGTAATGGATTTATATTTCAGATCACTTTGGCCTTTACTAAGTTTATTCTAGTCCATTTTGGTTCTAAATTATTGTAGGTCGTCCAATAAGTGCAAAATTGTTAATGGATTAATATTTTAGGTCACTTCATTATTACTAGGTTTATTCTATTCCATTTTGGTTCTAAATAAATGTAGTTTGTCCAATATGAACAAAAGTCTTAATGGATTAATATTTTAGGTAATTTTTGTATTTACTAGCTTTGTTCTAGTCCATCTTGGTTCTAAACCATAATAGGTTTTCCAATAAGTGCAAATGTCTTAATGGATTCATATTTTAGGTCATATTGGTTTTTACTAGGTTTAACCAAGTCCATTTTGGTTCTATAACAATGTAGTTCGTCTAATAATTGCAACAGTCATAACGGATTAATATTTTAGGTCATTTTGGTATTAACTTGGTTTAACCTAGTCCATTCTGGTTCTAAAAAAACGTTTTTCGTCCAATAAGTGAAATATAGTAAATGGATTCATATTTTTGGTCATTTTGGTCTTTACAAAATTTACTCTAATCCATTTTGGTTCTAAATCATTGTAGTTCATCCAATAAGTGTAAAAGTCTTAATGGAGTAATGTTTTAGGTCATTTTGTTCATGTAAGACCTATAGTTTTAAAATTCTAATTTACGTATTTTGGTATTGAATTCAGAGGCTTTTTAGCCATGTTATTGATATTTTGTGAGTTTAATGCCCAAAAATATCTTTTTTATGCCCCGATTAAAATTATTGGTCGATAAATAAATTATATTAAGTACGGTGATTCTTTTGTCGAAGAATAATTCATTTATGTTACTAAGGATTTAATACCTGGCAATTTTGTTAAAAATATTTCGGGTTGCTGAGATTCTTATTTATCAATTGAGTTGCGACGAGGGTAGATATTTTTATCAAGATGGTTTGAGAAGTGATGGGAGGTGATGTGAAAATATTGATTTTTATAAATATCTGAAATATCTAGATATTTAGATATTTGTAAAGTTATAATTAATATGTATATATATATATATATATATATATATATATATATTTGAAAGGAAAGAGGAAGGAAAAAGAAAAGGAAAAATGAAAGAAAAGGAAAGAAAAAAGAAAGCAAATACAGAACCTTGTTTTCCTCTCCCTGCCTCACGATTCCTCCATCTTTTTTCCTTCACCCTTCATTTTATTTTGCTTTCTTTTGCTTCAAGAAAAGAAACCCATGGTTTGGTGGGTGAGAAAACAAAGGTTTCCCAACTTCTTTCTTCTTCTTTGATTCAAAAATGAAGAAAAACGGTGTTGATGATTTCAAAATCGTCAAACACAAACCTCCCCATTTCTTCTAGATCTAAGCTTTATTTTGCGAAGAGATATAAGGGAAAGTTTCTCACCTCCATGCTACGGTGCTAGTGAACTAACTTTGGAAGCAACGTCGCGAGCGGATATTTTATTGGAATTAATCGTGGTACCGTAATCACTCGTAAAAGCTAATGTTAAGGTAAGGGCTCCTTACAAACTTTTAGTTTGCATTTAGGACATTATTTGTGAGTTCGAGGAAAACAAATTTGATTTATATGATGAGTGAATTTGTAGAAAATGAATTTAACGCTATTATGTGTAATGTAGTGGAATTTAAATTTCAGGTGTGGTTTGTGGTGATTCATGTTTGGTGTGATTGATGTGTTCAAAAATTAAAATTATGGATTTTTGGAGAAGAAACTTATGTGAATTGGTGGAAAATGAATTTGATTCATTTATGTGTGTTTTGAGGAAATTAAATTTAAGATGTTTGAGGTGTGGTTTGTGACATTTAAATTGGCATGATTCATGTTTGAAAATGTGGAAATTTATGGGTGATTGATGATTGAACTTGTTATGGATTTTGTGGAATTTGAATTGATAGAATTTAATGCAAATTGTGGATTAAATATGATGCGTGGCGGTCAAAAAATATGCTTGAGTATGATCTGTGTGTAATTGAAAAATCATTACTGTTAAATGAGTATTAAAAATGGGGAATCTTTTAATATATGCATTTACTTAATGATTGTTGTGGAAAGAGTCAGAGTATGCTCATGAATTTCATAGTACATGGTGACCGCGATGGTGCCATGGTGATAGTGGTCACCATGATGGAACATGAGATGATGCCATGTGATTTGTTGGTTCATCTTATCCTTACAAGGATTATCGTGTTGTGCTGATCTGTGAGAGATTGCACTCTAGAACGTGTTGATCTGT
>JBBPBT010001258.1:1106334-1163834 GCA_037974875.1 Cicer bijugum | reverse complement strand
TTAGGGATTTCAAAACCGTTAAACACACAAACCTCCCCATTTCTTCTAGATCTAAGCTTCGTTTCGCGAAGACATAGAAGGGAAAGTTGCTCACTACCACGCTACGGTGCTAGAGAACCAACTTTGGAAGCAACGTTGCAAGCGAAGATTTTACCGGATTTACTCGCGGTACCGTAATCGCATGTTAAAGCTAACGTGAAGGTAAGGGCTCCTTCCAAACTTTCAGTTTGCATTTAGGTACTTACCTGTGGTTGTGTGGAAAAGAATTTGGTTAGGGTTAAAGTAATGTTTCGTAGAAAATGAATTTTAAACTTATTTATGTATGATTTGTGAGTATATGAAACTTGTTGTGATTGAGTGATGGATTGTGTTGATTTGTGACGTCGTATTCGGCGTGTTCATACTTGATGTTCGTTGATTGATGTGAGTTGGTGTGAATTGTGGATTGAATTGGATATTATGTTTGAGTTTGTTTTGTGCGGAATTAGAAAACAATTAAGTTAAACGAGTATTAAGAATGAGGAATCTCTTAATGTCTTGTTACTTAATGTGTGTTTGTTTTGTGAAAATCGTTTTAAGTTAAAAGAGTATTAAGAATGGGGAATCTCTTAAGATTTTTGTTTGCTTAATGTTTGTTTGAAAATCATTTAAGTTAAATGAGTATTAAGAATGGGGAATCTCTTAATATCTGCGTTTACTTAATGTCATCATGAAAATGATTTTGTGGAGAAATGAATTGTTGTGCTTTGGCGTGAATTGTGTAATAAATTTATGAATATTTTTGAGTTTTGTCTGTGCTGGGATTGTCGCACCAAGGTGATGCCATGTGATTTGTTGGTTCATCTTGTCTGCGTTGGGATTGTCGAGCCAAGGTGATGCCATGTGATTTGTTGGTTCATCTTGTTCGTGTTGGGATTGTCGAGCCAAGGTGATGCCATGTGATTTGTTGGTTCATCTTGTTCGTGTTGGGATTGTCGAACCAAGGTGATGCCATGTGATTTGTTGGTTCATCTTGTCTGCGTTGGGATTGTCGAGTCAAGGTGATGCCATGTGATTTGTTGGTTCATCTAGTTCGTGTTGGGATTGTCGAGCCAAGGTGATGCCATGTGATTTGTTGGTTCATCTTGTCTGCGTTGGAACTGTCGAGTCAAGGTGATGCCATGTGATTTGATGGTTCATCTTGTCTGTGTTGGGATTGTTGAGTCAAGGTGATGCCATGTGATTTGTTGGTTCATCTTGTCCGTGTTGGGATTGTAGAGTCAAGGTGATGCCATGAGATTTGTTGGTTCATCTTGTTCGTGTTGGGATTGTCGAGTCAAGGTGATGTCGTGTGATTTGTTGGTTCATCTTGTTTGTGTGGGTATTGCGTTGTAACCTTTAAGCGGTATGTTTTGAAATTGTGCGTAAGAGTGTTGATTCAAGTTTATGATTGAGTGTTTTTGAAACTTGAGATGTCATTGTGATTGTGCGGATTATGCTAAGTGTTACATTTGGGAATTGTGTGATAGCGTATTTGACTGCAAAACCATTTCGAAACTTAAGATGTCGTGGTAATTGTGTTATAATCGCTAAGTGTTTTGTTTTGGAGTTGTGTGTAAGTGTGATTGATTGCAAAACCATTTCGAAAACTCAAGATGTCGTGGTGATTGCGCTATAATTGCTAAGTTTGATTGATTGGACTTGTGGGTAAGTGTTGATTGATTTTGAAACCCTTCGAAAAGCTGAAAAATGCTGAATTTTGTTGTTTTCTGTTGTTGTCTGATTTGTATTCAAATACAGCAAGTTGTATTTGAATACAGATGTAACACCCCATTTTTCAAAGCGAGGGTGTATTTTTTTTTTCAAAAGAAATCAAAATAAAACAGAGGAATAAATAAGGTAAAACCTTTGGATAAATAATTAAGTCATTATAATTTACAAGCAGCAGAAAAAGTTCTCAAAATATGAATTCAAAATATTTACATAACAAAAGTGGTACATCCTTCCTGTTTAAAAATAAAAGCAACCCAAAAGAAAGATGTCTGTTCCCTCTGTGTCAACCTAGTCTGATCATTTTACAAAACAATTAAACACTCTGAGTGATCTCCACGCGCCCCGTGAGATCCTCCTAACGTAGCTCCAATTAAGCATTCCCATCTACATTCCCATCCGTAGGGTACGAACCGGTAGTATCATCCTGGCTCTCATCTGAGGGCAAAGCCCAGATTTCCACAATAGTTGTAAAGGGTCACCAACCGAAATTAACAGTTAACACATAACATTTAAGTCTTTAAATGCACAAAATAACATTTCAACTTAGCATACACCTTAAAAGGGTTTCTATATGCCAAACATGCATAAACAAAGTTGAAAAATGAAGTTTTTAACAAAACAACATTGTTGTATTCGACTACAGCATCTTTGTATTCGAATACAAGGCTATTTCAGCATTCAGCAGCAAAACAACATGTTTGTATTCGACTACAACAGTCTGTATTTGACTACACAGTAAGTCAGTTGCAAAACAGCATGTCTGTATTCGACTACAACAGTCTGTATTCGACTACACAGTAAGTCAGTGGGAAAACAGCATGTCTGTATTCGAATACAGCTTGCTGTATTCGAATACACATCAGACAGCAGCAGAAAAACAGCAAAATTCAGCATTTTTCAGCTTTTCAAAGGGTTTCGAAATCAATCAACACTTATCCACAACTCCAAACAATCAACTTAGCAATTATAGTGCAATCACCACGACATCTTGAGTTTCGAAACAATTTTGCAATCAATCACACTTACACACAACTCCAAAACAAAACACTTAGCGCTTATAAAACAATTACTACAACATCATGATTTTCGAAATGGTATTACAATCGAACATGTTATCACCAAATTCTAAAACATAACACTTAACACTTATAACACAATTACTACAACATCATGAGTTTTGAAATCGTATTGCAATCAAATATGTTATCACCAAATTCCAAAACATAACACTTAACACTTATAACACAATTACTACGACATCATGACTTTCGAAATGGTATTTTAATCAAATATGTTATCACCAAATTCCAAAACATAACACTTAACACTTATAACACAATTACAACAACATCATGAGTTTCGAAATGGTATTGCAATCAAATATGTTATCACCAAATTCCAAAACATAACACTTAACACTTATAACACAATACCCACACGGACAAAATGAACCAACAATTCACAATTTACCAGGGTGTAGTCTCTCACGGACAAACACCTGTGCAGTCTCTCACGGACAAACACAATTCACCAGGGCGTAGCCTCTCACGGACAAACCCCTGTGCAGTCTCTCACAGACAAACACAATTTGTCAGGGTGTAGTCTCTCACGGACAAACACCTGTGCAGTCTATCACAGACAAACACAATTCACCAAGAAACGTAAGTCGTAAACGTACCACCTATCACGGGTCAGTACTGTTTACCGAGGTGCCACCTATCACGGGTCTGCACAACTTACCAAAAAGCGTAAACCATAAACGTATTGCCTATCACGGGCCCGTACCGTTTACCAAGGTGCCACCTATCATGGGTCTGCACGGTTTACTAAAACAAACATTAAGTAAACGATTCATTAAGAGATTCCCCATTCTTAATACTCATTTGACTTAAGCGATTTTCAAAACAAACAATAAGTAAACAAGACATTAAGAGATTCCCCATTCTTAATTCTTATTTAAATTAAACGAATTTCAAAACTAACCTTAAGTAAACGAGACATTAAGAGATTCCCCATTCTTAATACTCATTTGACTTAAGCGATTTTCAAAACAAACAATAAGTAAACAAGACATTAAGAGATTCCCCATTCTTAATTCTTATTTAACTTAAACGATTTTCCCAACCAAACACACATTAATTAAACAAGACATTAAGAGATTCCCCATTCTTAATACTCGTTTAACTCTAATGGTTTTCAAATTCCACATAGAACAAACTCAAGCGTATTCACAAATTTATTACACGATTCACGCCAAAACACAACAATTCATTTCTCCACAAAATCATTTTCATGACGACATTAATTAAACGCAGATATTAAGAGATTCCCCATTCTTAATACTCATTTATCTTAATGATTTTCAAGCAACAAAACATTAAGCAAAAAGAAATATTAAGAGATTCCCCATTCTTAATATACTGTTGACTTAAACGATTTCCACAACAAAACATTCCGTAAACAAGACATTAAGAGATTCCCCATTCTTAATACTCATTTAACTGACACGATTTTCAAAAACAAACATTAAGTAACCAAGACATTAAGAGATTCCCCATTCTTAACGACCAGTCAACTTAAACGATTTTCAAAACAACATTAAGTAACCAAGACATTAAGAGATTCCCCATTCTTAACGCCTAGTTAACTTAAACGATTTTCAAAACAACATTAAGTAAACGAGACATTAAGAAATTCCCCATTCTTAATTCTCATTTAGCTTAAACGATTTTCCAAACACACATTAAGTAAACAAGACATTATGAGATTCCCCATTCTTAATACTCATTTAACTTAATGGTTTTCAAATTCCACACAAAACAAACTCAAACGTACTTTCACCTTCAATCCATAATTCACACCAAATCATTTTTCCACACAAACCACACAAAACACATCTCAAATTTCATCAGTATCAATTAAGAACACGTCAAAAACAACGAACACAAATCAACACAATCCACCACTCAAACACATAAGTTTCATTTACTCAAAATCATACATAAATGAGTTTAAATTCATTTTCCACGAAACATTCATCAATATAACCAAAACCTAACTCTAAGATTTTACCCATAAAGCCTTAGATACATTTTTCCCCAAATCAATACTCCATCCTAACAAAATTCTTTTCCACACAACCATAGATAAGGCCCTAAATGCAAACTAAAAGTTTGGAAGGAGCCCTTACCTTCAAGTTAGCTTTAACGTGTGATTACGGTACCGCGAGTAAATCCGGTAAAATCTTCGCTCGCAACGTCGCTTCCAAAGATGGTTCCCTAGCACCGTAGCATGGTAGTGAGCAACTTTCCCTTCTATCTCTTCGCGAAACGAAGCTTAGATCTAGATGAAACAGGGAGATTTGTGTTTGACAGATTTGAAATCCCTAACTCCGTTTTCGAATCCGGGAAGAAAGAAGAAGTTGGAAATTTGATCTTTCTCACCCACTAATCCTTGGGTTTCTTTTCTTGAACTAAAAGGAAGCAAAGAAAACGAAAATGGAAGAAGGGAGAAGGAAGAAAGAAGAAGGAGGCTTGCACGCGCGAGGCAGGGAGACGATTCTATTCCTCTGTTTCCTTTTCTTTTTATTTTTTTCCTTTCTAACACACATATACTTATGTATATATAACTTATATTAATATATATATATATATATATATATAAATACTTATAATATAAATATATTTATATTATACTTAAAACTAAACCCAAATGAATAACTAACAACTCTTCCACACATCACTTCATCAACAACTCAATCTAATTTAATAAAATACCTACTCTCATCGCAACTCAATTGTCAAATACAATATTCAGCAACCCAAGATATTTTGAACAAAACCGCCCAGAATTAAATTCTTCAAAATCCAAATAAATTATTCTTCGACAAATAATTTTAGTCCAATTTCTGAAAGTATATTTTTGACCTAAATACCGAAAACTGGGTTAAAAGCCTAAGCAATTGAACACCAAATACCATAAAATTGTATAACGTAGGATTTAAAACTACAGGTCTTACAACAGACATGCTATTTTTGCCACTGACTTACTGTGTAGTCGAATACAAACTATTGTAGTCGAATACAGACATGTTGTTTTGCCGCTGACTTACTGTGTAGTCGAATACAGACTGTTGTAGTCGAATACAGACATGTTGTTTTGCTGCTGAATGTTGAAATAGCCTTGTATTCGAATACAAAGATGCTGTAGTCGAATACAACAATGTTGTTTTTTTAAAAACTTCATTTTTTTTAACTTTGTTTATGCATGTTTGGCATATAGAAACCCTTTTAAGGTGCATGTTAAGTTGAAAGGTTATTTTGTGCATTTAAAAGCTTAAATGTTATGCGTTAACTGTTGATTTCGGTTGGTGACCCTTTACAACTATTGTGGAAATCTAGGCTTTGCCCTCAGATGAGAGCCAGGATGATCCTACCGGTACGTACCCTACGGATGGGAATGTAGATGGGAATGCTTGATTAGAGCTACGTTATGAGGATCTCACGGGGCACGTGGAGATCACTCAGGGTATTTAGTTGTTTTGTCGAATGATCAGACTAGGTTGATAGAGGGAACATATGTCTTTCTTTGGGTTGCCTTTATTTTTAAACTCGAAGACTGTACCACTTTTGATATGTAAATATTTTGAATTCATATTTTGAGAACTTTTTCCGCTGCTTGTAAATTATAATGACTTAATTATTTATCCAAATGTATTACCTCATTTATTTCTCTGTTTTATTTTAATTTCTTTGAAAAAAAAATACACCCTCGCTTTGAAAATTGGGGTGTTGCATTGTGGTATCAGAGCTTTGGTTTACATTTCTTTGGGGGCTATGGAACCTTTGGTTATAGATTATAAGTCAACCTGTAGGTTGTGAGTCGTTATCTGATCATGCGTCAGGGTAATTGGTCTGAGTTGTCAGATCAGGGGTAGTTATTATGTGTTGATATATTCAAAACTTAGTTTTGGAATTATTCAAAGTGGTGTTAACACTCCTTCTTGATATTAGTTTTTCAGAAACACTACCTCCAAGAGGGAACGACGTTGCAAGGATGAACGTCAGTAGGGATGATCAAATGGTTGAAGCTACAAATAACATGGATGTTTTGTTGTTGCACGAACTGCTGCAAAGACTCGACGAGACCTGGAGAAGAGGGAAAGAGGGATTTATGCTATTAAGTAAGGAGGATTGAAAGATTTTCGTCGTTACCATCCTCCTAAATTCAAGGGTGATGAGAACTCAGGAAAAGAGATGATTAGTGGATTCAAGAAATGGAAAATATCTTCGAGATGACTAATTGTCCAGCAGACCGGAAGCAAATCATGACGGCATGGAATTTATAAAATGGTTCCAATGACACAAAAGTTATGTGTTGGTGTAAACTCGAAGATGATGAGTATGGATGGATTAACATTAGACTAATAAGGGATTTCAAGTAAAGATCTAAGTTGAGGACTCTTGTTAAGAAAGTATTAGATGTTTTCCGGGTAGATTTCAGGATGAAACTGGATGAAGTTTGACAACTATCAAGGAGATGTGAACATCATGGAATTGTTGAGAAGATAAGGCTTCCATTTGGAATAACATTTGGTGCTTAAGTGTCAATGATAGAGACTAGTATTGAAGTTAAGGGAGTGTTGCACATTTGGAGAAAATACTCACTTGGTTAGATAAAATACGCTTTGAGGAATAGTCGACACCTTGAGGGATAAAGTCGAGCATTCGAGTTAGACTGGATTCACAACTTGGATTATTAAGTAAGGATAGTAATATTGGATGAATCTATGGACACGTAAGTGTAAATTTTGAGCGATGTTCAAAATAACCTAATGAGTTAAGCCTTGATGTATTGAACTCTATGTTACCATTAAGCGGAATTTGAAGTATCGAGTACGAGAATACTTGAGATTGCGGTAATATAAGTTTGAGAGTCAATTAAAGGATGGAAATTACTAAGAGGATGTTAATATTTTGATAGGTTGGAAGGATTATTTGAGATTTGATTTGGGGCCCTAAGATGGTTGATTTTATTAGTTGATGATTTAATATCCACAAAGTTGGATGGAGGACCAAGTAATGCTTAAAACATTCATAATCAAAGGAGTTGAGGCAAACAAGTGATAAATGATTCATGTTAAGGATGGAAGTGTTTGGAGATTTTGAAGATCAAATTTGAGAATCCTATTAAATGATAGAAAGTGAAAAAGAAGAGATGGAATGAATGCTATATGATTTAGTTTTTGGTCTTGGGAAATCAAGCGTTGAGGTTTAAAATGAGTGTTGTAGTGACTAGATGAACAATGAAAGGTATGTGGGTCTTTGAGACATTTTACTGCAAAATTTAGGACCATGAAGTTATAGATAATTATTTCTTAGGAAATGCTTAAGGGGAATGTGTGAGAAATAATTCTTTAGGACATTCGGTTGTCAGGATTCTTTCAGTTTGTATCTCGGTGAAGGTTGTGAAGGAATAAGAATCCAGCAAGTGAAACAAATATTGGAAAATGTGCCAAGAAATTGTTGGAGCAGCACATAGAGATGTAGCCTATGACAATTAAAGATTCAGGAAAGGAATTATCTCACCTATAATTCAGACATTATTATTATAAAGGTATGCCAATGATATAAAGATATTACTTTAGTGCATGTCATGGGGATTGTTATTGTGTTCGTCAATCAAAGGATAATCATCAAGTTGCAAATGAAGGACAAAGCGAAATTAAGAAGTGTCAGAATGAATGTTGGCAGTAGATGTAGGAGAATTGTTTTTGAGTTTGTGCATAATTGCGAAGTATGTAAGGGATGTAGTGATTGTTCTGTGCTAAGTGTGTTGGGGTCATTCTAAGTGTTTCAGTTTGGTACCAAATGGATGTTTCGTACCAAGTGGATGCAAATGAGACCACGTGACATAGGTATGTGATAGTTTACTTTGTCGACAGGATCAAAGTTATGGGAAAATAAGGGAAACTCAATGGACTTTGAGAAGATTGTTGACTGCTTGTATATTAAGATAACCTCAGTTGTAAGTTGCAAGGAGCGCTATTACAGTTCGGTTAAGATAGTCTAAGCCACTATCATGGTTGTTGGCAATTTATTGACAAATTGAGGGACTGATCATCCTTAATCTCTTGTTGATAGTAGACAAAATCATGTTGAATGGAACAGACGAGCCTTACTGACTATGGACGTGTGTGAAGTTATTAAGCACCCTATGAAAAGGGGTAGGCAACACTTTTTTCGAGAAGGTCGGATGAAACAAGTTGTGACTAGTATGTTGAATTTGAGTACAAACCTAGTGTGGATTGCTACACATACTTTAAGTTTCGAGGACGAAACTAATTTTAGGGGGGTAGTAATGTAAGACCCATAGTTTTTAAATCCTAAACTATACAATTTTAGGACATTTTGTGTGGAATTTCTTAGGCTGTTAGCCCAGTTTTTGGTATTGAGTGAGTTAAATGCCAAAAATATATTTTGGAAATTGGATTAAAATTATTTGTCAGAAAATAATTTATTCACGTTACGAAGAATTTAATACCGGACAATTTTGTTAAAAATATCTCTGGTTGCCGAAAATTGTACCGGTCATTTGAGTTGCGACGTGAGTAGATACTTTTATCAAAATAGTTTGAGAGATGAGTGAAGTGATGTGTGTAAGAGTTGTTAGATATTTGTGGGTTTGATTTTAATTATAATATATATATATATATATATTATAAAAGTAATATATATAAATATATGTTAGGAAGGTGGCTAAGGGAGAAAACAAAGAAACATATGAAGAAAACGTGTTTGTCTCCCTAGTCGCAAACCATTATTCTCTTCCTTCTTTCTTTTCCATTTCTTTTTCGTTCTTTGGCTTCAAGAATAGAAACCCAAGGCTAGTGGGTGAGAAAGATCAAGACCCCAGCTTCTTCCTTCCTCCTGGATTCGAAAACGGAGTTAGGGATTTCAAAACCATCAAACACACAAACCTCCCC
This sequence comes from Cicer bijugum, assembly GCA_037974875.1. Lineage (NCBI taxonomy): Eukaryota > Viridiplantae > Streptophyta > Magnoliopsida > Fabales > Fabaceae > Cicer > Cicer bijugum. The sequence goes on along the minus strand of JBBPBT010001258.1, from coordinate 1,154,098 downwards.
GTTTCATCTAGATCTAAGCTTTGTTTCGCGAAGAGATAGAAGGGAAAGTTTCTCACTACCACACTACGGTGCTAGGGAACCAACTTTGGAAGCGACGTTGCGAGCGGAGATTTTACTGCATTTACTCGCGGTACCGTAATCGCACGTTAAAGCTAACGTGAAGGTAAGGGCTGCTTCCAAACTTTTAGTTTGAATTTAGGGACTTACCTGTGGTTGTGGGGAAAAGAATTTGGTTAGGGTTAAAGTAATGTTTCGTAGAAAATGAATTTTAAACTCATTTATGTATGATTTGGAGTATATGAAACTTGTTGTGTTTGAGTGATGGATTGTGTTGATTTGTGTCATCATATTTGGCGTGTTCATACTTGATGTTCGTTGATTGATGTGAGTTGGTGTGAATTGTGGATTGAATTGTATATTATGTTTGAGTTTGTTTTGTGGGGAATTAGAAAACCATTAAGTTAAACGAGTATTAAGAATGGGGAATCTCTTAATGTCTTGTTACTTAATGTGTGTTTGTTTTGTGAAAATCGGTTAAGTTAAAAGAGTATTAAGAATGGGAAATATCTTAATATTTTTGTTTGCTTAATGTTTGTTTGAAAATCATTTAAGTTAAATGAGTATTAAGAATGGGGAATCTCTTAATATCAGCGTTTACTTAATGTCGTCGTGAAAATGATTTTGTGGAGAAATGAATTGTTGTGCTTTGGCATGAATTGTGTAATAAATTTGTGAATATGTTTGAGTTTTATCTGTGTTGGGATTGTCGCGCCAAGGTGATGCCATGTGATTTGTTGGTTCATCTTGTCTGCGTTGGGATTGTCGAGTCAAGGTGATGCCATGTGATTTGTTGGTTCATCTTGTCTGCGTTGGGATTGTCGAGCCAAGGTGATTCCATGTGATTTGTTGGTTCATCTTGTTCGTGTTGGGATTGTCGAGCCAAGGTGATGCCATGTGATTTTGTTGGTTCATCTTGTCTGCGATGGGATTGTCGAGTGAAGGTGATGCCATGTGATTTGTTGATTCATCTTGTTCGTGATGCGATTGTCGAGCCAAGGGGATGCCATGTGATTTGTTGGCTCATCTTGTCTGCGTTGGGATTGTCGAGTCAAGATGATGCCATGTGATTTGTTGGTTCATCTTGTCTGTGTTGGGATTGTTGAGTCAAGGTGATGCCATGTGATTTGTTGGTTCATATTATCCGTGTTGGGATTGTCGAGTCAAGGTGATGCCATGTGATTTGTTGGTTCATGTTGTTCGTGTTGGGATTGTCGAGTCAAGGTGATGCCATGTGATTTGTTGGTTCATCTTGTTGGAAAACTATGACTTCTTTTTGATTAAAAACAAGAGAATTAAGATCAACTCCAACTAGTTAGACATAATTCCCAATTCCAATTATGCACCAATCATACAATTTTAAACACAGCGGAAACTTAAAATCACATACAAGATTTATTCAAGGAGCATGCAAAACAAGCAATTAAACAATGCTGAATATTAAAGAGAAGAGGGATAGGAAAGATTGCACCAAGATTTATCCTGGTTCAGCCGTTGATCCAACGGCCTACATCCAGTCCTGTAATCATAATCATGATTCCAGCTTTTTCAACTATAGAATGAATTCGAGTACTTTTACAGATTTTCCAGTCTTCTACACGACCTATCAATCTAACTCCCTTCACTTCTATCTTGTCACCCCTTTGATCCTTGTAGTTTATCCCCAAACTCACACAAGATCAAAGTAGACTTCCTCTTGATGATCCCACACCAACAAGGATAGCCACCAGTTTCCAAACTGGATTTGTTACAGCTTCAATTACAAAGAATTGTCTTTGTCACAAACAAAGAAAAGTAGTATCAAGAAATGTATTCAATCATTCTAGCACCACACAAAAGATTTGATTTGCCAATGAATATTTTTGTGTGTTGGAAAAACTTTTCTTTCAAAGTGTTTTCAGAGATATGCAAGATTGAGAGCAAGAGGTTCTGAAAATGTGAAAAGTTTTTATGCAAGTGTTCTTTCTTGTTGTGGTTGTTATTCTAAAAAGTTTTGAGGCACCATATATATATATTCAAGACAGACACAGGACAATCAACTGCCCAATCGAATTTGTAAGGATACAATCGATTGCTGCATCGAGTGTCGAATATTCTGTGTTTCTGGAATCTTGAATTATATAGGCTTCACTTGATTGGTCAATCGATTGATCAAGTTTCTGAATCAGACCTGATGCTATGAAAATCTTTCAATCGAGTGAGCAATCGAGTTGGGCAAAACTGGGTGCTCACTGTGATATGAAATGTTGCATCAATCGATTGTTCAATCGAGTATCGTGGTCAAAGTGACTCAGATACTGCAGACAATCAAGTTGCCAATCGAGTGAACAATCGAGTGGTCAATCGAGTGGGCACAGACTGAGTGCTCTCTGTAACTTGAATTTGAGCATCAATCGAGTTGTCAGTCTATTGTGCAATCGACTGGACAATCGAATGATCTTGTTACATACCTCAGTTGTTTAAGATAGTTTACGTGCCATTCGATTGATAACCCATGTAATCGATTGTTCAATCGAGTGTTTACAGTTTTAAGTTTCATAACACATGACTAAATGACAAAAAACTCATTGGCATGTTTTGTGTGAGACTCTAGTGATTGATTACTTAACTTTGATACCTAGACACTTAATACAACTATACTAAAACTGCATCTTCCTCAAGTGCATCCTCCAACTATGGTTGATTCCTTGAGTTGCAAACTATTGTTCCAAGTGTTGTAGTGTCTTCATGTATGCCTGAAATGTTTCTTCATTCAAAACATTAGATCAAGCAACTATTTAATGTGCACTTGTATGTTTGGTACATAAATCAAAACTAGATCAGGGAAGCTTATTGCTTACAATCTCCTCCTTTTTGATTTAATGACAAACATACAATTAATATTGAGATTCTATATATAAACAAAATCTCCCCCTGAGTTTTGGAATGCATGATGCAAACAATTTAGTGCATGACTAGGGAGTGAACAAATTTGTGTAACGTGTATTAGATTCAGATGAACAAATAAAGCATCAGAGCTTAGTATGTATCAGATCATGAATGTGCATTAATCAGGACATGTAATGCAATATCAGCAAAATAATGCAGCAGTACAACATCAGCATTTTGCACAAAGTCAATATCAGATCATCAGAGTTAATACTATCAGTATTTCATCATAATGTTAATCCATATACATCATCAGATACAAACACATACAACAACGAATCAAATACAACTTAATCTCATATTAATTAAAATAATAATCTCCCCCTTTTTGTCATTAATACAAAAAGACATACGACAAAAAATACAAGAGGAAATTAATGGGCAACACATGTAAGAACAAGCAAGCAACCAGAGACAATCAAACAGCATCAAAATAAACCTAGACCACTAAAACCTTAGGTTTGATCCTCATTATCACCAGCAGGAGGAGGAGAGACCGCTGTATTACCCTCAGCAGGTGTCTTCTCCCCATGAGAATCAGAACCAATCTCAATGTTCTGGTTTGGTTCAGCAGTTGATTGCCTCCCAATCTCTGCAATGTCTTCGAAAGACATCTTGAGACCCAAGTGCTCCTGGATGTCTGAAACATCCTTCTGAACTGATTCCAAGGCTGTTTGAAGCTTTAGAAGAGAAGCTTCCACCCTCTCACTGTGTTCAGTCTGGTGTTGCAGAATCTCCATCAGCTTTGCCATGATCTCAGAAGATCCTTCAGCTGATGTAGGTGCTTGGGCACTTGTCTGGGCTTGATCAGCACTTGGTTGTGCATGATCAGTAGGTGTTGGAGTCCTTGTCCAAACATTGTTGATCCTTCTTATCTGCATTTGGTTGACAATAGCTTCACCAAATGTATGAGTGGTTGTGAGTGATTCTTCATTGGCTAGAGACACCTTGAAATGCCTCAGAATCCTCATAACCAATTGGGGGTAGGGCAGGATGTGTTTCCCTTGTGCTGATTCATGCATGTTCAGCAGCACAATCCAAGCCCAACTCATTTTGAGTTCCTTGTACAGTCCCCATAGCAAGACAACGTCCAGCCTCTGTACAACTGCGTGATTTCCGGCTCTAGGTACTAACATTCGTGTTAGCACATACATGAGCAGCCTGTGCTCAACCTTCATTTGACCAGCTTGAATGGTTCCTTTTTCAACAAATCCTTCCATCATCAACTCTTGTAAGGCAGCATGTTTGTTGATGGAGTTTTCCCAACCTTCATCTTCAGGAGCGTCTTGTGCTCCGCCATCGATAGTATATCCACAGAACGGCAAACCAGTCAACTTTGAAAACTCTTCAAAGGTCATTGCCATTCTTTTACCTTTTACTTCAGCAGCAAAACCAGTTTTGGTGAGGATGAAAGTGGAATAGAAGGCTCTTACCAGTTTTGGATAGACATCCAAAGAACAGGTAAGGAGGTTTTCCAAACCATGGAACCTTAAATGGTTTTGAAAGGAAAAACCATTTTGATCAAAATAAGGAAAATCCAGAGTTCTGGCATCTTGGATTTTTCTTTTGGCAAATGAATTTGGGACAGCCTTCCCTTCAGTAGCCTTGTCTTGTGAAGGCTTAGCCTTTTTAGGTGGAGATGAAGGCTTCTTCTTCTTCTTCTTTAGCTCTTTCATTGCGTCACCCAGCAGTTTTTCAGACGGAGGAACCTTCCTCTTTTTGCTAGCTTCAGGAGTAGTGGCAATACCTTTGCCTTTGTCCTTCGCTTGTACCTTATGAGTAGGTATTGAAACCCTTTTTGCTGGAGGTGAAGGAGGTGGAGGAGGTGGAGGAGGTGATGGTGAGGGAGTTCTTCCACTAGAGGTAGAAGAATAAGAAGATGAGCTGGATGGTTGAACATTTCTGGAAGAAGGGCCAGCAGAGGTAACAGCTGGTTTCCTACCGGTTCGTTTAACTCTAGCCATTGAGTAATATGAATTTGAGGTTGATTGGATGAAGAATAGATTGTAGTTTGATGAAGAAGATGATAGCAGAATGCAGTATTGGATTGAGAAATCGAGTAGTGAAGTCCAGACTTATATACTACTGTTGAAATTCGATTGCCCAATCGCCTGTCTGCATATCTGGGTTTAAAATATGACCGTTACACTCATCCAACGGCTATAATTTTCTCAACGGATACTTGTCAATCGATTACCCAATCGATGCTCGGGTTTTTGATTTCCAAAAGTTTTCTGACTTGTGGTTCACTTAATCCAAACAGTCGCGTGTCCAATCGAGTTTTAACCAACTTTCAGTGCATCACTCGATTACCCAGTCGAATGTCGAAACAAAAAAATCAGAAAAACTGGTTCCAGATACATGAACACTCGATTTGCCATCCGATTGCCATGATGAGAATTTCAACAGACATCTTTCTGAGAAACTATCAATCGAATCCCCATTCGATTGAAGCAAACATAAAATAAAACAGACATAAACAGAATAAAACTGAGACCCATCCATTCGATGTTGCAATCGAATATCGAATTTCCAGATTGACAAACTAAGGCAGTTTTCATCAATCAGTCGATTTCACAATCGACTATTGAGTGAATTAATGCCAATTTGGCCATAGGACATTCGATTGTGCAGTCGAATTGGGTATAAGAATCAGATTTCATTGGGATCAATGATGCCCAGTTTCATTCTTATAAAGAAGAAACTGTCCTTAGGCAAGGCCTTGGTGAAAATGTCAGCCAACTGCTCAGTTGTATTGACATATTCCAACTTAATCTTGCCCTGTTGATATTGATCTCGAATGAAGTGATGTCTTACTTCAATGTGCTTGGTTCTAGAGTGCATGAGAGGATTCTTAGTAATGTTAATAGCACTAGTATTATCACACAAAATAGGCACAGTCCCTAGGTCCACCCCAAAATCAGAGAGGTGTTGCTGCATCCAAAGAATTTGAGCGCAACAACTACCAGCAGCAACATACTCAGCTTCAGCAGTTGAGAGTGCTACACAGTTTTGCTTCTTGCTATGCCAAGAAACAAGCGAGTTGCCTAGAAGTTGGCAAGTACCTGAGGTACTTTTTCTGTCCAATTTGCATCCAGCAAAGTCAGAATCAGAGTAACCAACTAGAGTGCAAGTGGATCCCTTAGGATACCATAAACCAAGATCTTTGGTTCCCAAGAGATATCTGAAGATTCTCTTGACAGCACTGAGGTGAGATTCCTTAGGATTGGCCTGATATCTAGCACACATACACACACTAAACATGATGTCCGGTCTGCTAGCGGTTAGGTAGAGTAGAGATCCTATTAGGCTTCTAAACACAGTCACATCTACAGCTTTACCCGATTCATCCTTATCTGAGTAGCAGGATTGACTCATAGGCGTGTCAATGGATTTAAATTTTTCAAAATTAAATTTCTTTAAAAGATCACTGCAATATTTTGATTGACTAAGGAATATTCCATTTTTGCTTTGTTTGATTTGAAATCCCAGGAAGTAAGTCAATTCTCCCATCATGGACATTTCAAATCTGTCTTTCATAGTATTTTCAAAATCTTTACAAAGCTTGTCATTTGTTGATCCAAATATTATGTCATCAACATAAATTTGTACCAACAAAATGTCTTTTCCTTGTCTTTTGATAAAAAGTGTTTTATCTACATTTCCCCTTGAAAAATTTTCTTGTAAAAGGAAATTGCTCAACTTATCATACCAAGCTCTTGGAGCTTGTTTCAAGCCATAGAGGGCTTTTGTAAGTTTAAACACATGATTTGGAAGCTTAGGATCTTCAAAACCAGGAGTTTGACTTACAAAGACTTCCTCCTTAATGTCTCCATTTAAAAAAGCACTTTTAACATCCATTTGAAATAATTTGAAATCCATTATACAAGCATATGCCAATAAAATCCTGATAGCTTCTAGTCTGGCTACTGGGGCATAAGTCTCATCATAGTCTATACCTTCTTCTTGGTTGTAACCTTTGGCCACTAACCTAGCCTTGTTCCTGGTAATCACACCATTCTCATCCATTTTGTTTCTAAAAACCCACCTAGTTCCTATGACATGTTTACCCTCTGGTCTAGGAACAAGAGTCCACACTTGGTTTCTCTCAAACTGATTCAGCTCTTCTTGCATGGCTACTATCCAGTCAGGTTCCATAAGAGCTTCCTTAATGTTTTTGGGTTCTACTTGTGAAACAAAGGCTGTAAGGTTGCAAAACTCTCTAAGGGATTTTCTGGTTGAAACACCTTTTGAAATCTCTCCAATAATGTTATCTATGGGATGGTTTTTGGCAAACTTCCACTCTTTAGGTAGGTCAACTTCCCTAATAGGTTCCACACAGTCAAGGTTGGTTGGAGATTCAGGCTCACTAGTTTCTATGGATTCAAAATCCACAACATCATCCAATGACTTTTCAACTATAGAAAGAGTGTTGTTCAAGTTTTCATCAAATTTGACATGTACAGACTCCTCTATAGTTTTGGTCCTTTTATTGTAGATTCTATAGGCCTTACTAACTTGGGAATACCCTAGGAAGATACCCTCATCTGACTTAGGATCAAATTTACCTAAAGGTCCCTTGCCGTTGTTTAACACAAAGCACTTACACCCAAAAATTCTAAAGTAGGAGATGTTAGGCTTTCTCCCTTTGTATAACTCATAGGGAGTCTTTCTAAGAAAAGGTCTAATGAGAACCCTATTCACTACATGAGCTGCAGTGTTAATGGCATCAGCCCAAAAGTACTTGGGAAGATTAGAATCTTTGAGCATTGTCCTAGCAAGCTCTTCTAACGATCTATTCTTCCTTTCTACTACTCCATTCTGCTGTGGAGTTCTAGGGGCTGAGAAGATATGTTTGATACCATGATTTTCACAGAAGGTTTGAAAAGCATCATTTTGGAATTCACCTCCATGATCACTTTTTATGGATATGATTTTCGTATTATTCTCATTTTGAGTCAAAACAGCAAATTTTTTGAAAGCTGAGAATGCCTCACTCTTGTGAGTTAGAAAATATGTCCATGTGAACCTTGTGTAATCATCTACCAAAACATAGCCATATAGGTTTCCTCCAAAACTTCTAACCTGAGATGGACCAAAGAGGTCCATATGCACCAACTCTAAAACTTTCTTGGTTTGAACCAAGTCTATAGGGGGGAAGGAAGATTTGACTAGCTTACTCCTCTCGCAGGAGTCGCACAGTCTGTCCTTAGAAAACTTCCTATTTGGGAGACCTAGGACTAGCTGCTTGCTGACAAGCTTGTTCAAGTGGTCCATATGAATATGAGCCACTCGTTTGTGCCACAGCCAGCTCTCATCAGCACTAGACAACAAGCAACAGAAATCATTTGCAGGCAACAAATCAAAATCTATCATGTAAATATTATTAATTCTTTTACCTGTCAGTTTCATACCTTCAACTTCCTTATGCTCAAGCGTGCAGGATATGGAAGCAAAGTTTACCTTAAACCCTTTGTCACACAGCTGACTAATGCTTAGTAAGTTGTGTTTCAGGCCTTCAACAAATAACACATCCTTGATAATAGCAGTTGAGTTATTTCCTATATCTCCAATGCCAAGGATCTTTCCTTTGTTGTTGTCTCCGTATTTGACAAAGCCACCACTTTTTAAGTTCAGAGACAAGAATTTGGACTTGTCTCCGGTCATATGCCTGGAGCATCCACTGTCCAGATACCAAGACTGATTTCTGGATGCCAAGCATATCTGCATAAAATAATCAGGTTTTGGATTTAGGTACCCAATTTAAATTGGGTCCTGGGGGGTTAGTTTCAAATGATGATTCCTTAACTTTCCAGATTTGTTTCCATCCTCTGTTGGCACGTTTTTTCAGTTTGCAATTGAACACTTTATGTCCTTTTTTACAGCAAAAGTGACATGTAATAGCAGGGGATGGCTTCTGATTTGGTCTAGTAAAGTTATCATACATTTGTTTAGATTGAACAAATTTATGATGCCTTTTCATATGCATGTTTTGTTTATAACCAAGTCCAGTTTTAACATCTAGATTTCTCTGATTTCTAAGAAGTCTTTCTAAATTGTTTTTACCACTGTTGAACTTAGCTACATCACATTTCAGTTCATGAGTTTCTCTTTTCAGTTTTTCATTTATATCTATAAGAGATTCGAGTTTCAAATTAACTTCATCAAATTGTATGCATTTTTCTTCTAGCTGTTTCTTAGTACTAATCAGTTGTTTAAGTACACTAACATGTTCAGAATGCAGTTCATTAAAGGCATCATGAAGTTCATCATAAGATGGATTAGATGTAGTACTTACCTCACTGTCAGATTCTGAATCAGTATTAGCCATGAGACACAAGTTAGCTTCTTCATTTTCTGATTCTTCAGATGAATCTTCATCATTGTCATTCCAGGCAATGTATGCTTTCCTGTTTGAAGGTTGCTGATCTTTGCCCTTAGTCTTAGTAGGCTTGTTTCTGTTTTGCATCTTGTAACACTCAGATCTGATGTGACCTGTTTTCCCACATTCATAGCAAGTTATAACTTTGCTATCACTGGTGTCACTCTTGCTGGAGCCTTTTGTTTTGGAATTCTGTGGTTTCCTTGACTAGCTTCCTTTCTTTTTCAGAAACTTCTTAAATTTTCTGACCAACATACCTATCTCAGGTTCTTCACTTGATTCACTTTCTGAGCTTTCTGAATCTTGTTCAGTTTTTGCTTTTTGAGTTTGAGCTTTCAGTGCAATTCCTTTGCTTTTTCTGTTTGATTGCTCTGTCTCATTTAATCTATGTAGTTCCATCTCATGTTCACGAAGCTTTCCAAACAGTGTTGCTATAGTCATGTTGGCAAGATCTTTAGACTCAGCAATGGCAGTTATTTTGGGTTGCCATTCTCTTGACAAACATCTCATGACTTTTCCTATCTGCTGTTCATTATCCACAATTTTTCCCAAGGCATGTAGATTGTTGATAATGTGGGTGAATCTGGTTTGTAGATCATTTATAGATTCATCTTTCTTCATGCAGAAAAGTTCATACTCGTGCATAAGTGTATTTGTTCTTGCCCGTTTGACATCTGTAGTACCTTCATGTGTTTCTTGCAAAGTGTCCCACATTTCCTTTGCAGTCTTGCAGTTTGACACTCTGAAGAATTCTTCTGCACTTAAAGCTGATGTTATGATATTCTTTGCTTTAGCATTGTAACCAACTTTCTTTTTGTCATCATCAGACCAGTCAGCTCGTGGTTTGATAATGCATGATGATCCATCAATACCTGCAATTTTAGGAATGTAAGGACCGTTTTCCACTGCATCTAAAATGTCCAGCCCACATGCTTCCAGAAAGATAAGCATTCTTTCTTTCCAGTACATGTATGTTGTACCATTAAAGGCAGGGGGTCTGGTTAGAGATGCTCCTTCTCCTAGGAAATCCAAAGAAGTCATTTTCTTTTATGAGTTTTTCTCTAAAAAAGTCAGGCTCTGATGCCAATTGTTGGAAAACTATGACTTCTTTTTGATTAAAAACAAGAGAATTAAGATCAACTCCAACTAGTTAGACATAATTCCCAATTCCAATTATGCACCAATCATACAATTTTCAAACACAGCGGAAACTTAAAATCACATACAAGATTTATTCAAGGAGCATGCAAAACAAGCAATTAAACAATGCTGAATATCAAAGAGAAGAGGGATAGGAAAGATTGCACCAAGATTTATCCTGGTTCAGCCGTTGATCCAACGGCCTACATCCAGTCCTGTAATCATAATCATGATTCCAGCTTTTTCCACTATAGAATGAATTCGAGTACTTTTACAGATTTTCCAGTCTTCTACACGACCTATCAATCTAACTCCCTTCACTTCTATCTTGTCACCCCTTTGATCCTTGTAGTTTATCCCCAAACTCACACAAGATCAAAGTAGACTTCCTCTTGATGATCCCACACCAACAAGGATAGCCACCAGTTTCCAAACTGGATTTGTTACAGCTTCAATTACAAAGAATTGTCTTTGTCACAAACAAAGAAAAGTAGTATCAAGAAATGTATTCAATCATTCTAGCACCACACAAAAGATTTGATTTGCCAATGAATATTTTTGTGTGTTGGAAAAACTTTTCTTTCAAAGTGTTTTCAGAGATATGCAAGATTGAGAGCAAGAGGTTCTGAAAATGTGAAAAGTTTTTATGCAAGTGTTCTTTCTTGTTGTGGTTGTTATTCTAAAAAGTTTTGAGGCACCATATATATATATTCAAGACAGACACAGGACAATCAACTGCCCAATCGAATTTGTAAGGATACAATCGATTGCTGCATCGAGTGTCGAATATTCTGTGTTTCTAGAATCTTGAATTATATAGGCTTCACTTGATTGGTCAATCGATTGATCAAGTTTCTGAATCAGACCTGATGCTATGAAAATCTTTCAATCGAGTGAGCAATCGAGTTGGGCAAAACTGGGTGCTCACTTGATATGAAATGTTGCATCAATCGATTGTTCAATCGATTGTCGTGATCCACTGATTCACACCTGATGCCATAATTTCATTTCAATCGAGTGAGCAATCCAGTTGTTCAAAACTGGGTGCTCACTGTGATATGAAATATTGCATCAATCGATTGGTCAATCGAGTATCGTGGTCAAAGTGACTCAGATACTACAGACAATCAAGTTGCCAATCGAGTGAACAATCGAGTGGTCAATCGAGTGGGCACAGACTGAGTGCTCTCTGTAACTTGAATTTGAGCATCAATCGAGTTGTCAGTCTATTGTGCAATCGACTGGACAATCGAATGATCTTGTTACAGACCTCAGTTGTTTAAGATAGTTTACGTGCCATTCGATTGATAACCCATGTAATCGATTGTTCAATCGAGTGTTTACAGTTTTAAGTTTCATAACACATGACTAAATGACAAAAAACTCATTGGCATGTTTTGTGTGAGACTCTAGTGATTGATTACTTAACTTTGATACCTAGACACTTAATACAACTATACTAAAACTGCATCTTCCTCAAGTGCATCCTCCAACTATGGTTGATTCCTTGAGTTGCAAACTATTGTTCCAAGTGTTGTAGTGTCTTCATGTATGCCTGAAATGTTTCTTCATTCAAAACATTAGATCAAGCAACTATTTAATGTGCACTTGTATGTTTGGTACATAAATCAAAACTAGATCAGGGAAGCTTATTGCTTACACATCTTGTTTGTGTGGGTATTGCGTTGTAACCTTTAAGCTGTATGTTTTGAAGTTGTGCGTAAGTGTGTTGATTCAAGTTTATGATTGTGTTGTGAAACTTGAGATGTCATTGTGATTGTGTTGATTATGCTAAGTGTTACGTTTGGGAATTGTGTGATAGCGTATTTGACTGCAAAACCATTTCGAAACTTAAGATGTCGTGGTAATTTTGTTATAATCGCTAAGTGTTTTGTTTTGGAGTTGTGTGTAAGTGTGATTGATTGCAAAACCATTTCGAAAACTCAAGATGTCATGGTGATTGCGCGATTGCGCTATAATTGCTACAATTATGATTTACACCCCTTCGAGGAGGGTTTTTAGTTGGAATTCCAGAATTAATGCCTTTTGGACATATACACATTGCATTAGGGGGTTTGGCACACGAGTCATGTTTGATATATTGTGATGATTGTATATGTATGCTCTGTAGTTGTTGTGTTTGTTCCCTTATTGGTAAGTGTGACTGTTTGGAATTGTGTGTAAGTGTTGATTGATGCAAACCCATTTAAAAGCTAAATTCTGCATTTTTCTACTGTTGTGTTCGAATACACGAATGTTGTATTCGAATAGACATGTCTTGATTTTGCTATTGACTTATGAAATAGCTCTATATTCGATTACATGATTGGCGTATTCGAATACAGATGTCGTGATTTTGCTACTGACTTGTGAATTAGCACTGTATTCGAATACAAGGATGCTGTATTCGAACATGATAGTGCAGTTTTGTTAAAAACTTCATTTTTCAACATTGATTATGCATGTTTGGCATATGAAAACCATTTCAAAGAGTATGCTAAGTTGAAAGGTTATTTTGTGCATAAAAAAACCTAAACGCTATGTGATATTTGTTCATTTCAATTCGTGACCTTTACAATTATTTTGGAAATATGGGCTTTGCCCTCAGATGAGAATCAGGATCATCCGACCAGTTAGTACCCTAGAGATGCGAAGGTAGTTAGGCATACCTGACTGGTGCTGTGTCAGAAGGATCTTGCGGGGCGCTTGGAGATCATTCGGGTCGTATAGTTTTTTTTTGTAGCATGATGAGATTAGAGGGTTGTATAGGGTTTAGTTGTCCTAAGTTATACAATTTTTGGTGTATTAAGTTACTGGACTATGAGGCTTTTAAGCCAAGTAATTGAAATTTTGTGAGTTTAACGCCCAAAACTATCTTTTGATGCTCAATTAAAATTATTCATCGATAAATAAATTAAATTAAGTACAATGAATCTTTTGTCAAAGAATAATTTATTTAGGTTATGAAGAATTTAATTATGGGCAGTTATGTTAAAAATATCTCAGGTTATTGAAAATTGTATATGTCAATTTAATTGCGACGAAATGTAGATATTTTTAACAAAAAGTGGTTTGGGAAGTGATGGGTGAAATGGTAATTTTATGAAATATCTAGATAATTTTAGATATTTGTTATATATATAATTTTAAGAAAGAAAAGGGAAGGAAGGAAAAAGAAAAAAAAGGAAAGGAAGAAAGGAATACAGAAAGAAAAGGGTTTTCCACTCCCTATTGCTCGCGTGTTCTCCATTCTACTTCTTTGGTTTATTTTGCTTCTTTTGCTACAAGAAAGGAAACTCAGGGCTTGGTGGGTAAGAAAGCAAGGATTTCTCAGCTTCATTCTTCTTCTCGAATTCAAAAACGGTGTTAGTAATTTCAAATCCCTCAAACACAAAACTCCATTTCTCTTCTAGATCTACGCTTCATTTTGCAAAGTGATAGAAGGGAAAGTTGCTCACCTCCACGATACGGTGCTAGTGTAATAACTTTGGAAGCAATGTCGCGAACAAAGATTTTATCAGAATTACTCGCGGTACCGTAATCGCTCGTTAAAGCTAACGTTAAGGTAAGGGCTCCTTCCAAACTTTCAGTTTGCATTTAGAGACTTGTCTGTGGTTTGGTGGAAAAGAAATTTGTTAGGGTTGAAGTGTAGATTTAGGGAAAATGAATTTAATGCTTTTATGGGTGGAATTTTAGAGTCGGGTTTTTGGTGATATTGATGAGTGTTTTGTGGAAAATGAATTTAACTCATTTATGTGTGGTTTTGAAGAAATGAAATTTAATGTGTTTGAGTGGTGGGTTGTGATGATTTGTGTTTGTCGTGTATGACGTGTTCATAATTAATATTTATAAATTTTGAGATGTGTTTGTGTGGATTTTGTGGAAAAATGAATTGATGTGTTTCGTGTGAATTGTGGATTGAATTTGAGAACATGTTTGAGTATGTTTTTTGTGGAATTTGAAAATCATTAGAGTTAAATGAGTATTAAAAATGGGGAATCTTTTAATATATGTGTTTACGTAATGATTGTCGTGAAAATTGTTAGAGTTAAATGAGTATTAAAAATGGGGAATCTTTTAATATATGCATTTACTTAACGATTGTCGTGGGTAGAATCAAAGTATGCTCATGCATTTCATAGTACACGGCGACCAGAAGGGCCATGGTGATAGTGATGATCAGATGGGCCACGAGATGATTCTATGTGATTTGTTGGTTCATCTTATCCTTGCGGGGAATGTTGAGTCGTGTAAGGTCTGCAATAGACTGCACATTTTTGGTATATTGTGCTGACCCATGATAGGTGGAACCTCAGTAAATAGTACCTCGGCTTGTGATAGGCGGTACATTTACGATTTACGTTTTTAGTAAATCTTGTTGACCCGTGATAGCTAGCACCTCAGTAATTTAGTACTTCGGCCTGTGATAGACAGTACAATTATCATTTACTACCTCTCAAGGAGGGTTTTGGTTTGGAATTCTGAGTCCATGCATTTTGGCAAATACGCATTGTATTAGGGTGCTTGGCATGCGAGTCGTGTTTGATTCAAGATTATGATTGAGTGTTTGAACTCAAGTTGTCATGGTGATTGTGTTGTAATTTCCAAGTGTGGATATTTTGGATTTGTGTGTAAGTGTGATTGATTGCAAAACCATTTCGAAACTCAAGTTGTCATGCTGATTGTGCTATAATTGCTAAGTGTGAATGTGTTGAAATTGTGTGTAAGTGTGATTGATTGCAAAACCTTTTCGAAACTTAAGTCGTCATGGTGATTGTGCTATAATTGCTAAGTCTGATTGTTTGGATTTGTGTGTAAGTCTTGATTGATTTTGAAACCATTTTAAAATTTTGTTGTTTTTCTGCTAATGGTTGATGTGTATTCGAATACAAAAGGTTGTGTTTGAATACAGACATGCTATTTTTGCTACTGACTTATATGTAATCGTATACAAAAGGCTGTATTCGAATACAGATATGGTGTTTTTGTTGCTGTCTTATGAAACAACCATGTATTCGAATACTGAGATGTTGTATTTGAACACATAAGTGCAGTTTTGTTAAAAACTTCATTTTTCAACTTTGTTTATGCATGTTTGGCATATGGAAACCCTTTTAAGGTGCATGCTAAGTTGAAAGGTTGTTTTGTGCATTTAAAAACTAAAATGTTATGTGTTAATTGTTAATTTCAGTTGTTGACCCTTTACAACTATTGTGGAAATCTGGGCTTTGCCCTCAGATGAGAACCAGGATCTTCCCACCGATTAGTACCCTGTGAATGGGAATGTAGTTGGACACACTTGACTAGAGCTGTGTCAGGAGAATCGTGCGGGGCGCGTGAAGATCATTCGGATGTATAGTTTTTTGTAGAATGATTAGATTAGGTTGACGTTTAGGGACTAGATGCCTTTCTTTTTTATGGGTTCCATGTACCAATTTTTTATGTGATATGGGTTGTTAAAATTCTTGAGGCAGTGCTTTTGTACTAGTGTCTGTTGAGAATACTCCAGGGCCATGAGCTATGTCTGATAGGCCTCATAGCCCTAGTGTATTTTGATGTTTGAATAATTTGGATTTGGATTTCAAAAACTATTCCGCTGCATGTAAATATTTGTTGACTTTGTGGTTATGTTACGACTTAAATATTTATCCAAAAGTATTTCCTTCTTTATTTCTTTGTTTTTATGAATTTGTTTTGAATAAAAAATACACTCGTGTTGTAAAAAAATCAAGGTGTTACAATTGTGGTATCAAAGCTTTTGGTTTTGATTTCTTTGGGGCTGTGGAGCCTTTAGTATATGTTGTAGGTCAACCTTTAGGTTGGCATTCATTATTTGATCATGTGTCGGGGTAATTGGTCTGAGTTGTCAGAGCAGGGGTAGTTATTATGTTATGATATAGTCGGAAGATAGTTATGGAATTATTCGAAGTGGTGTTAACATTTCTTCTTGATGTTGGTTTTGGGGAAACACTACCTCCAAGAAGGAACAACGTTGTAAGAATGAACGTCAGTGGGGATGATCAAATGGTTCAAGCTAAGAATAACATGGATGCTTCTTTTGTTGCACATACAGCTGCAAAGACTCTGCGGGATCTGGAGAAGAGGGAAAGAGAGATATGTGCTATTGAGTCAAGAGGATTGAAAGATTTTTGTCATTAACATCCTCCAAAGTTCAAGGGTGATGAGAACTCAAAAAAAGATGATTAGTGGATTCAATAAGTGGAAAAGATATTTGAGATGACAGATTGTCAGGCAGAGTTGAAGCGAATCATGACGGCATGGAGTTTATGAAATGGTTCCAAGGACACAGAAGCTTTGTGTTGGTGTTAACTCGAAGATGATGAACATGGATGGATTAACATTAGACTAATAAGGGATTTCAAGTAAAGATCTAAGTGGAGGACTTTTGTTAAGAAAAGTATTAGATGTTTTTCTGCTAGATTTCAGGATGAGACTAGATGAAGTGTGATAACTATCAAAGACATGTGAACATCAAGAAATGGTTGAGAAGACAAAGCTTCCTTTTGGAATAGCATTTGGTGCTTAGGTGTCCAAGAAGAGGCTTGTATCAAAGTCAAGGGGCGCTGCACGTTAAGGGTGAATATTGCCTTGGGTAGAAAAATGACGCTTTGAGGAATAGTCGATACCTTGAGGGGTACGTCTTGAGAGTTCTCGGGAAAATACACCAGGTTTTAGATCTCACCTCTCAAATTTCTATCAAAAAGATAGTGAAGGAAATGTGAATGCTGAAGCTCCAAGAATATATAAACATTATATATCAAATAAAGAATGAAGTGCATTTCTATCAAAACGTTCGGACCTCGTGTTTAATTTATTAGCATTTGTGTTTTATTAATCATATTCATAGTGTATTTTAAATTTTTACACGATTGTTATTTTTTTATATAGAATATAAGTAAGGCAAATCACGAGAGGGCAAAAAATCCGATGCACCCATACAAAAAATCATGTATGGGATATGCACGTCTAGAGCAAAGACTTGTAAGTAATTAAACATCACTTTTATATAATGAGGGAATTTGTATTATAAACTATAGTTTCTAACTAATATTTTGTTTATGATCTTAATGAATAGCGATAAGACACCCAATCCGATCAACCGTTGGGTCGTCATATCTTGTGGAAGGAAGCTCGTGTAAATAAGGATGGAATGGTTGATAACGAAAATGTTCAAAAAGTAATAGAACTTTGTGTAAGTATATTATCACTTTAATATTTTTTAATATCGTATTTTATCACTTTAATATTATCACTAATATTTTTTAATATTGTATTTTAAAAATAATATTGAACTTATCTTTTTAATCCTACTTGTATTTTAGGAGAATATCGAACAAAGTTCAGAAAATTAAGAGGACAACAAAGCTAGTTGCAGGGACATTCTCGGTAAAGTGTTTAATGTTCCTGAATATTCCAGTCGCGTGAGGGGGAAATGATTTGGCGTAACTCCTAAAAGCTATTTTTCACAAGAGAAGAGCCAAAATCCATCCAATGATGAAGTATTAGAGAAGCTCAAACACCTATCAGAGCAAGTGGCACTCTTGGTGAAGACGAATAAAGACAAGCAACTCCCGGATCAACTCCAACGTGAAATACAAAGGGACAGTGAAAATGCGAGTTGCAACATTGGTCTCAAAAGTCTTCCCGAGGTAATTAATTACTTACTTATGTAATTACTTATGTATTAACTATACTTATGTATTAACCATACTTATGTATTAACCATTGATTTAGGGTGTCACTCCTTGCGTGTTGTACTTATCCTCCCCTACTCATCGAAAGGTCGAAAAAGGAACATTGTACAGTACTTCGGGAGAAGTATTTCACAACACACCGATCCCTGAGGGCCATGTCAAAGTATCACCAATTATTGCTTTTGAACCAAATGCACTGTTGCCTATACCAGACAACGATGCAAATATGAAGTTTTTGGGCGAAACAGTTGGTAGTTACGTGGCATGGCCCACACATCTTTTTGCCCTTGATAAGGTATGTTTAATTAATTAAAATGTTTGTTTAATTGATATATATATTTAATTGCTGATTTTTTTCCACGACTAACTTTAATTTTATATTTATATTTAGATTCTGTAAAAAGCCTAAAGGGAATGATAAAAAGATTCCCAGAAATGAGTCAATTACATTGCCCGAAAAGGTTTGTCACGTTTATTCCGTAAGGTTTGTCAATTTTTCAAATTCAATAAACTCACATTTAACCTCATTTTTTCAGATTCAATCAAATAAACCACCTACACAGCAAAATAAAGCTGGCAAACCTCAAAAATTGGAGGGCAATAAAGCTGGCAAACATCAAAAGCTGGAGGATAATAAAGCTGCCAAAGTTGCAGCTAAAAAACTAGATCGGGGAAAATTAGTCGCTGCTGCTGCTAAAATAAGTCAGTTATGTCTTGCTAAATACGGGTCGTGTCTTGACATCCAAGTAAAAAGGAATATTGTAACACCCCGATTTTCAAAGCGATGGTGTATATTTTTTAAAAGAAATTAAAATAAAACAGAGAAATAAATAAGGTAACACCTTTGGATAATAATTAAGTCATTATAATTTACAAGCAGCGGAAAAAGTTTCTCGAAATATGAATCCAAAATATTTACATATCAAAATGTGGTACATGTAACCCATCGAAAATAACATGTCATGCTGACAATATTAGTATAGGTACAGTTTTCCAATTAAAAATAAACACAAATCAAAAGAAAGACATTTGTTCCCTCTATGTCAACCTAATCTGATCATTCTACCAAAAACTATACACCCTGAGTGATCTCCACGCGCCCCGTAAGATCCTCCTAACGTAGCTCTAGTCAGGCATTCACATCTACATCCCTATCCACGGGGTATGGACCAGTAGGATTGTCCTGGCTCTCATCTGATGTAACACCCCGATTTTCAAAGCGAGTGTGTATTTTTTTTTCCAAAAGAAATTAAATAAAACAGAGCAAACATAAGGAAAAGCCTTTGGATACATATTTAAGTCCTTATAATTTACAAGCAGCGGAAAAGTTTTTCCAAATATAAATCCAAAGCATGTCATGATGTCAATATTAGTACATGTACATTCTTCCAATTTAAAATAAAAGCAACCCAAAAGAAGGACATATGTTTCCTGAATGTCAACCTAATCTGATCATTCTATACACAATAAAAAAAAAACTATACGCCTTGAGTAATCTCCACGCGCCCCATGAGATCCTCCTAACATAGCTCCAGTCAGGCACTCCCATCTACATCCCATCAGCAGGGACGACCCGGTAGGATTATCCTGGCTCTCATCTGAGGGCGAAGCTCAGATTTCCACAATAGTTGTAAAAGGTCACCAACCAAAATTAACAGTTAACACATAACATTTAAGTTTCAAATGCACAAAATAACCTTTCCATATGCTAAAAGTTCATACAATGCTTACCATATGAATATGAAATCAAAATAAGTCTCAAATCAATCAAGTAATAAACAACGACCAATTCGTTGATGAACCAATTGAGCAATCGATTATCTAACTCAAAATAAGAATTTCAACTGAGCCAATCGATTAGGGAAATCGATTTGGAAGAAGGGTTTTAGTGAAAAATGAACTCTGAACTTACATCAGTCGATTGGGGAAATCGATTTACTGAATAACTGAGCCCCTACGTTAAAGCCAATCGATTGGGCCAATCGATTTCCTGAAAGTTTTTAGTGAAATCTGAACTCTGGGCTTGAATCAATCGATTGGGGAAATCGATTTACTGAATAATTGAGTCCCTGTGTTAAAGTCAATCGATTTCCTAATCGATTTTGTCAATTTGGCTGAGTTCCTGTCTTGGCCAAATCGGTTTGGTCAATCGATTTCTTCAATACATTTTCAAAATTCAAGAAAACAGGAGACATATCAATCGATTGCCAAATCGATTTCTTAAAGGGTTTTGAAAATTACAAAATCAATTTGACAAATCGATTTAACCAATTTAGAGAAGTCCCTGTAACTCCTCCAATCGATTGGGGAAATCGATTTCCCTGCTTATTCTTCCAAAAATACATAAACTAACTCAATCACATTCATACATAATACCAAATCATAACACTTAGCAATTCCAACGCGATCACCACGAAAAATTGGGTTTCGAAATAGTTTTACACTTCATCCCATTCACACATAATTCAAAACATAACTCTTAGTAAAATAACACAATCACAATGACATCTCAAGTTCAAGCACTCAATCATAAACTTGAATCAAACACACTTACACATAATTTCAAAACACACTTAGCAAAATCAACACAATCATAAATTTGAATCGACCACGACTCGTGTGCCAATCACTCTAATGCAATGCGTATACGCCAAAATGCATGGACTCGGAATTCCAAACCAAAACCATCCTCGAAGGGCCGTAAATCATAATTGTACTGCCTATCGCAGGCCAAAGTACCAATTATCGAGGTGCCACCTATCACGGGTCTGCACGATTTACCAAAAAGAACGTAAATTGTAAATGTACTGCCTATCACAGGCCAAAGTACGCTTTACCAAGGTGCCACCTATCACGGGTCTGCACAATTTACAAAAAACCATAAATCGTAAATGTACCGCCTATCGCGGGCCAAAGTACTATTTACCAAGGTGCCACCTATCACGGGTCTGCACAATTTACAAAAATGTAAATCATAAATGTACCGCCTAACACAGGCCAAAGTACTATTCATCAAGGTGCCACCTATCACGGGTCTGCACGATTTACAAAAAGCATGAAAATGCATGAGCGTATACTGACTCCATCCACAACAATTGTTAAGCAAATGCAGATATTAAAAGATTCCCCATTTTTAATACTCATTTAACTTATTAGATTTTCACAACAAACTTTAAGCAAACAGACATTAAGAGATTCCACATTCTTAATACTCATTTGACTTAAACGATTTTCATAAACACACATTAAGTAAACAAGACATTAAGAGATTCCCCATTCTTAATACTCGTTTAACTCTAATGGTTTTCACGACAACATTAAGTAAATAAGTCATTAATAGATTCCCCATTCTTAATACTCATTTAACTTAAACGATTTTCAAAACAAACATTAAGTAAACAAGACATTAAGAGATTCCCCATTCTTAATTCTCATTTAACTTAAACGATTTTCCAAAACAACATTAAGTAACCAAGACTTTAAGAGATTCCCTATTCTTAATACCCAGTTAACTTAATCGATTTTCAAAACAACATTAAGTAACCAAGACATTAAGAGATTCCCCATTTTTAATGCCCAGTTAACTTAAACGATTTTCAAAACAACATTAAGTAACCAAGACATTAAGAGATTCCCCATTCTTAACGCCCAGTTAACTTAAACAATTTTCAAAACAACATTAAGTAACCAAGACATTAAGAGATTCCCCATTCTTAATACTCATTTAACTAAATGGTTTTCAAATTCCACGCAAAACAAACTCAAACATATTATCATATCCAATCCACAACTCACACCAAAATACATTAATTCATTTCTCCACAAAATCCAACATACACATATCAAATTTCATCAGTATTAATTAAGAACACGTCAAATACGATGAACACAAATCAACTCAACCCACCACTCAAATACAACAAGTTTCATTTACTCAAAATCTTACGTAAATGAGTTTAAATTCATTTTCCA
The DNA here is from genome assembly GCA_037974875.1 of Cicer bijugum. Taxonomy (NCBI): domain Eukaryota; kingdom Viridiplantae; phylum Streptophyta; class Magnoliopsida; order Fabales; family Fabaceae; genus Cicer; species Cicer bijugum. The sequence goes on along the minus strand of JBBPBT010001258.1, from coordinate 1,131,904 downwards.
CGAAACATTACTTTAACCCTAACCAAATTCTTTTCCACACAACCATAGATAAGTCCCTAAATGCAAACTAAAAGTTTGGAAGGAGCCCTTACCTTCACGTTAGCTTTAACGTGCGATTACGGCACCGCGAGTAAATCCGGTAAAATCTACGCTCGCAACGTCGCTTCAAAAGTTGGTTCCCTAGCACCGTAGCGTGGTAGTGAGCAACTTTTCCTTCTATCTCTTTGCGAAACGAAGCTTAGATCTAGACGAAGCGGGGAGGTTTGTGTTTGACGGTTTTAGAAATTCCTAACTCCGTTTTCGAATCCGGGAAAGAGGAAGGAGCTGGGAACTGGATCTTTCTCACCCACTAGCCCTGGGTTTCAATTCCCGAACTTAAAGGAAGCAAAGAAAGCAAAAATGAATGAAGATGGAGGAAAGGGGAATGAGCTTTGCGCGAGGCAGAGGAAGAAGGTGGAACGTTTTCCTTCCTTTTGTTTTTCCTTTCTTTTTCTTTCTTTCTTTTTTCTTTCTTTTCTTTCTAATTTCCTTCTTTTTCCCTCCACACAAACATATATACATATATATATATATATATATATATATTTACTTTTAACAAATATCTTCAAAACAAGATATTTATTAAAATTACCATTTCACCCATAACGCATTAAATTCTTCGTAAAAGATTCACCGCATTTAATTTAATTTATTTATCGGAGAGTAATTCTAATCGGGGATCAAAATATCTTTTTGGCCATATAAACTCCAAAATATTAATAACTTGGCTAAAAAGCCCCTGAGTTCAATACCAAAATCAGCTAAAATACATAAAGTATAATTTTAAATTATGGGTCTTACATCTGAGGGCAAAGCCCAGATTTCCACAATAGTTGTAAAGGTCACCAACCGAAATTAACAGTTAACACATAACATTTAAGTTTTTAAATGCACAAATATCCTTTCCACTTAGCATGCACCTTAAAAGGTTTTCCATATGGTAAAAGTTCATACAATGCTTATGTAAGACCCATAATTTTAAAGTGTACTTTATGTATTTTAATGGATCTTGGTATTGAACTCAGGGGCTTTTTAGCCAAAGTTATTAATATTTTGGAGTTTATATAATCAAAAGGTATTTTGATGCTTGATTAAAATTACTCGTCGATAAATAAGTTAATTAACTGCGGTGAATCTTTTACGAATAGTTTTATGCGTTTTGGGTAAAAGAGTAATTTAATAAATATCTATAAAGTTGGAGATATTTGTTAATTATTATTAATATATATATAGAAAAGGAAAAGAAAGAAATAAGGAGAAGAGAAGTTGAAAGGAAAGAAAAAGGAAGAAAGGAAAAGAGAAGGAGGGAAAAATAGAAATTCCATCGTCTTCCTCCTCTGCCTCGCGAACACCATTTTTCTCCCTCCCTCCATTGTTGCTCGTTTTTGCTTTCTTTTCTTTCCTTATAGTTCGAAATTGATAGTGGGTTATAGGACAAGGATTTCTCAACTTCACTCTTCCTCTTTGATTCGAAAACGGAGAAAAACGGTATTAGGGATTCAAACTCAAATCTCCCCGTTTCATCTAGATCTAAGTGTCGTTTCAAGAAGTGATAGAAGGGAAAGTTGCTCACCACTACACTACGATGCTAGTGAGCTAACTTTGGAAGCGGACGAAAAAGCTAAAGTGAAGGTAAGGGCTCCTTCCAAACTTTTAGTTTGCGTTTAGGGACTTACTTGTGGTTGTGTGGAAAAGAATTTGGTTAGCGTTAAAGTAAGGTTTTATGGAGAATGAATTTTAAACCCATTTATGTATGATTTTGAGTATATGAAACTTGTTGTGTTCGAGTGATGGATTATGTTGATTTGTGTTCGTTGTTTTGACGTATTCTAAATTGATAACTGATGAAATTTGAGTTTGTTTTGTGTGGTTTGTGTGGAAAATGATTTGGAATGAAGTAGGGATTGATTGTAAAAGTATGTGAAAGTTGGTTTTGTGTGGAATTTGAAAACCATTAAGTTAAACGAGTATTAAGAATGGGGAATCTCTTAATGTCTTGTTTACTTAATGTGAGTTTGTGAAAATCGTTTAAGTTAAATGAGAATTAAGAATGGGGAATCTCTTAATGTCTCATTTACTTAATGTTGTTTTGAAAATCGTTTAAGTTAACTAGGCGTTAAGAATGGGGAATCTCTTAATGTCTTAGTTACTTAACGTTGCTTGAAAATCGTTTAAGTTAACTAAGCGTTAAGAATGGGGAATCTCTTAATGTCTTGGTTACTTAATGTTTGTTTTTGAAAATCGTTTCAGTTAAATGAGTATTAAGAATGGGGAATCTCTTAATGTCTTATTTACTGAATGTTTTGTTGTGGGAATCGTTTAAGTCAAAAGTATATTAAGAATGGGGAATCTCTTAATATGTCTGTTTGCTTAATGTTTGGCGTGAAAATCGTTTAAGTCAAATGAGTGTTAAAAATGGGGAATCTTTTAATAAATGCATTTGCTTAACGATTGTTGTGAATGGAGTCAGTATACGCTCATGCATTTTCATGCTTTTTGTAAATCATGCAGACCCGTGATAGGTGGCACCTTGATAAATAGTACTTTGGCCTGTGATAGGCGGTACATTTATGATTTACGTTTTTGTAAGTTGTGCAGACCCGTGATAGGTGGCACCTTGGTAAATAGTACTTTGGCCCGTGATAGGCGGTACATTTACGACTTACGGTTTTTTGTAAATTGTGCAGACCCGTGATAGGTGGCACCTCGGTAAAGAGTACTTTGGCCTGTGATAGGCGGTACCTTTACAATTTACGTTCTTTTTAGTAAGCCGTGCAAACCCATGATAGGTGGCACCTTGGTAAACGATACGGGCCCGTGATAGGCAGTACGTTTATGGTTTACGCTTTTTAGTAAATCGTGCAGACCCGTGATAGGTGGGACCCGTGATAGGCGATACTATTATGATTTACGGCCCTTCGAGGAGGGTTTTGGTTTGGAATTCCGAGTCCATGCATTTTGGCATATACGCATTGCATTAGGGTGCTCGGCACACGAGTCGTGGTTGATCCAAATTATGATTGTGTTGATTTTGCTAAGTGTTATGGTTTGAAATTATGTGTAAGTGTGTTTTGATTCATATTGTGATTTCGTTGATTGCACTAAGAGTTATGTTTTGGAATTGTGTGATAGTATGTTAAGTTGTAAAAACGTTTTCGAAACTCATAATGACGTGGTGCTTGTATGGGTATTGCTAAGTGTTAAGGTTTGGAGTGGTGTTTGTATGTGATTGAGTTAGTTTATGTATTTTTGAAAGAATACACAGGGAAATCGATTTACCCAATCGATTTGATGAGTTACAGGGGCCCTGTCATTCACGAAATCGATTTACCCAATCGATTTTGTAAGAAGTATTTCAAAATCATTTAAGAAATCGATTTGGTAAATCGATTTGGATACAATTGGATTCAAGTCAGGGGCTTCGTTTTCCCAAAATCGATTTACCCAATCGATTGGATTCAATACAGGGGCTCTGTCTGTCTGTCAATCGATTTATCCAATCGATTGATTTAAGCCCAGAGTTCAGTTTTCACTAAAAACTTTCAGGAAATTGATTTCCCCAATCGATTGGTTCAGTGGGAAATCTTATGTTGAGTTTGATAATTGATTTCTCAATTGATTTATCAATGCTTTGTTCAGTTATGTATTACTTGATGGATTGATAACTCTATTTGATGTCATTTACATTTGGCAAGCTTTAGATGAACTTTTAGAATGTGGAAAAACCCATCTAATATGTTTGATAAATTGAAAAGGTTATTTGTGCATTGAAAAGTTTAAATGTTATGTGTTAACTGTTAATTTCGGTTGGTGACCCTTTACAACTATTGTGGAAATCTGGGCTTTGCCCTCAGATGAGAGTCAGGATGATCCTACCGGTTCGTACCCTCCGGAAGGGAATGTGGATTGGAGTGCTTGATTGGAGCTACGTTAGGAGAATCTCACGGGGCGCGTGGAGATTACTCAAGGCATATAGTTTTTTTTGGTTATGTATAGAATGATCAGACTAGGTTGTCACTCAGGACACATATGTCCTTCTTTTAGGCTACTTTTATTGTAAAGTTGAAAGGATGTACATGTACTATTGCTGACAGCAGGACATGCCTTGGATTTATATTTTGAAAAACTTTTCCGCTGCTTGTAAATTTTAATGACTTAGTTATATATCCAAAGGTTTTATTTTATTAATTTGCTCGGTTTTATTTATTTCCTTGTTGTATTTTTAATTTCTTTCGAAAAAAAAAAAATACACCCTCGCTTTGAAAAACGGGGTGTTACAGCTTACCAAATGAAAATGAAATCAAAATAAAGTTCTCAATCCATCAAGTAATACATAACTGACCAAAACATTGATAAATCAATTGAGCAATCGATAATCTAACTCAAAATAAGAATTTCTACTAAGCCAATCGATTTCCAAATCGATTTTATCAGTTTTGCTGAGTTCCTGTATGGCCAAATCGATCTCCAAATCAATTTTGTCAGTTTTGCTGAGTTCCTGTATGGCAAAATCGATTTCCAAATCGATTTTGTTAGTTTTGCTAAGTTCCTGTATGGCCAAATCGATTTCTTAAATGGTTTTGAAAAACATATTATAAAATCGATTGGCAAATAAAATTTGTCAAATTAGCGAAGTCCCTGTAACTCATCTAATCGATTGGGAAATCGATTTCCCTGCTTATTCTTATAAAAATACATAAACTAACTCAATTACATTCATACACAACTCCAAATCTTAACACTTAGCAATTTCAACACAATCACTACAACATCATGAACTTCTAAATAGTTTTGAAATCAAACATTCGATCACACAATTCCAAAACATAATTCTTAGTAAAATCAACACAATCACAATGACATCTCAAGTTCAAACACTCAATCAAAAACTTGAATCAAACACTCTTACACACAAGTTCAAAACATACCGCTTAATAGTTACAACACAATACCCACACAGACAAGATGAACCAACAAATCACATGGAATCACCTTGACGCGACAATCCCCACACAAACAAGATGAACCAACAAATCACATGGAATCATCTTGACTCGACAATCCCAACACAAACATGATGAACCAACAAATCACATGGAATCACCTTGACTCGACAATCCCAACACAGACAAGATGAACCAATAAATCACATGGAATCACCTTGACTCCACAATCCCAACACAGACAAGATGGACCAACAAATCACATGGAATCATGTTGACTCGACAATCCCAACATAGACAAGATGAACCAACAAATCATATGGAATCATCTTGACTCGACAATCCCAACACAGACAAGATGAACCAACAAATCACATGGAATCATCTTGACGCGACAATCCCCGCAAGGATAAGATGAACCAACAAATCACATGGAATCATCTCGTGGCCCATGGACAAGATGAACCAACAAATCACATGAAATCATCTCGTTTCCCATGGATGAGATGAACCAACAAATCACATGGCATCATCTCAGTTACTACTATCACTATGAACTGCCTGAGCATACCCTGACTCTATCCACGACAATCGTTAAGTAAATGCAGATATTAAAAGATTCCCCATTTTTAATACTCATTTAACTTAAACGATTTTCACAACAAACATTAAGTAAACAAGACATTAAGAGATTCCCCATTCTTAATACTCATTTAACTTAAACGATTTTCAAAACAAACATTAAGTAACATTAAGAGATTCCCTATTCTTAATACTCTTTTAACTTAAACGATTTTCACAAACACACATTAAGTAAACAAGACATTAAGAGATTCCCCATTATTAATACTCATTTAACTTAAACAATTTTCACAAACACACATTAAGTAAACAAGACATTAAGAGATTCCCCATTCTTAATACTCATTTAACTTAAACGATTTTCACAAACACGCATTAAGTAAACAAGCCATTAAGAGATTCCTCATTCTTAATACTCATTTAACTTAATGGTTTTCAAATTCCACACATAACAAACTCAAACATATTATCAAATCCAATCCACAACTCACACCAAAACACATCAATTCATTTCTCCACAAAATCCAACATGCACATATCAAATCTCATTAGTATTAATTAAGAACACGTCAAAAATGACGAACACAAATCAACACAACCCACCACTCAAACACAACAAGGTTCATTTACTCAAAATCATACATAAATGAGTTTAAATTCATTTTCCACGAAACATTCATCAATATAACCAAAACCTAACTCTAAGATTTTACCCATAAAGCCTTAGATTCATTTTCCCCAAATCAACATTTCAACCCTAACAAATTCCTTTCCACACAACCACAGATAAGTCCTTAAATGCAAACTAGAAGTTTGGAAGGAGCCCTTACCTTCACGTTAGATGAAACGGGGAGGTTTGTGTTTGACGGTTTTGAAATCCCTAACACCGTTTTTCTTTGTTTTCGAATCAAAGAGAAAGAGTGAAGTTGAGAAATCCTTGTCCTATCACCTACCCAGCCTTGGGTTTCTATTCTTGAACAAAAGGAAGAAAAAGAAATGGAAAAGAAATAAGGAAGGAAGGCGATGGTTTGCGAGGAAATGGTAGGCAGCTTCCTCTGTTTCTTTTTTTCCTTTTTGTTTTTTCCTTTATAACATAACCATATATATATATATATATATATATATATATTTATATTATACTTAAGACCAAACCTAAAAGAATATTTAACAACTCTTCCACACATCAATTCACTCACATCTCAAACTATTTTGATAAAAATATTTACTCTCGTCATAACTCAATTGTTTTCAACAACGAGTGTTATTTTTAACTAAACTGTCCGGAATTACATTCTCCGTAATCTAAATAAATTATTGTAACACCCCGTTTTTCAAAGCGAGGGTGTATTTTTTTTTCAAAAGAAATGAAAATAAAACAGAGAAATAAATGAGGTAATACATTTGGATAAATAATTAAGTAATTAAAATTTACACGCAACGGAAAAGTTTCTCGAATTATGAATCCGAAATACTTACACATCAAAAAGTGGTACATGTAACCCATCAAAAATAACATGTCAAGCTAACAATATTAGTAAAGGTACAGTCTTCCATTTTAAAATACATACAATTCAAAAAAGACATATGTTCCCTCTATGTCAACTGTAAGACCCTTAATTTTAAATCCTAAATTATATGGTTTTAGGGTATCTTGTGTTGAGTTTCTTAGGCTGTTAGCCCAATTTTTGGTATTGAGTGGGTTAAATGCCAAAAATATATTTTTGGAAATTGGATTAAAATTATTTGTCGGAAAATAATTTATTTCTGTTACGAAGGATTTAATACCGAACAATTTTATTAAAAATATCTTGGGTTGCTGAAAATTGGGCCTGTCAATTGAGTTGCGACGAGAGTAGATATTTTTATTAAAATAAATTAAGATGGGAATGAAATGATGGGTGTAAGAGATGTTAGCTAATTGTTGGTTTGGTTTTAATATATTAATATATATATAGGTGAGAAGAAAGAAAAGAAAAGGAAAGAAAATGGAAGAAAACAAAAAGAGTGGAAAAGAAAAAAGAAAGAAAGAAAAGGAAACGTAACAGAGGAAGAAAACTCGCGAACCCTTTTCTTCTTCCTCCTTCCTTCCACTTTCTTCTTCCTTATTTTACTTTAAGAATATGAACCCAAGGCTAGTGGGGGAGAAAGATCAAGTTCCCAACTCCTTCCTCCTTCTCGGAATTGAAAACGGAGTTAGGGATTTCCAAAACCGTCAAACACAAACCTCCCCGTTTCACCTAGATCTAAGCTTCGTTTCGCAAAGAGATAGAAGGGAAAGCTACTCACTACCACGCTACGGTGCTAGGGGACCAACTTTGGAAGTGGCGTTGTGAGCGGAGATTTTACCGGATTTGCTCGCGGTACTGTTATCGCACGTTACAGCTAACGTGAAGGTAAGGGCTCCTTCCAAACTTTTATTTTGCATTTAGGGCCTTATCTGTAGTTGTGTGGAAAAGAATTTGATTAGGGTTGGTGTATTGAATTGGGGAAAATGAATTTAACTCATTTATGTATAATTTTGAGTAAATGAAAGTTGATGTATTTGAGTGTTATGATTGCGTGATTTGTGTTCGTCGTACTTGGTGTGTTCGTACTTGATATTTGTTGATTGATGTAATTTTGTGTGAATCGTTGATTGATTTGGATATTATGTTTGAGTTTGTTCTGTGTGGGATTTGAAAACAATTAGAGTTAAACGAGTATTAAGAATGGGGAATCTCTTAACGTCTCGTTTACTTAATGTGAATTTGTGAAAATCGTGTAAGTAAAATGAGTATTAAGAATGGGGAATCTCTTAATGACTTATTTACTTAATGTTGTCGTGAAAACGATTTTGTGGAGAAATGATTTGTTATGTTTTGGCATGAATTGTGTAATTAATTTGTGAAAATGTTTGAGTTTGTTCTGTGTGGGATTTGAAAACCATTAAGTTAAATAAGTATTAAGAACGGGGAATCTCTTAATGTCTTGTTTACTTAATGTGTGGTTGTTTGTTTTGAAAATCATTTAATTTAACTGGGCATTAAGAATGGGGAATCTCTTAATGTCTGGGTTACTTACTATTGTTTTGAAAATCGTTTAAGTTAACTGGGCATTAAGAATGGGGAATCTCTTAATGTCTGGGTTACTTAATGTTGTTTTGAAAATCGTTTAAGTTAACTGGGCATTAAGAATGGGGAATCTCTTAATGTCTGGGTTACTTGATGTTGCTTTGAAAGTCGTTTAAGTTAACTGGGTGTTAAGAATGGCGAATCTCTTAATGTCTTAGTTACTTAATGTTTGTTTTTGAAAATCATTTCAGTTAAATGAGTATTAAGAATGGGGAATCTCATAATGACTTGTTTACTAAATGTTTGGTTGTGGAAATCGTTTAAGTCAAAAGTATATTAAGAATGGGGAATCTCTTAATATGTTTGTTTGCTTAATGTTTTGGTGTGAAAATCGGTTAAGTAAATGAGCATTAAAAATGGGGAATCTTTTAATATCTGCATTTACTTAATGATTGTTGTGAATGGAGTTAGTGTATGCTCATGCATACACTAGGTAAATTGTGCTGACCCGTGATAGGTGGCACCTCGGTAAATTGTACTGACCCGTGATAGGTGGTAAGTTGTGTTGACCCGTGATAGGTGGCACCTAGGTAAGTAGTACTTTGGCCTGTGATAGGCGGTACACTTACGACTTACGTTTTTTCTTTTGGTAAATTGTGATGACCCGTGATAGGTGGCACCTCGGTAAATAATAGTGACCCGTGATAGGTGGTACGTTTATGATTTACGCTTTTTAGTAAATCGTGCTGACCCGTGATAGGTGGCACCTCGGTAATTGGTACTTTGGCCTGCGATAGGCGGTACAATTATGATTTACGGCCCTTCGAGGAGGGTTTTGGTTTGGAATTCCGAGTCCATGCATTTTGGCATATACGCATTGCATTAGGGTGCTTGGCACACGAGTCGTGTTTGATTCAAGTGTTTGAACTTAAATTGTGGTGGTAATTGGGTGTTATTTGCTAAGTGATATGTTTTGGAATTGTGTGATAGTGTGTTTGGTTGCAAAACTATTATGAAACTAAAGTTGTTGTGGTGATTGTGTTATAATTGCCAAGTGTGGATGTTTGGGAATTGTGTGATAGTGTGATTGATTGCAAAACCATTTCGAAACTTAAGATGTCGTGGTAATTGTGTTATAGTCGCTAAGTTGTTTGTTTTGGAGTTGTGTGTAAGTGTGATTGATTGCAAAATTGTTTCAAAACTCAAGATGTCGTGGTGATTGCGCTATAATTGCTAAGTTTGTTTGTTTGGAGTTGTGGGTAAGTGTTGATTGATTTCGAAACCCTTTGAAAAACTGAAAAATGCTGAATTTTGTTGTTTTTCTGGTGCTGTCTGATGTGTATTCGAATACAGCAAGTTGTATTCGAATACAGACATGCTGTTTTGCCACTGACTTACTGTGTAGTCGAATACAGACTGTTGTAGTCGAATACAGACATGCTGTTTTGCCACTGACTTACTGTGTAGTCGAATACAGACATGTTGTTTTGCTGCTGAATGCTGAAATAGCCTTGTATTCGAATACAAAGATGCTGTATTCGAATACAACAGTGTAGTTTTGATAAAAACTTCATTTTTGAACTCTGTGTATGGATGTTTGGCATATAGAAACCCTTTTAAGGTGTATGCTAAGTTGAAATGTTATTTTGTGCATTTAAAAAACTTAAATGTTATGTGTTAATTGTTAATTTTGGTTGGTGACCCTTTACAACTATTGTGGAAATCTGGGCTTTGCCCTCAGATGAGAGCCAGGATGATCCTACCGGTTCGTACCCTACGGATGGGAATGTAGATGGGAATGCTTGATTGGAGCTACGTTAAGAGGATCTCACGGGGCGCGTCGAGATCACTCACGGTGTTTAGTTGTTTTGTAAAATGATCAGACTAGGTTGATACGGAGGGAACAGATGTCTTTCTTTTGAGTTGCTTTTATTGTTAAACTGGAAGAATATACCACTTTTGTTATGTAAATATTTTGAATTCATATTTTGAGAATTTTTCCGCTGCTTGTAAATTATAATGACTTAATTATTTATCCAAAGGTGTTACCTTGTTTATTTCTCTGTTTTATTTTAATTTCTTTTGAAAAAAAAAATACACCCTCGCTTTGAAAAACGGGGTGTTACATCAACCTAATCTGATCATTCTCCAAAACAATATTAAACGCCCTGAGTGATCTCCACGCGCCCCGTAAGGTTCTCCTAACATAACTCCAGTCAGGCATTTCCCTCTACATTCCCATCCACGGGGTACGAACCGGTAGGATTGTCTTGGTTCTCATTTGAGGGCAAAGCCCAGATTTCCACAATAGTTGTAAAGGGTCACCAACTGAAATTAACAGTTAACACATAACATTTAAGTTTTTAAATGCACAAAATATCCTCTCAACTAAGCATGCACATTAAAAGGATTTTCTATATGCTAAAAGTTCATATAATGCTTGTCAAATGTAAATGAAATCAAAATAAAGTTCTCAATCCATCAATTAATACATAACTGACCAATACATTGATAAATCAATTGAGCAATCAATTATCTAACTCAAAATAAGATTTTCTACTGAGTCAATCGATTGGGCAAATCGATTTCCTTAAAGTTTTTAGTGAAAACTGAACTCTGGGTTTAAATAAATCGATTGGGCAAATCGATTTAATGAAAAACTGGGCCCCTGTATTGAAGCCAATCGATTGGACAAATCGATTTAATGAAGAGCCAATCGATTGACCAAATCGATTTCGTCATTTTGTCGAGCTCCTGTAATGAATCCAATCGATTTGCTAAATCAATTTCTTAAATGGTTTTGAAAAACATATTACAAAATCGATTGGGTAAATCGATTTTGCCAAATTTGCGAAGTCCCTATAACTCCTCAAATCGATTGGGGAAATCGATTTCCCTGTATATTCTTCCAAAAATACATAAACTAACTCAATCACATTCATACATAATACCAAATCTAAACACTTAGCAATTCCCACGCGGTCTCCACGACAAATTGGGCTTCGAAATAGTTTCGCAATCAAACATGCTATCACACAATTCCAAACAAAATACTTAGCACTTATAACGCAATCACTGCAACATCATGAGTTTCAAAATAGTTTTGCAATCAAACATGCTATCACCAAATTCCAAAACATAACACTTAACACTTATAACACAATCACTACAACATCATGAGTTTCGAAATAGTATTGCAATCAAACATGCTATCACCAAATTCCAAAACATAACACTTAACACTTATAACACAATCACTACAACATCATGAGTTTCGAAATAGTATTGCAATCAAACATGCTATCACCAAATTCCAAAACATAACACTTAACAGTTACACCGCAATACCCACACGGACAAGATGAACCAACAAACCACATGGAATCATCTTGACGCGACAATCCGCACACAGACAAAACGAACCAACAATTCACAAATTTACCAGGGTGTAGTCTCTCATGAACGAACACCTGTGCAGTCTCTCACGGACAAACACCTGTACAGTCTCTCACGGACAAACACAATTTACCATGGTGTAGTCTCTCATGGACAAACACCTGTGCAGTCTCTCACGGACAAACACAATTTACCAGGGTGTAGTCTCTCACGGACAAACACAATTTACCAGGATGTAGTCTCTCACGGACAAACACCTGTGCAGTCTCTCACAGAAAAATACAATTTACCAAAAACGTAAATCGTAAACGTACCACTTATCATGGGTCAGTACTGTTTACCAAGGTGCCACCTATCACGGGTCTGCACGATTTACTAAAAAGCGTAAACCATAAACGTACTGCCTATCACGGGCCCGTACCGTTTACCAAGGTGCCACCTATCACGGGTCTGCACGGTTTACTAAAACAACGTAAATTGTAAATGTACCGCCTATCACGGGCCAAAGTACTATTTACCAAGGTGCCACCTATCACGGGTCAGCACGATTTACCAAAACAAACATTAAGTAAACAAGACATTAAGAGATTCCCCATTCTTAATACTTATTTAACTTAAACAATTTTCAAAACAAACATTAAGTAAACGAGACATTAAGAGATTCCTCATTCTTAATACTCATTTAACTTAAACGATTTTCACAAACAAACACACATTAAGTAAACAAAACATTAAGAGATTTCCCATTCTTAATACTTGTTTAACTCTAATGGTTTTCAAATCCCACACAGAACAAACTCAAACATATTCACAAATTTATTACACAATTCACGCCAAAACACAACAATTCATTTCTCCACAAAATCATTTTCACGACGACATTAAGTAAACGCAGATATTAAGAGATTCCCCATTCTTAATACTCATTTAACTTAAACGATTTTCACAAACAAACACACATAAAGTAAACAATACATTAAGAGATTCCCCATTCTTAATACTCGTTTAACTCTAATGGTTTTCAAATCCCACACAGAACAAACTCAAACATATTCACAAATTTATTACACAATTCACGCCAAAACACAACATTTCATTTCTCCACAAAATCATTTTCACGACGACATTAAGTAAACGCAGATATTAAGAGATTCCTCATTCTTAATACTCATTTAACTTAACGATTTTCACAACAAACATTAAGCAAACAGAAATATTAAGAGATTCCCAATTCTTAATACTCTTTTAACTTAAACAATTTTCCAAAACAAACATTAAGTAAACAAGACATTAAGAGATTCCCCATTCTTAATTCTCATTTAACTTAAACGATTTTCCAAAAAAAACATTAAGTAAACAAGACATTAAGAGATTCCCCATTCTTAATTCTCATTTAACTTAAACGATTTTCCAAAATAAACATTAAGTAAACAAGACATCAAGAGATTCCACATTCTTAATACTCATTTAACTTAAACGATTTTCACAAACACACATTAAGTAAATAAGACATTAAGAGATTCCCCATTCTTAATACTCGTTTAACTTAATGGTTTTCAAATTCCACACAAAACAAGCTCAAACATACTTTCACATTCAATCCATAATTCACACCAAAACACATCAAATCATTTTTCCACACAAACCACACAAAACCCATCTCAAATTCTATAATCATCAATTATGAACACGTCGAATACGATGACACAAATCAACACATTCCATCACTCAAACACAACAAATTTCTTTTACTCAAAATCATACATAAATGAGGTAAATTCATTTTTCATGAAACATTCATCAATATCACCACAACCCCACATTAGAATTTCACCCATAAAGCATTAATTTGTTTTTCCCCAAATCAACACTTCAACCCTAACAAATTCTTTTCCACACAACCACAAGTAAGTCCATAAATGCAAACTAAAAGTTTGGAAGGAGCCCTTACCTTCACATTAGCTTTAACGTGCGATAACGGTACCACGAGTAAATCTGGTAAAATCTCCGCTTGCAACGTCATGTCCAAAGTTGGTCCCCTAGCACCGTAGCATGGTAGTGAGCAATTTTCCCTTCTATCTCTTCACGAAATGAAGCTTAGATCTAGATGAAACGGGGAGGTTTGTGTTTGACGGTTTTGAAATCCCTAACACCGTTTTTCTTCGTTTTCGAATCAAAGAGGAAGAGTGAAGTTGAGAAATCCTTGTCCTAACCTTGGGTTTCTATTCTTGAACAAAAGAAGCAACGAAAATGGAAGAAAATGATGGAGGGAGATGTGTGGTCGCGAGGCAGGGGAAGAAGGAAGAAATGTTTTTCCTTTCTTTGGTTTTTCCTTTCCTTTTCTTTCTTTCCTCTTTCTTTCTTTTCTTTCTCTTTCTTTTCTTTCTAATCTCCTTCTTTTTCCTCCCACACAAACATATATATATATATATATATATATATATTTTAATATATATATTATTTACTTTTAACAAATATCTTCAAATCTAGATATTTATTAAAATTACTATTTCACCCATAACGCATTAAATTCTTCGTAAAGATTCACCGCAGTCAATTTAATTTATTTATCGACGAGTAACTCTAATCGGGCATCAAAATATCTTCTTGGTCATATAAACTCCAAAATATTACAAACTTGGCTAAAAAGCCCTTGAGTTCAATACCAAAATCCACTAAAATACATAAAGTATAATTTAAAATTATGAGTCTTACAATTATTCTTCGACAAATAATTTTAATCCAATTTCCAAAAATATATTTTTGGCATTTAACCCACTAAATACAAAAAAATTGGCTAAGAGTCTGAGAAATTCTACACAAAATACCCTAAAATTGTATAATTTAGGATTTAAAATTAAGGGTCTTACAAATATGGGCAGCAACGACGATTCACGCATCATAAGCATGAATAAAGCTATATTTGGAGATGAGTATGAAGAATTTCTTGAAAAGGAGCACATATACGAATTTCTCAACGATAAGGAGATGAGTGCTACTGTCATCAGCTTATACATTAGGTAAAAAATTCTTTTAATTACATTTATTCGTAATTAATTAAATTTATTGGTAATTAATCTAATTTGAAATTTTCATTGAAGGTTTTTGTTTGAGAAGTTGGTGTGCACGTGCAAGATTGTCAAATAGATATTCATTCTTGTCTCCGCATAAGCTTTCGATGTGTAAACTTGATCCAATGAACGTAAAGAAATACATTGTAGATATCTTATTTGAAAATATAGAGAAGGATAAGTTGTTCTTTGTACCATATATTTCAGGGTACGTAATTATATATTATTTATTTATATCTTTTTTAATTTATGAGATCCTAATTTATTAGTGGTGTAAACAAAATTGTCAACCAAATTTTTGTTGTTATAGGGCACATTGGGTGCTATTTGCAATCAATGTGACCTCTAAAGTTATATACTATTTGGATCTCTTGCACGGCAATTACAACAATCACTCCGATATAAAGACTATGTTCGACACGTAAGTAATGTGTTTGTTAATGTATAAATAATGTGTTTGTTAATGCTATAATAATCACATTTATTTATTCGATAGTGTTTTATAAGTTTTTCGAGCTCAAAGAGGTGCTACAGTGTGGAAGCAAAAGTCTAATAACATCACATGGATTCCAACAAAGGTTTGAAATATATGCCTTTAAATTTTCATTTAAATTTTCATTTGAAATATATTTTATTGACTTATATATTTTATTTTATAGTGCCCTCGTCAAACTAACAACATCGATTGTGAGTACTATGTATTGCGGTTCATGAAGGAGATTGTTGATAGGAATCAAACTACTATCCCAAAAACGGTACAGTATTTTCATTATTTGATTTTCATATATAAATTATGTATGTATTTGATTCTAACTTATTTATGTTCAATTTTTATATTGCACAGTACTTTGACAATTCCAGTCCAACATACTCTGAGAAATATCTAATTGAATTAAAGGAAGACTGGTGTCAGTATGTGCTTGAAATGAAAATTATTTGATTTTCTGGGAAATAGCATGCTGCAAAGGATCTGAATATATGGTAGCTAGTTCTGATCTGTGTAATAATGTTAGTTATATGTATATGAATAGAGCACAATATTTGAATATGCATATGAATATGTGTTATTGTATAATATCTAAATATGTATATGTAGTTAAGTTATATATGTATCTGAATGTTTTGTTGTTGTGTAAATTAAGGTATAAAGTTAAGTTATATAGTTCTGTTTTTGTGTACTAATTGTGAATTGAATGTGTGAACTGATTCTGGATGGAAATGATTTTGGAAAAAATATTAAAAGACAGCGCTTTCTAAAAAAATGCCATAAAAAACCAAAAAACACTCATTAAAAATTTCATTTACAACGTTTTAAAATAAAACTAAAATAAGAATGCACATTTTACAGCGCTTATTTGAAAAAGTGTTGTAAAAGGTGAATAACAATGAATATATTGACTGCACCTTTTACAGTGCTTCTTTGAAAAAGCGCTGTAAAATGTGCATACATATATTGAGTGCATATTTTACAGCACTTTTTCAAATAAACGTTGTAAACTGTGCATAATAATGTATATATTGAATGCATATTTTACAGCGCTTTTTCAAATAAGCGTTGTAAAATATACATTCAATATATGCATTATTATGCACCTTTTACAGCGCTTATTGAAATAAGCGTTGTAAAAGATGCATAATAATGCATATATTGAATGCACTTTTTACAACGCTTTTTCAAATAAGCGCTCTAAAAGGTGCACAACAAGCGCACAATATATCTACATTTTTATAGTGCTTTTTTATTTTAAAAAGCGTTATTGTATCTTTTTACAGCGCTTTATTTTTTGAAAAAGCGCTGTAAATGCCTTAAAAAAAGCATTGTAAAATTCTATTTTTCGCGTAGTGTCCTTCAATTTGAAGGACTAGTTGTCGTTACCGTGCCGGTGGTGAACCACGATATGTCTCTCTACTATGTTTTCATTTACCTGCTCTGCTTTCTTTACTTTAGTATTGTCACCCGAAAAAGTTTTTAAACAGAAAACATAACTCAAATCCCCAATTACTTGTGTTTTTGGTTCTATAGTAGTTAGGCGGTTCCTGCTTTGCTAGATTGAGACGTAGATAAAGGGTTTAGAGTTTGTGAAGCAGTTGTTGTTTTAAATATTCTGAATGAGTTAAATTCTTTTAATGTTAGTTTGACTTTGACTTAACATCATTATTGAACATCTTATATAGGTCCTATCATATATGATTGTATGCAGTTCTATCGTAATTTTAATAGTTTGCAATTTATGTATGTGAGGTGAGGCAAATCACTCTGCCCACTATTTTACTAAATTTGCTTTCCATATTGACATGTATAAATTGAAGAGACTTCAAATTATATCTCTAATTTTGATCTTTGGTTTGTTGTCAGAAATAATTTAATGAAAAAAATTTTCTAAAAAAGTATGTAGAAAACGGCTCTTAATAGCATTTCAATACCAATACTGACGTCTGGGTGGCGAGGAGGGGCCTTAATAATTCATATTTGGTCGGTCTGAATTAGATGATCATTTTGTAGACATGGCAATGGGACCGGGACGGATTTCGCTTTCTCCACACCCGCACCCGACTAATAGGAGAAAATCCGCATCCGCCCATGTTACATAGCGGGTGTAGAATTTAGACATCTATTCCCGCCCGCAACGGGTCTTGGGTTTCCCCGTCCGCACTTGCTCCCACTCATATATATAAAATTATAAATTTAAAAATTATATTTATTATAATAAAATAATAATTATTAAACAATAATAAAATTAAAAAATATTTTATATAGAGATAAAATTATAATTTTTAATATTTTAAAAAATATTAAATATATTAAATATGTATATGTATATAAAATTTAAAAATTATAATAATAATATTTGCGGGGCGGGTTCGGGTGCGGGAGCGGGGTAGATATCATCATCCCCAAACCCGACCCGCCCCCGAATTTTATTGTCGGGGAAAATCCGCACCCGCACCCATTTAAAGCGAGTTTTCTCCGTCCAAATCAAACGGGGTGCAAATTTTATTGTCATCCCTATCACTTTGTAATGTTGTGCTACTTTTTATTTAATCCACAAGGCATGCAAATAATCACTAAATAGCAAAAATTAGCTCTTAGTCATTGGATCAGTTATGTCCCCAGATAAATATTTTATTTTATTTCATCTGAGGTATGATTAAAACTAGCTTTTCTATGCTGGAAGGTAGAATACCTTAATGTTTATGATTGCAAATAGACAATTTTATCCAGCTGGGATTACAACTCATATTCATTGGGGTAGCTTGGTTTGGCTAACTATCCACATCAGCACTAGCATACTTAATTTATCATTAAAATTATAAAGTTAGGAAATATATTTGGTATCCATTTTATAATTGCAAAGGACCAATTTTTTTACATTATTTAGAGAACTGATAGATTTAGAGACTAATTAGTAGATTTTTAACCTTCAAAAGCTTGAATTCATAATTTGTTGAATATATATATATATATATCAATCTTATCAAAATGATTTAAAAAAGTCGAAGAACCAATAATTAAGCATCATAAGTTTTAGAAAATGTGAACACTATTGCATAAAAAGAATGTAAATATGAACACTACTTGGTCATCAAGAGCGTGTAACAAGAATGTACACATGGTAAGCCTACGAGGTACAAGTATAACTCGTTCTAATTCACAATTGGAGGAGGATTTTTTTTTTTTTATGTATTCAACTAAACGCGCTTCGATTTCGATCAATTCAAAAATAAATTAATACAATGTTATAAGATAGTCCGCTCTATCTAATTCATTTAAAAAACGAGGTGAATAGACGAATTAATCTATCGATTCATAATAAAATAAATTATTAATTTTTTTATGACTTTAGTTTTTATTTTTTTAACTAACTCAACCAAATTCAAAGTGTGAATAAAAAAATTTCAACCTAAATTAAAAACTAATAATTTATGAGTATTATGTACAAAGAAAAACAAACGAAACTATATACCCGTAATCAGTACCCTAACACAATATGAAAGTGAGAAGATATAATTTATATAATTTTATGTTTAGATACATAGTTAAACTTTAGTGAATTATAATAAATTTCTTAAATTTTATAATTTTTATTTATAAGTATATATACTATAACAATAAGTAGATTCTAATAAGTTTTTTGAAATTTTTAACATTGATAAATATATTTTGAATTTTTTTTTTACAAATGATAACTCTATTTAGATATATAACTTTGTTAATTGATTATGACTGTTTTTATTACTTCTATAAAATATTAAAATAAAATAAAAAAATATTTTTTGATTATTGGATCGCTAGTCTGCCAACCCACCTCCCATTTTAGCCAACTAATGAAAACCGACAGTATCACTCCTAGAAATATGAATTTGAAGGTGTTGAAACCATACACTAATAAAATTATTGTTTTTTTTTTTTTATTCTTTTTATGCATGTATTTATTCATTTTATTTAATATTTTTTATATTATAAGTTTTAATTTTTTATGTATGAAAAATACTATTTTATTCTATTATTATCTAGTCGTTATTCTTTTATTATTTTAATTATAATAAATATATTTTTTAAATTTATAACTTTATATAAATGGATGGACTAGACAGGGTAAAATGAAGAAGAAGACAATCAATAAATAACTTAAATGTTACTTTTAACTCAGATATAGTTTTGTCTAACTTCAACAAATTCAACCATTACAAAGGAACAAATAGAATAAAATAATTGCAATCACTAAGAGGAACGAATAATTGCAACAAATTCTTTTTTTCTATCGGTTTCACCCAATTCTTATTCATTTTTTTTCTGCAAGCATTTTAATCGTCTCACACACCCACCGACGAGTACCACCTAAATCGGTAACTTGTTAACGAGGGAAAAGCAAAGTAGAACAAATCAACACATAACCGTCGTTGTTGGAGCAAGAAACTCACAGAAATTTTGAGTTGAACGGCAACTATGCGCTCACTGACATTTGGTGGATGGGAGAAAAGCATAACCCTTATTGCAATATTCTTTTCCAATAACAATAGGTTGAAATAGCTTTTTGCTCAGCTCAATTATGACGTGGGATTAAATGCCTTAACATGATGACATATGGGCCTGTTTGATTTGCTTTTCAAAAACTGTATTTTAAGTTTTAAAATAATTAAAAATTAAAAATTTGTTTGAAATGTTAATTTTTAAATGAGTTTTGGAAACTATTTCTAATTTTCTGTTTTAAAAACTAAAAAATAGAAAGAGTTTTAATTAGTTTTTCTTTTCAATTCTCTATTTTTATCTTAAATTGAAAACATAGGAGAATGCGTAATTTTTATTAATGGCATAATGGTAATATTTTACAACTTATTTTATAAAATAAATAACAATCAAATGGAGCTGCAAAGTTGAATACGATTTAGCAAATCCTCTAGTTTGCCTTTGTTTTGGCCTTAATCATAATGGTAGTTTTTTTACCAAGAAAAATATTATAGTAATTAAAATAAAAAGGAAAATGTATATGTATTCAAATTCAACCATCTTTTCTAAATATATATATAGATGAAGGAATGTGTATTCATATGATACGATGAGTGCTCACATTTAAATTGATAACATTGATATGATGAGTACTCACATTTAAATCGATCGAAATAAAATTACAAATCGAACAAAAAATTATATAAAATTAAATATTATTATACATATTTGGATCTTCTTTTGTGAAATTTGTTCGGATCATATTGAATTTTAGATATATTTTTTAAAATTAAATAAAATAATATAAATAAAGGTTTTAATATACTTTTTTTATATATCAGTATGAGGTATTACTTTAATGTAACTTTAGTAGTAAAAAGACAGCTACAATTCTCGTTGATATCATTGAAGCAAGACAAATGTAAACTCATTTGTAAGTGTTCAATGATGTTGAGGTATTTCCTACTTAGACTAGAGCACCATTCTCTCGCCCTAAATTTTATTCCATCAAAAACAAAATATTACTTCAATCTATTATTTATTTGTTTAATTTTTTCACATTACTTATTGTAACTACAGAAGTACGCCTAAGGGGGGGGGTGAATTAGGTGTTAGTAAATTTTCTTGTTTTTAGTGATATGGTAGTTGGATTTTCTGAGTTTAAGAACAAAGCTTAATAATAAATTGCAGTAAGTAAATGGACAATTTAAGATTTATCCTGGTTCCCCTTATAACCAAGAGTACGTCCAGTCCTCTTGCACACCACAATAGATTAATCCAATACTTGTCAGAAAATGTACAACTCCCACCCTAGGATTCTTGCTACAAAACTTCTAACAATACTTCTAAGATAGCACACCACTATCTTAGATTAAGCTATCTTTTACAAATGATACAATAAGGTTTGAATGAGTCTAAGATGTGGTATATTGATAAACAACTCAATAGCAATTCAAGTACTTGAGAACCGTTTAGAATGATATGAAAATCTAATGCAAGTACTTAAAGAAAAACAGATTTTTGTTCAAAGTTATTCTATGAATTGATTCAAGGATTGTTATCTTTTGATCTGAAGTTATGGGGTATTTATACTCCATAAAACATCCTTTCAGATTCGTGGCCATTGATCCAAGAGGTTTGATGAAAAATTACAATGTCCTAGAGCCATCCCAGATCTGAAAAATTGTTTCCAGGTGTATTCGAATATAGTATATGTGTATTCGAATACACGTCTTTGTAACGTTCAAAAAATTCAAATTTTACATCTTGTATTCGAATACACATTGGTGTAGTCGAATACAGATTAGTGTATTTTAGCCTCTGACTTAACTTGTATTCGACTACAGATGGGTGTATTCGAATACACAAAAAGGAATTTTGGCCACTGACTTAACTTGTATTCGACTACAAATGGGTGTAGTCGAATACAACATTTAAAGTCTTGCCTCTGACTTAAGTTGTATTCGAATACACTTATGCAAATTGTCAAAAATATGATTTTAAATGATTTGTTAATGGTGTTTTTGATTTTCGAAAATATGTTAAATGCATATGTAAATATGAATTGTTCTCATGTATTTAAACTATTGATTTGTATCATATACCTTTACATTTAATCATTTATTATTTGGATTTTGAAGCTTATTGTGAAGATAGTTTGATCTTCTTTTTGATCTTGTTGCATTGTCCATAGTTGATGGTCTTGTCGTCATCAAAAACATGTAGTTTACATTCTCCCCCTTTTTGATTATGACAAAATGTTGTTGTGAAGATAGTGTATAGTTGAAATCATTGCTCCCCCGTAATATGTGCATACTCCCCCGTTGTATGTGATGATTTGAAAAAATTGTTTTTGAGTACCTACAAGTTTTGAAATGCAACAACAATACCAAATTTTTCTCCCCCTTTTGACATGGTCAAAAAGAAGAAAGAAAGAAAAAAATAGAAAAAGAGACATACAAGTTGCGAGTATAATCATAAACAAATGGCATATAAGTTAACAAAGAGAATATCATAAATGGAAATTAAGTCATAACATCATAAAAGTTAATACATAACACATCGTAATTAGAGCAATACAAAAGACACCATAATCCAAATGACAAATGAGTTCATAAAACAAAAGATCACAGTAGTACATAATGCAAAATGTTAAATTAGTACATAGCAACTAAGGGACTTAATCAAAATCTGTCGGAATGTGGAAATGATCAATTTTGTCTGATAAACTACTAATGTCTTGAGATAGAGCTTCATGATTGCGAGCAATAGTAGTTTCAATATTGGTGAAGCGAGTGTCGATAGAGGTGGTCAAATTGTCGAATTGAGTTTGGAAGAAGGTTTGGAAAGAATCAAGGCGAGTCATGATCATTTGATTGGAGATATAATCATCATCAGATGCAGTTTCCTCGCCATCTTCATCTCCTTGAGCAGCAGCGTTTAAGGGTCCAACATTGTCATCCTGTGCATCATCAGATGGTTGACCATGATCACCTTTATGCACAAATGCTTCAAGCTCCTCATTCCATATTATCCGCATGCTAGGCAAGACACCTAAATCCAGCATATTTTATTTGGTGGGTGTAAACATAACTTCATCAGAGAAGTCCACACCAAAGTGTTCCAAAATCCGTGAAACTTCCATTGAATAGGGTAAGCCAATTGCCTCGTGAGATCCAAACATAATAGATTTCACAAAAAATGCCGAATTAAGTTGACGACCTTCAAACATGAAATTCATAATTTGCAATTCAAACTCCGAAATTTGGGAGTAATTTCCAGCCTTTGGAACCAGAATGTAGCTAAGGAAATAGTGTAGAAGCCGATAATCAACAGTAAGATTTCCCACACCATACCGTTGCTGGGCATATTTGGAACCTGCCTGAGCTCTCTTTTGTTCCATGGTGCGTCTGTCAAACCGACAGAGGGAGACATACGCATCATACTTAGAAATATCACCCCATTCACACAATTTGTTTGGACAAAATTTTTCACCATTAAAATGAATATTCAGAATTTCTCCAATGGTTTTGGTATTTAAACGGATGGTTTTACCCTTAACGCGAGAGACTATCAGTTTTCCCTCTTGCATGAGATACAATAAAAAACCCTAACCAAATCTGGATAAACTGGACCTTTGTAGCCTATAAACTCTTCAACATGTTGTGCTTTGAGCAACGTAGGAAATTTAAAGTCAGAGAAAGAGTTTAAAGTACCATACTTTGGAATAATAAGTCGCTTGTCCGAGTAGAATGTGCAAAAACGATCAATTTCCTCCAGTGTGTGTAGAAGTCGGGATAGATCAGTGATGTTAGGATTCCTGGTTCGTTTTCGTGAGGGACCTACTGCTGCATGCTTAGTGCGTGGTCCTCGTTTGCGAGCATCCATGGTGAGAAAGGGGATTTTTGGTGAAAGTGGGTTTTAGAGAAAATGTGAGAGTTGTGAGAGATTTGAAGAGGAATGACAAGAAGGAAGTAAAGAGTAACGGATTTTGCTAGGTTGGGTGAATGGGTAAGTGAGTGGAAGGAGGATGAATGAGCTTTGGAGAGAAGAGAGAAGAAACTAGGGTTGTATTCGAATACCAAATAAAATAACCCTAAATATGTGAATCAGCTTTTATATCTGGGCAAAAACGCGAAGGTGTATTCGACTACACCTTCTTGTATTCGAATACACATTTTTCTGGGACCGTGTATTCGACTACACATCCTTTGTATTCGAATACAGGAAATCTGGGAAAGTTTGTATTTGAATACAGACATTTGTATTCGACTACATAAGCACAGTTTTGCTTAAAAAAACTCAGTTTTTATGAAAATTGCATTATGTAATACACAAATTCATATATCAAAAAGTAATGATCAACAAGAAATATGAAATATGACAAACGATGTATATCATGCAATGGTTAAAGATCATTTTCACTCAAAATACCAAGTTCTCTTTGGATTTTATAAAATGAGTCCTTCGGTAACAGTTTTGTAAATATATCAGCCAATTGATTGTGTGTATCAACAAATGTTACCTCAACATTACCTTTTAGCACATGATCCCGTAGAAAATGATGTCGGATATCGATGTGTTTAGTTCTAGAGTGCATGATTGGATTCTTCGAGATGTTTATTGGGCTTGTGTTATCACATCTTAAGGGAATGCATCCGAGATCAACTCCATAGTCATGTAATTGCTGTTTGAGCCAGAGAATCTGGGCACAACAGCTTCCTGCTGCAATGTATTCAGCTTCAGCTGTACTAAGTGCAACACAGGCTTGCTTTTTACAAGACCATGAAACTAGTGCATTTCCTAAGACATGACACGTGCCGCTGGTGCTTTTACGGTCTGTTTTGCATCCCGCATAATCCGAATCAGAGTATCCAACTAGGCTACATATGCTACCCTTGGGATACCATAGGCCTACATTTGTCGTTTCTTTCAGATACTTCATAATTCTTTTAACAGCTACTAGATGTGATTCTTTCGGATCTGCCTGAAATCTTGCACACAAACAAACACTAAACATAATATCTGGCCGGTTGGCCGTTAGATATAATAATGATTCAATCATACCTCGATATTTGTATATGTCGATTGAAATTCCTGATGCATCTTTATCAACATTTTATAATTGTAATTTGAATCAATAAAAAACTGATATAATTTAAATAATATTAATTTGGATCATATCAAATTTTTAAAAATGTCATTCAAAATCAAATTGAACCAAGAGTATTTTATATTTTTGATCAAATGACGATTGTTTTATAATAAATCAAAATGACACGGTAAATACCACTAATTCCCGACTCTTTACTATTATATATCTTTAATTTTCTTCATTTTAATAATTATATTCAATTTTAAATATATGTATTAAATAAAATTTTCATTTTATAGATTTTAAAAACAAATTTACTAAATAATTTTTTTCATTTTCTCATCTCTAAAATAGTTTTTAGAAATAGAATGGTCAAACAGATGTTTTTAAAATTTTCTTCTTTAAAACAGTTTTTTAAAACTAATTTTCAAAATAGTTTTCAAAAA
>JBBPBT010001258.1:1004907-1105080 GCA_037974875.1 Cicer bijugum | reverse complement strand
ATATATATATATATATATATATATATATATATATATATATATATATAAATGATAATTTTACTAAATTATCTTTATTAATTGTTGATGTATTTTCATGTTTATAAATGCAAAGTGGAGGAACAATAACTTCAGAGTAATATCGATGATATTAAATGAAGAGTACAATTAAAAAAAAAGTTATTTGAAAATTAAAAATAACACTATTTTTAAGAAAATTTCTTTTTGTAAATGTTAGATTGATAAAGTAGTGATTTGTCATTTAAATACTCTTCCTAGGTCTTACTTAGTGGTCTTTTTGTTTCTTATACTAATTCCCAAGGATAATGAAAAAAATAATTCATTGCTCACATGTAAATTTGAAGAGTAAAGTATAATATGGCAAGTGGCTAATGATGATCTATCAGTTGGACCATGGTAATTGTAGCCTACACTTGATATGTATCAACATCTACAAGTGGTACTGTCACTTCTAAGCCACTTTAATCATATTGTATATAAGCACACTAAATAAAGCCCACTTCCAATCAGAAATCACTCAACAATCACTGACATCACATGCAGAGTGGTGCAAGCAATCTAAGCATGAAGATATAAGACTGAAGCAGCACTACAAATTATATTTCGAGTTTGATATACATAGTTGTTTATGCAATTTGAACTTAATTGTTCTGGATTAGCTGGCTATTCAATATAGAGATTGAAACCAATATCCCAAAAGCTGCATTTGCAACGGTATGTCATTATAACAAAGTTTCTGCATTTTTTTTTACAACCGAATTAACTTCCTATAACTAGATGTGCTTTGTGAAGCAGATACTGATTAATTAATTATCTTTGTTCAATGTCTTGTGCTAGTTACCGCATGATGCTCTTGCTACACTTGGTTTTAAAGTTATACTAGTTGTATATGGCTCTGAAGTAACTAAAACCATCCAAAAATATAGTTGGTATAAGATTTCTCATCATATAAATTATTTCTTGAGTGTGAGGATGCATGGTCCTTTGTTTGGTGACAACATACACAGTTAGGAGCTTAGGATTCTAATTTGTAAGGATCACTGAAGCATTATAATTATCTACAAAATATTCTCCTATCCATGTAAACAGAAGAAAGTCCACACTTAAAGTATGAGTAATGACTAACCATTGAGAAAATTATATTTTCTATTGAGAAGATTAAGTTAAAGTTTCCTCTAAGATCATTCTGACACAATCTCCAATTTAGTTATCTTATGATCTGCAAAGAATATCTTAGACCATTTTTATCAACTTTCTACTGTTAATCTTATGATTTTGGAACTTTTCTTATGATCACATAGCCTTGCTTCTAAGTGAACTTAAGACCAGCTTTTGAGTAGCCGCTAAAATCTTAGAAACCTATATTCATCCATATATGGGCTTTGGTTATTCTCCTAGAATTCATGTTTCTTTCTCATCAAACCCAAGTAAATATAATGGTAGCTAACAAAAGAAAAAGGTAAAATACTTTCATTTCTTATTATTACAATCCAAAGCACTTTATATAAGAATATAAATTACAATAGTAACAACGATATAATCATAAAATAAAATAAAAATATATAAATAAAAAGAGAATCATATAAATCAAACATCAATTTTTTCTTTTATAAAGTAGCAATCAATCTCCATATGCTTGGTTATATCATGTTGCACAGAGGTATTATAGCCTTTTACACGAATATGCTTGGTTATAATATATGGTATGACTGTCCCTCCATATATTATAGCCTTTTACACGAATGAGTGAACTTTTCAAACCAAACCCTTGGAGATTGCTTGAAACCATTTGAACCAAACTTGTCTTCAAATCCAGAAAGGCAATTCGTGTATACTTCCTCCTCTAAATCACCATTCAAAAAATAATTTTATACATCAAGTTGGTTAAGAAACCAATCTAAATTCACAGCCAAGGACAAGAGAACTTTAATAGGTTTAATTTGACAACAAGAGCAAAAGTCTTTGAATAATCAATGTCATATGTCTGAGTAAACCATTTAGCAACCAAGTGTGCCTTATATATTTCAATTGTATTATCATAACTATATTTCATAGTAAAACCTCATTTACAACCAACAGTACTTTTTCCTATAGGTAAAGTCGTGACTCTTTAGAGCTCTCATCTTCTCAAAAACAAATTCCTTCCACTTTGAAATTTTTAGAGCCTCATGTACATTTTCTAGAATTTCCACAACAAACAACTGAAATGTAAACGCAACAAATTAAGAAGACAATTTTGAGTAAGACACATAACTAGACCAATGATGTTTAGTGCATGATCTAACAGGTTTCCAAATTGTAATAGGAAGGTCTATATCAGGATACATAACATGACTCTTAAAAAAAATAAGACTTACATGTATTAGGACGATGTGTTGAATTGTCTATTGGTTCAAAATCTTAGAATGGTTGGAAAATGAGTCATTCATTCCTCTGTTTATGGTTTCTTCTTTCAAATACATTTCTCTTCCATGTAGGATCAATGGTAGTAAGTTTGGCGTGTCTCTTTATTTGAGTCATTATGTAGTGGCATTTACGGTGGTCTTTCATTATTACCGAGATCAAGAATTTGTTCACTTATTCGAAATGGTCGCCCTCAAATTTGTCGGAACCTCATTATTTAGTGGATTAAGTTCTAATATAGACTCTTGCGCATTTTCTTTTGGTGCATCAATATAAGTCGCAAAATTTTGTGAAAATACTATATCACCTAAATAAATGATGTTTTCAAAAGCAAAAAAAATGAATTTTCCTCAAAATTTCCCCCTGAAGATGAATGACAATAAAAAATGGGTGATTTTCAACCAAAGTAACATCTATGGTACAAAAATTCTTTTTGATTTTGGTTGAAAACACTTATACTTATACCCCTTATGAGTTGGGAAGTAATCAGTAAAAACACATTTTATAGATCATGGCTTGAGTTTGCCAAGTTGTTTATGTTCACCAACTAACGTAATGCAACCAAAAAATTTAGTGGTAAATCAACAAAGAAACAAGTCAAGGGAAATCAATTTAGAAAAACATCAAGAGGGGTTTGAAAATCTAAAACTATAGATGGCATATGATTAATCAAATATGATGCAGTTAAAATAACTTCACCCACAAATATTTTGGAACCTTATTTGCAAAAGTAAAGCTCCATTAACCTAAAAAAGATTCCTATTTTATCTCTCTACAGTTATATTTTGTTGGGGTGTATTAACACAAGAACTTTATTGAACAACCTCATTTTCAAGAAAAAAAATATGACAAAAGCATATTAAACTATTCTTTACCATTGTCACTTTTGAAGACTTGAATATTTGTTCAATGTTGAGTTTGCACCATTTTAAAAAAAATTTTAACAACCTATCCAACTTCTAATTTTTCATTCAATAAATAAATCCAACAAATTATAATATGGTCATTGATAAAAGTTATAAATTCTTTTTTATTAAAAAAAAAGTGTCTATTCTATTAAGACCCCAAACATCACTGTGAATAACTACAAACGATGTAGAAAAAGAAAAAAAAGTGATGTTTAACAAATTCACAAGTTTCACAATGAAATAAAGTCCAATCTTTCTTAGAAAATAATTTAGGAAATAAATGTTTCAAATACATAAAACTAGGATGTTATAACGGTAAATGCATACATGGTAGGCATATAACTCCAACATCAATTTTTTTTCTTTTATGAAATGGCGGTCAATCTCAATATATTTGGTTCTATCATGTTGTACAGGGTTGTGAGTTATACTTATTGCTGTTTTGCTATCACATAACAATTTTAAGGGTGAGTCAATTTTCATTTTCAATTCGTCCAAGAGTTTACGAATGCACAAAAGTTCACATATTCCTTGAGCTATTGCTCTAAATTCAGCTTTTGCACTACTTCGAGCAACAACCCCTTGTTTCTTACTTCTCCAAGTAACTAAATTTCCCCAAACATATGTACAATATCTAATGGTGGATTTTCTATCAGTAATTGATCATGCCCAATAAGCATTTGTAAATATAGAGACTTCTCTGTCATTAGTTTTCTTGAAGCACAAACCCTTTCCAAGATTGGATTTCAAGTACCTTAAGAATCGATAAACTACCTCCAAGTGTTCTTCATAAGGAGAATGCATGAATTGACTTACAACACTCACAGAGAAAGCGATGTTAGGTCAAGTGTGGGCTAGATAAATAAGTTTGCCGACTAACCTCTGGTATCTTCCAATCTCAACAAGAACATAACCTTTCTCCCAAAGTTTAGCATTTAATTCCATAGGAGTATCTGTTGGTGTACACCCACTCATCCCAATTTCTTCCAAGAGATCTAGGATGTATTTTCTTTGAGAAACAACAATTCCCTTCTTTAAGCGAGCAACTTCTATACCGAGAAAATATTTAAGTGCGCCAAAATCTTTGATCTCAAATTCTTTTGTCAAATTTTTCTTTAATTTTTCCATCTCAACAATGTCATCCCCTGTGAGAACAATATCATCAACATATACAATTAGAATTGCAATTTTACCAACATTAGAGAACTTCATGAGCAGAGTATGGTCTGATTTTCCTTGCATATATCCTTTCCTTTCGACCGACCGAGTGAATTTTTTCAAAGCCTTTGGAGATTGCTTGAGACCATAAATGGATTTTTGTAGTTTTCTCACATTTGAACCAGATTTATTGTAAGACCCATAATTTTAAAGTGTACTTTATGTTTTTGGTGTATTTTGGTATTGAGCTCGGAGGCTTTTTAGCCAAAGTTATTAATATTTTGGAGTTTATATGATCAAAAAGATATTTTGATGTCCGATTAGAATTACTCGTCGATAAATAAATTAAATTAACTGCGATGAATCTTTTACGAAGAATTTAATGCGTTATGGGTAAAATAGTAATTTAATAAATATCTAAAGATTTTGAGATATTTGTTAATTATAATTAATATATATATAAATATGTATATATATAAAGAAAAGGAAAGGAAGGAAATAGAAAGAAAAGAAATAGAAAGGAAGGAAAAAGAAAGAAAGGAAAAGTGAAGGAAAGAAAGAAAAGCATTTTCCCTCCCCTTCCTCACTGCCTCGCGAAATTCCTTTTTCTCCCTCCCTCCATTTTCGTTTTCTTTGCTTCCTTTTCCTCAAGAATAGAAACCCAAGGCTTAGTGGGTAAGAAAGCAAAGATTACTCAACTTCACTCTTCCTCTTTGATCCAAAAACGAAGAAAAACGGTTTAGGGATTTCAAAACCGTCAAACACAAATCTCGCCGTTTCTTCTAGATCCAAGCTTCGTTTCGCGAAGGGATAGAAGGGAAGGTTGCTCACCACTACACTACGGTGCTAATGAGCTAATTTTGGAAGCGACGTCGCAAGCAAAGTTTTAACCGGAATTGATTGTGGTGCCGTAAATAGTCGTTAAAGCTAACGATAAGGTAAGGGCTCCTTCCAAACTTTTAGTTTGCATTTAGGGCCTTATCTGTGGTTGTGTTGAAAAGAATTTTGTTAGGGTTGGAGTATTAATTTGGAGAAAATGTATCTAAGGCTTTATGGGTAAAATCTTAGAGTTAGGTTTTGGTTATATTGATGAATGCTTCGTGGAAAATGAATTTAAACTCATTTATGTATGATTTTGAGTAAATGAAACTTGTGTGTTTGAGTGGTGGATTGTGTTGATTTGTGTTCGTTGTTTTTGACCTGTTCTTAATTGATACTGATGAAACTTGAGATGTGTTTGTGTGGTTTGTGTGGAAAATGATTTGGTGCGAATTATGGATTGATTGTGAAAGTATGTTTGAGTTTGTTTTCAGTGGAATTTGAAAACCATTAAGTTAAACGAGTATTAAGAATGGGGAATCTCTTAATGTCTTGTTTACTTAATGTGAGTTTGTGAAAATCGTTTAAGTTAAATGAGGATTAAGAATGGGGAATCTCTTAATGTCTCGTTTACTTAATGTTGTTTGAAAATCGTTTAAGTTAACTGGGCGTAAAGAATGGGGAATCTCTTAATGTCTTGGTTACTTAATGTTTGTTTTGGAAAACCGTTTAAGTTAAAAGAGTATTAAGAATGGGGAATCTCTTAATACTTATGTTTGCTTAATGTTTTGTTTTGAAAATCGTTAAGCTAAATGAGTATTAAGAATGGGGAATCTCTTAATATCTGCGTTTACTTAATGTCGTCGTAAAAATGATTTTGTGGGGAAATAAATTGTTGTGTTTTGGCGTGAATTGTGTAATAAATTTGTGAATATGTTTGAGTTTGTTCTGTGTGGGATTTGAAAACCATTAAGTTAAATAAGTATTAAGAATGGGGAATCTCTTAATGTCTTGTTTACTTAATGTGTGTTTGTTTGAAAATCGTTTAAGTTAATTGGGAATTAAGAATGGGGTATCTCTTAATGTCTCGGTTACTTAATTTTGTTTTGAAAATCGTTTAAGTTAACTGGGCGTTAAGAATGGGGAATCTCTTAATGTCTTGGTTACTTAATGTTTGTTTTGGAAAATCGTTTAAGTTAAATGAGAATTAAGAATGGGGAATCTCTTAATGTCTCGTTCACTTAATGTTTGTTTTTGGAAAATCGTTTAAGTTAAATGAGAATTAAGAATGGGGAATCTCTTAATGTCTCGTTTACTTAATATTTGTTTTAAAAATCGTTTAAGTTAAATAAGTATTAAGAATGGGGAATATCTTAATGACTTATTTACTTAATGTTGTTTTGAAAATCGTTTAAGTTAACTGGGCGTTAAGAATGGGGAATCTCTTAATGTCTTGGTTACTTAATGTTGTTTTGAAAATTGTTTAAGTTAACTGGGCGTTAAGAATGGAGAATCTCTTAATGTCTTGGTTACTTATTGTTTGTTATGGTAAATCGTGCTGACCCATGATAGGTGGCACCTCGGTAAACTGTACTGGCCCGTAATAGGTGGTACGTTTACGATTTACGTTTGGTAAGTTGTACTGACCCGTGATAGGTGGCACCTCGGTAAGCAGTACTGACCCGTGATAGGTGGCACCTCGGTAAGCAGTACTGACCCGTGATAGGTGGTACCCTTACGACTTACATTTATTTTGTTTGGTAAATCGTGCTGACCCGTGATAGGTGGCACCTCAGGAAACAGTACTGACCCGTGATAGGTGGTACGTTTACGATTTACGTTTGGTAAGTTGTGCTGACCCGTGATAGGTGGCACCTCGGTAAACAGTACTGACCCGTGATAGGTGGTACGTTTACGACTTACGTTTCATGGTGAATTGTGTTTGTCCGTGAGAGACTGCACAGGTGTTTGTCTGTGAGAGACTGCACAGGTGTTTGTCCGTGAGAGACTACACCCTGGTAAATTGTGAATTGTTGGTTCATTTTGTCCGTGTGGGTATGGTGTTATAAGTGGTAAGTGTTATGTTTTGGAATTTGGTGATAACATGTTGATTGCAATACAATTTCGAAACTCATGATGTTGTAGTAATTGTGTTATAAGTGTTAAGTGTTATGTTTTGGAATTTGGTGATAACATGTTTGATTGCAATACAATTTCGAAACTCATGATGTTATAGTAATTGTGTTATAAGTGTTAAGTGCTTTGTTTTGGAATTTGGTGATAGCATGTTCGATTGCAATACTATTTCGAAACTCTTGATGTTGTAGCGATTGCGTTATCAGTGCTAAGTGTTAAGATTTGGGATTATGTATGAATGTGATTGAGTTAGTTATGAATTTTTGAAAGAATACACAGGGAAATCGATTTACCCAATCGATTTGATGAGTTACAGGTGCCCTCACTTTCACAAAATCGATTTACCCAATCAATTTTGTAACATGTTTTCAAAACCACTTAAGAAAATCTATTTACCAAATCGATTGGATTCATTACAGGGGCTCTATCTTTCACGAAATCGATTTGCCCAATCGATTTGGCCAATACAGGGGCTCAGTCCTTCTCAAAATCGATTGCCCCAATCGATTGATGCAAGTCCAGAGTTCAATTTTCACTAAAAACCTTTAGGAAATCGATTGGCTCAGTGGGAAATCTTATTTTGAGTTTGATAATTGATTGCTCAATTAATTTATCAATGTTTTGTTCAGTTATGTATTACTTGATGGATTGAGAACTCTATTTGATTTCATTTACATTTGGCAAACATTATATGAACTTTTAGCATATGGAAAATCCTTTTAAGGTGCATGCTTAGTTGAGAGGATATTTTGTGCATTTAAAAACTTAAATGTTATGTGTTAACTGTTAATTTCGGTTGGTGACCCTTTACATCTATTGTGGAAATCTGGGCTTTGCCCTCAGATGAGAGCCAGGATGATCCTTCCGGTTCGTACCCTACGGATGGGAATGTAGATGGGAATGCTTAATTGAAGCTACTTTAGGAGGATCTCACGGGGCGCGTGGAGATCACTCGGGGTGTTTAGTTGTTTTGTAAAGTGATCAGACTAGGTTGACACAGAGGGAACAAATGTCTTTCTTTTGGGTTGCTTTCATTTTTAAACTGGAAGACTGTACCACTTTTGTTATGTAAATATTTTGAATTCCATATTTTGAGAACTTTTTCCGCGGCTAGTAAATTGTAATGACTTAATTATTTATCCAAAGGTGTTGCCTTATTTATTTCTCTGTTTCATTTTAATTTCTTTTGAAAAAAAAAATACACCCTCGCTAAGAAAAACGGGGTGTTACATTTATCTTCAAAGCCAGGTAGGTTATCTATGTATACTTCCTCCTCCAAATCACCATTCAGAAAAACATTCTTTACATCAAGTTGGTAAAGAGACCAATCTAAATTCACTGCCAAGGACAAGAGAACTCTAATAGTGTTTAATTTGGCAACGGGAGCAAAAGTCTTTGAGTAATCAATGTCATATGTCTGAGTAAACCCTTTAGCAACCAAGCGTTTCTTGTATCCTTCAACTGTGCTATCAGAATTATATTTCAAAGAAAATACCCATTTACAGCCAACAGTATTCTTTCCTGTAGGTAACGTCATGACTCTCCAAGTTTGACTCTTCTCAAGAGCTCTCATCTCCTCAAGAACAGCTTCCTACCACTTTGGAATTTTTAGAGCCTCATGTATATTTTTTGGAATTTCTACAGTAGAAATTTAGAGCTAAATGCAGCAAATGAAGAAGACAATTTTGAGTATGACACATAATTAGACAAATGATATTTTTTGCATGATCTAACAAGTTTTCTAATTGCAATAAGAAGGTCTATATCAAGAAACTCGACATGACTCTTAAGAATAGAATAAGACTTACCTCTATCAAGATGATGTGTTGGACTATCTATTGTTTAGAATCTTGGAAGGGTCGGAGAATGGGTCCTTCATTTCTCTGTATATGATTTCTTCTTTCAAAGACATTTTCCTTCCAAGTAGGGCCAATTGTAGTAAACCTGGTTTGTGCCTCTTTATTTGAGTCATTATGTTGTGGCATTTCAGGTGGTCCTTTATTATTATTGAGATTAAGAATTTGATCATTATGATTTTGATTTGAAATTTTCGCCCCCGAATCTGTCGAAACCTCATTCATAAGTGGATTGAGTTCCAATATAGATTCTTGGGAATTTTCTTTTGGTGCATCAATATAAGTCTCAGAATTTTGTGACAACACTATATCACTTAAAGTAATGATGTTTTCAAAAGTACAAGATGAATCTTCCTTAAAATTTCGCCCCTGAAGATGAATGTCAGTAAAAAAAATGGTTGATTTTCAACAAAAGTAACATCCATGGTTACAAAAATTCTTTTTGATTTTTGTTCAAAACACTGATACCCCTTATGAGTTGGAGAGTAACTGGTAAACACACATTTTATTGCTCGTGGATCGAGTTTGTCAAGGTGTTTATGTTCATAAACAAAAGAAGTGCAACCAAAAACTAGTCAAAGGAAAATAATTTCAAAAAACATCAAGAGGTGTATGAAAATCTAAAACTTTAGATGGCATTCGATTGATTAAATATGACGCAGTTAAAACAGCTTCACCCCACAAATATTTTGGAACCTTATTTGCAAATAGTAAAGCTCTAACAACCTCAAGAAGATGCATATTCTTTCTCTCTGCAATTCCATTTTGTTGGGGTGTATTAACACAAGAACTTTGATGAAAAACCCCATTTGCAAGAAAAAAATTGGACAAAAGTATATTAAAATATTCTTTACCATTGTCACTTTTGAAGACTTGAATATTTGTTTGGTATTGAGTGTCCACCATTTTAAAGAAATTTTTGACAACCTGTCCAACTTCTAATTTTTATTTCAATAAATAAACTCAACAAATTCTAGTATGATCATCAATTAAAGTTATAAACCATTTTTTATTATAAAAGGTGTTTATTCTATTAGGACCCAAAACATCACTATGAATAACTGCAAATGATTTTGATTTTTAGCAAATTCACAAGTTTCACAATGAAATAAAGACAGATTCTTCTTAGAATAGAATTTAGGAAACAAATGTTTCAAATACGGAAAACTAGGATGTCCTAACCGTAAATGCCATAACATAATATCATCATTATTAGAAGAAACAAAAATAGATTCAAAGCAGGTACTGGTTTTTTGTTGGTCTTTAAATTGCCAATCATCTTCCCCGTGCTCAAATCCTTTATGAGCTATAGAGCAAGACGAAATTTGAGACTCAAGAAGTTTGTACGATTGATCTAACTGTTCCTTAGTGAAAGGAGATGGGCTTGAAGGAGACTGTTTCTCTTGATCAGATGTACCAGCTTGGAGCGCATGACCTTCGTTTCTTTCTTTTTTCTTCCAATTTATAGGTTTTCCATGGAGCTTCAAACATGTATCATGTGTGTGCCATGGACGTTTGCAATGTTCGCACCAGGGTTTCTTGTCAGCGCTCTTCCCGTCTTCATTCTTAGTGACTAGGGCAGAGCTTTCAACCTCACCAATAGAAGGTGACTTACCCATGATAACACCTTGTCTCGCCTCTTCTTTTCTAACTTCTGAGAACGCTTCCCAGAGTGATAGCAATGGGATCTTTCCCAATATTCTGCCTCGGACTTCATCAAGCCGTTTATTAAGCCCAACCAAGAACATGAATACATGGTCGTTCTCTTGTCTCTTAAGAAACAAAACATTGTCCTCACAACACTTCCAATGATCATCATATCAGAGATCCAATTCTTGCCATAGTGTCATCAACTCATTATAATAGGTAGTGACATCTCTATCTACTTGTTTGGCATGCCAAAATCGTGATTTGAGATCGAAAATTTGAGAAGAATTATGAATATCAAAATATGTTTCTTTGACAGCCTCCCAAACGTCCTTCGCAGTAGGAAAAAACATAAAAGGTTTTCTGGTTGTTGATTCCATATTACTAAGCAGCCAAACAATAATAACAGAGTTCTCAGATTTCCAAAACCTGTAATTCGGATCAGTTGTGGCAGGCATTTGCACCTGTCCTGTTAAGAAACCATATATTCCCTTACCTTCTAAAATCAATCTTGCAGTTTGGGACCACTCGACATAATGTTTTCTATTTAGTTTCTGGATTTCAACCTTGAGGGCATTAGAAGTTCCTTCATGGCCAAAAAAGTTGAAAAAACCATTATGGCCACATGTGCCGCTGCCACTGCCGCTTAGGGTGCTGCCTAAATTGTCGGCACTGTTAACTACGTCTGACTTTTTTAGCCAAACCATCGTCGTTGTCGCCGCTACCCATAAGGGCTAACTTCCATGTGGTATTGTGTGCCATTAGCTTTAGCTCAGTTGGTTGGAACGCCAAACCCTAATGGGTTGTGGAAAGTTTTACAGAACCCTAACTAGAGCTCTTGATACCTTGAAGAAAGTAAAAGAAAAAATACTTTCATATTTTATTATTACAGCCCTAAGCTGTTTATATAGGAAAAGAAGTTACAATACGAAAACTGAGTAATAATGATAGAATAAAAATAAACATAATAATATAAAATAAAAGAGAATAAAATCTAATTTATCTCGATTCTTCAACAGATTCAAACTTAACCACACAACTAGGCTGACTAGAACTGTTAACTCACGATCTTCTCGTCCCATGTTAGTACTATTGACCAATTTGTAAGTTTTTGTCTTTTATGGGTAATTTGCATTAGAAGCTCTGCTACAACATTTTTTTTACGTTATATTGATCAAATCTAAGCCTATTCTTCTGAAATCCAATGTATCTGGCCCCATTAGGAAACTTCACGCCATCAAATGAAATTCCACATCATTAATAGATATATGACATGCCACAGAAAATAAACCCCAAACTGGATGGTGAGAAAAGATCCTAAACATTTAAAATAGGGAGAATACAATCATTTAGAAATAGGGAGACTAAAATGCAATTTTAGTTATAATCGGGGACCAGAATCTAGGAAAATAGGATAAGAGTAGAGCAAGTTCTATGCCTAATGGCAGTGATATATATATATTAGAAGCAGAAATGTTGACCTGCATTGTTTCAATAATTTTGGATATTTTCAACTCCTGCATGAGACTTACTTAAGGTAAGTATCTCATATTGGTGGCAATGTAATAATTAATAAGTTGTACAAAACAACAACTTCAGTGAGATAGTTATGAAAATGATACAAAAGAATGGGTATGGCGAAAGAAATTTTCATTCTACAAGAGAATATATCAATGAGATGTATTACCATAGAACTACTTTAGTAAACTTTGTGCACATAATAGCATACAACCATCAAATTTTTATTAGTATAATGATAGGTTCACCCGAGGATATTGAAGCCCAAACAACATTGCCCACATTGGCATTTGGCAAAGTTGATGTCATTGAAGACATAAAGATGAAGCCCCATCAAACACTTATGGATGAGGTCTGCACCGAAAAAGAACAAACTGAGCATCAATCTGAAACGCAAAGCATGGAGAAAGTGATTTCAAAGTATATCAATTCAAAAGAAAAGATGACGATAGAAAGAATCACAAAATCGGATTATGAGGATAGTGATAGTATTATCATTCTAGATGGATCAGAAGGTATGGAAGGAGCTATTGATGTTTAGTTGCAAAAATGGGAAAAAAAAGTTTAATTTTTTGAATTGAAATCAATAAGCCAAGTTCATTAAACTTAAGTTTTCGAAACAGTAAAAATAATCCCACATTATTTATTAAGTCCCTTGGAACAAATAGTAGACGAGTATAAAAAACGTGTGCTCCGATCCGAACATCATTAAACCTTAGGTAGCTCTTTATTATGTGAAAACAAGATGCTTTTTTAAAAAAAATTGTGACAACAGAAAACCTCTTTCACAAACCTAAGGAACCTTGTGTTTACTTTTGAAAAGACCATGCATATGTACCAAAAAACAGCTACCATAATTAATCTTTCAAGGAAGAAATATTTTTACATCTGATTTGTATAATGACAGGTGTGCCTGATGATAAAGCCATGTCAACTTTACCCACTATAGCATCAATCCAACTTGAGACAGTAGAGAAAAATGTTCAAGAAGAAATACATGCGGAGGCTGAATCAGTTATGAAAGATACGCATGAGAGAAAGAGATCAGACAATAATTATGAGGAGAACATGAACGCACTAGAGGTTTGAGAAGACTCCAAAAATAAAATAGAAAATAACAAATAACGTCGTCCAGTTCAACATATGAACATCTTAATAACGTTTCCAAGAAAATAGCAGAACTTTTATATTTTTTATGTGCAATATGTTCAACATTTGATGCAGTATCTGTTAAAATAGGGATTGGATGTACATGAAGCAACAGCCAACACTAGCATGGAAAATGAAAAGAAAGGTCAACCTCAATATCAAGCAAAGAGCCAGGAGACCCTGGTCACAGACCATCAAAATTTAGGACTGGATGCTGCAGAAACAATCCAAAGTAATAATGCTGGAGAACATGAAAACGTTGCAGTGTTACACGCCAGAGAGAAATTACTGATTGTGGATAGTACGAAAATAAAAAATGAAAGAGCAAAAGAGATAGGAGAAGAAACTGATACACAGTTACCAAAAACAGAAAAAGAAAGTAAGTCTAAAAAAATCGGCAAAGCTCTGTTAAGTTTTTAATGAACTTCATTTTTACACACAATGAGGAATTACTTCAAATCCCTTCACACGTACTTTTTAACTGTTATAAGGCTAAGTTTAAATTTCTCAAGGAATAATCTGTTCTAAATGGAAGTAATGTAAGTTACTGCAATAACTCATTTCCCTTATCAGTAGCTTGGTGTGGCAATGGAAATTTTCAGTTTTCGAGAAAGGATATATTTCACATGTACAAAAACTGAAAAACTTAAGCCAGATTTGTGGGTATGGTAGCAAAAAACATCTCATATGTATAATTACAGGTGAGCTTGAAGACAAAACCACGTTAATATTACCAACGTTGGAAGTAATCAAGCAAGTTGAGATGACTGAAAAAACCTCTGAGAAGGAAACAACACATGAGGAAGAAGAAACGACAGAAATACTTAGTGACCAAAGCTCCACACCACAAAATGAACTTGAGCAAATGAGTAAAGCCCTTGAGGTTAGACAGTGATGAAATATATAAGAAAATATTCACATAGACAACTACATGCTCTTTTACATATGCTTATGCATCCTTGCAAACAATCAATTATTTATTTTCTTCATTTGTAAGACAAATTTGATTCTCATGCTTCATATGTTAAAACAGGAAATTTATCTTCCCAAAGCAATGAGAAAATATTATGCACAAAATGAGCATACTGGCCAATCTGAAGCAACCAGCATAGAGAATGTGATTACAAAGTATTTTAACTCTGAAGAAAATTTGACAATGGAAAGTAGTGCAAAATCAAATTATGATGTGGAAGAACTGGAAAAGATTTCGGAGTCAAATTTTGTTCCTAATGCAGAGATCAAATGTGGTGGAACAATGATGTCAGAGAATGCATTTGATATCAAAGAAACTAATGAAGTGGAGTTGCTAAAATCTGAAACAGAAAGTAATTATATTTTCAAAATTTACAACATACAACATATTCTTTTGTTTTTACAAAATTTCATTTAACTAGAAAGAAACACAAGAAGCTTGTGCTGTTTAAGGAGAAGATCTACTTGGTTCTTGAGAGATCTACAAAAAAAAAAAAATATTTTTGCATCCATTAAAATAAAAAACTAGTATGCTGCCCAGATGGAATAACAACTTTCTAAAACTCTGCATGTATAAATGTATATACTAAAAAGATTAGTCAGTGAACCTTACATCAACAAATACATGTAATATCTCATTTGTTTAATGACAGGTGTTCCTGAAGACAAAGTCCAGTCAATGTTGCAGCCCACAGTACCTGTCTCAGTTGAAACACAGCAAAGCATTAAGAGGATAAATCCCTGTCCACATTGCCAAATGTAAAAGGTGAGACAGATGAGGAAATCTATCAGGAACAAAATCTTGATGAAGAGGAATCAGCACCGATGGGTACCAACAATAGCAACCAACCAGAAAATGAACTTGAAAAAAAAACCAATATTGTCGAGGTCAGGCAGTAATGAGTTACAAAAAAAATCTCATAAATATAATTGCATTCCACTTCTCTGTCACGACCCGAAATTTAAATGTCGTGACCGGCGCACAAGCTATACTCCTAGCCTGGCAAGCCTATCAATTAACTCAACAATTAAATAACTAAACCGTTTTCTAACCATTTCAAAAAAAAATACCTATACTTTTACTCGAAATTTCGACAGAGTCTCCTCTGTAAATTCAACATTTCCAAATTTATGAAATCCCTATCAAACTCTCAATCCAGTCACAATTCAAATAACATAATCAAGTTTCTTAATACCCTTTCCAACAAACTAAATAGACTCTCTAAACTCCAAAATAGCTGCAAATTACATAGACTCAACAACTGTTACAAAAATGGTCCTCGATCAAAGAGGCCTACCAAAAAGAAGTATGTTGAGACTTGAATCAACTAATAGATTCCTACTTAGCTGCTTGCGAATCTGGAAAAAAATAAGCAACATAACGGGTAAGTCACAAAGACTTAGTGAGGAGACAACAACCACCATCAATTGGAAGGGAAACACAAAAGGCACGAATAATTGTTTAATCGCTTGACAAAAATATTAAAAATCCAGTGAATAACGAAACGAAATCCAAATGAACAACCTTAAAATCCTCACAAAAATCAAACAAGTAACAATACAAATTTTCAGAACCAAGAGGCGGCTTTATCTCATTGATAGCCCTTTCCTCCTAAGGGTGGCCGTTCCCTTAGGGGCGGCTCCATCTAACGGATGACCCTCTCCTCTCAATTTCCGCAACGCATCATCACGTATCAATTAGGGAGCTTACATCTCGTTGATAGCCCTTTCCTCCTACGGACAATATTTCTCATAGGAGCGGCTCCATCTAACGGGTAACCCTCCCTAATCACAACGAGGTAACTAGGTGCACCTAACGCAGTTAACGATTTAATAATTACAACAACGATTTCCAAAACACGCGTTTAAAATCATTTAATCGAAATTCATGAAAAATATATTCAATAGCATAACAAATAAATATTTAAATACTTTAACTCATATGTAAATCCAACAAATAACATATTATATAGCAAAGACCATTAAATTAAATAATTGACGAAATTGAGATAAAATTCAAAGGTTGTGTTTCCCAAAATTTTAAATAAATACTTTCATATAGAAAACAAGTAAAATAATAATAATAGCAGTATAAAAATATATGACGATGATCGTCGTCAACTAACAGCTATGGAGAATCGTCTAACTTTGCTCTCTAACAACTCTCAGAGTAGCCGGCAGGATCTCAGCGGACAAATCTGGGTATCAAGAATATTTCCAAGCCTTTAGAAAAATCTATTCTAAAATTTAACTAACTCTAGAAAACCCTAAAAATCATCTAAATCTACTCTGAGCATAAAATAAGGTTTTTAAACAAAGCTACATTTTTCTATGAATTTATACTAGGATTAGAGTTGGGCATTTACCTCAATGAGTCTCAATCAACAGCTCTCAAGAGATGGGTACCCTTTTTCTTTCCTTAGAACACAAACCCTAACCCCAAGAATTTTATCCAAGAAATTGAGAAATTATGAGGAAGCAGCTTGCTTAGGGAATGTATACCCTTTCCATGGATTTATTGTGGCTTTAAGTGAGAAATAAGAAGAAGAATGAAAGAAAGAAAAAAAAATGAAAATGGGGGAAAGGGAAGGGAGTGTGCCGAGAGGGAGAAGGAGAAGGAGAGAGAGAAAAATGAGAAAATGAGGGAGTGAGATGGAAAGAGAGAGAATGAGTGGGGTTATTTTGTTTTATTTATTATTATTAGTTAATTATTATTATTATTATTATTATTATTATTATTATTATTATTATATTTATAAAAATTTACGGGACGTGTCAATCTCCTCCCCTTATAAAAAAATTCGTCCTCGAATTTATTTAATACATACCACTAACCTTGAGTTTCAACTTAAGTGTGGGTACTTTGCACGGATGACTTCTTCGGTTTCCCAAGTAGTTTCTTCACCAGATGGACCACGCCAAAGGACTTTTACTGAAACAATATCTTTTGAGCGTAAACGTCTCACTTGGCGATCTAATATAGCTACAAGATGCTCAACGTATGATAAACTCTCATCTAACTGTACGTCTTCATGATTAATCACATGAGAAGGGTCATAAAGATACTTCCGAAGCATCGAAATATGAAAGACTAGATGAACTCCCGAGAGATCTGGTGGAAGTGCCAAGCGATATGCTACCAGTCCGACCCTTTCTAAAATTTCAAATGGTCCAATGAATCTTGGACTTAGCTTCCCCTTCTTACCAAATCGCAAAACTCCTTTCATTGGCGAGACTCGTAGGAATACATGTTCTCCCTCTTAAAACTCTAAGGGACGACGTCTCTTATCAGAATAAGATTTTTGCTTACTTTGAGCTGTCAATAAGCGATCCCGAATCAGCCTAGTTAACGAAGATGCAATATTTGAGAAATCCTTCACAAAACGTCAATAATAACCGGCTAAACCAAGAAAGTTCCGAATCTCCTTCATTGTGGTAGGTCTGGGCCAATTCTGGAAGATCTTGAAGTTGTTCTCATAACTCTTTAAGTTCTGCTGGTGCCATACGATAAGGAGGTATAGATATAGGGTGAGTTTTAGGAACTAAGTCTATAGAAAGCTCGATCTCCCTATCAGGTGTTAACCTAGGAAGTTCTTCCGGAAAAACATCTAGAAACTCACATGCTATTGGAATTTTGTCTAATTTCTATTCAGCCACTTGTGTATCCCTTACCAAGGCTAAGTACGCTTGACAACCTCTTATCATTAACTTGCTAGCTGCCAAGACTGAGATTTGGTTATATGGTACCCAACAACGTTCTCTTTGAAACGAGAAGATTGATTTCCCCGGTATCTCAAATTTCACCACTTTGTTATGACAATGCAAAGTGGCATGATGAAAAGCCAATCAATCCATACCCAAAATCACATCAAAATCTATCAAGTCAATAACTACTAAATCTACCGGCAACACCTTGTCATCAATAGTTATATTACAAGAACGATACACCGACTTAGCAAGTAAATTTCCTCCAACAAGTGTGACTACAACTAAAGGTTCTTCTAAAGAAGATAAAAACTTATACAAGACAAGTAGCAAAACCACTAGGATACAAAAGAATGTGTAGCTCCAGGATCAAACAAAACATGTGCATCTCTAGAACAAATAGAAAGTATACATGTAACTACTGCATTGGATGTCTAAGCATCCTGACGTGTCAAAGCAAACACTCGAGCCTGACCTCTTCCTGCTGGTAACTGACCTCTACCACCAAATCCTCTACCTCCCTGCTGAGATGTTCCTGAACCTCTGACATAAGAATTTCCACTTTGACGCATA
The DNA here is from genome assembly GCA_037974875.1 of Cicer bijugum. Classification (NCBI taxonomy): domain Eukaryota; kingdom Viridiplantae; phylum Streptophyta; class Magnoliopsida; order Fabales; family Fabaceae; genus Cicer; species Cicer bijugum. The sequence continues at coordinate 1,086,218 of JBBPBT010001258.1, read as the reverse complement.
GGTGCAGAACGAGTCTGAGGAGATGCCAAAGTTGTTGGTGTTGATGCATAACTAGATGATGGGTGTGTCGTGTCTACAAGACAATCCCTCCTGATGTGACCTATTTGGCCACATTGGTAGCACACCTTAGCATTACCATCTCTAGAACAATCCCCGAAGTGAAACCTACCACAAGTTGAACATCGTGTAGCTGAAACATCAGAATGTCTCTGAGGGAAAGTGGATTGTGATGCTGCTCCAAAATCTGATCTACGAATTTGCACTGTCCCAGAAGACTGCCCACTATGACCACCCCTTTGAGACATGAGTCTTTGTTGCCCCTGATAACCAAACATAGATCCACCACCGCGATTTGAGTAGTTACTGTAAGATCCTTCAATCCTTTGCTTCTTATGTGAATCTTGTCTATTGTCTCCTTTTTCCTTTTCTCATTGCTCAATTAAAAGGGCCAAACTCAAAACCTCAGCAAAAGTAGAACAATTAGATCCAACCACCGACCTAAATAAGTAATCCTTCATTCCTCTGACGAACCTCTTAACACGCATCTCCTCAGTGATAGGATAAGGAGCATGTCTAGAGAGCTGTGTAAAACGAGCACTATACTCTGAAACTGTCATACCCTCTGTTTGCTCCAAACGCTCGAACTCATGAGCTAATCCATCTCTAACACTCTCCGGAAGAAAACGAGCCATGAACAACTGAGAGAACTCCCCCCATGCTAACGGAGGTGACCCCACTTGTCTTCCACGTGACACTATATCAAACCAATCACGTGCCATACCTATTAGCTGAAATGATGTCAATTCTACTGCTCTTACCTCAGAACAACCCATTGCTCTCCAAAGTCGCTCTAGACTATCAATGAATTGTTGTGGATCCTCAGTTGCACTAGAACCAGAAAAGGTAGGAGGTTTAAGCTTCATGAAGTCTGGTAAAGTGACCTCAATACCCCTCATTACAGTAGTCGTTTGATGCTCAGCTTGTCTAACCTCTTGTTGACCATTGATATTTTCATGTCTTTGATCACCCTCGTGTTGTCGTCCGACGACAACCACCACAAGTTGTTGCACAACCTGTTGTAATCCCTGCAGACCAGCAGCAAACTCTTCCATGGCTGGATTTCCGCGCCTCCTCCTAGGTACCTCAACATCAGCATTCAAACCACGTCCGCCAACATTAGCTCTACGCCTATTTCGAGCACGAACTGAAACACGACCTCGTTGACGAGCGCCTTGAGCTTGAGAAATTGACTCATCAACAATTTCCCTTATAGTAGGATTCCTAGTCTTTGGTGGCATTCTCACCTATTTAAAGAACATTGATCAAAGATTGAATAAGACGACAAGAAATTGTGGAGAGATAGTGATGATCAATTTAAACACAGATTCAGACAACAATTTAGACTCTCATAGAGTGCTAATAGCCCTTATAAGTAAGTTGTGCCCGGGTTCACAATTTACCAACAAGAATCTATTATCACCCTATGTTTGCAGCTATTAGGACCTACGACCGAGCTCTGATACCAACTTTGTCACGACCCGAAATTTAAATGTCGTGACCGGCGCACAAGCTATACTCCTAGCCTAGCAAGCCTATCAATTAACTCAACAATTAAATAACTAAACCGTTCTCTAACCATTTCAAAAAAAATACGTATACTTTTACTCGAAATTTCGACAGAGTCTCCTCTATAAATTCAACATTTCCAAATTTATGAAATCCCTGTCAGAGTCTCAATCCAGTCACAATTCAAATAACATAATCAAGTTTCTTAATACCCTTTCCAACAAACTAAATAGACTCTCTAAACTCCAAAATAGCTGCAAATTACATAGACTCAACAACTGTTACAAAAATGGTCCTCGATCAAAGAGGCCTACCAAAAAGAAGTATGTTGAGACTTGAATCAACTAATAGATTCCTACTCAACTGCTTGCGAATCTGAAAAAAAATAAGCAACATAACGGGTAAGTCACAAAGACTTAGTGAGGAGACAACAACCACCATCAATTGGAAGGGAAACACAAAAGGACGAGTAATTGTTTAATCGCTTGACAAAAATATTAAAAATCCAGTGAATAACGAAACAAAATCCAAATGAACAACCTTAAGATCCTCATAAAAATCAAACAAGTAACAATACAAATTTTCAGAACCAAGAGGCGGCTTTATCTCATTGATAGCCCTTTCCTCCTAAGGGTGGTCGTTCCCTTAGGGGCGGCTCCATCTAACGGATGGCCCTCTCCTCTCAATTCCCGCAACGCATCATCACGTATCAATTAGGGAGCTTACATCTCGTTGATAGCCCTTTCCTCCTACGGACAATATTTCTCATAGGGGCGGCTCCATCTAACGGGTAACCCTCCCTAATCACAACGAGGTAACTAGGTGCACCTAACGCAGTTAACGATTTAATAATTACAACAACGATTTCCAAAACACGCGTTTAAAATCATTTAATCGAAATTCATGAAAAATATATTCAATAGCATAACAAATAAATATTTAAATACTTTAACTCATACGTAAATCCAACAAATAACATATTATATAGCAAAGACCATTAAATTAAATAATTGACGAAATTGAGATAAAATTCAAAGGTTGTGTTTCCCAAAATTTTAAATAAATACTTTCATATAGAAAACAAGTAAAATAATAATAATAGCAGTATAAAAATATATGACGATGATCGTCGTCAACTAACAGCTATGGAGAATCGTCTAACTTTGCTCTCTAACAACTCTCAGAGTAGCCGGCAGGATCTCAGCGGACAAATCTGGGTATCAAGAATATTTCCAAGCCTTTAGAAAAATCTATTCTAAAATTTAACTAACTCTAGAAAACCCTAAAAATCATCTAAATCTACTCTGAGCATAAAATAAGGTTTTTAAACAAAGCTACATTTTTCTATGAATTTATACTAGGATTAGAGTTGGGCATTTACCTCAATGAGTCTCAATCAACAGCTCTCAAGAGATGGGTACCCTTTTTCTTTCCTTAGAACACAAACCCTAACCCCAAGAATTTTATCCAAGAAATTGAGAAATTATGAGGAAGCAGCTTGCTTAGGGAATGTATACCCTTTCCATGGATTTATTGTGGCTTTAAGTGAGAAATAAGAAGAAGAATGAAAGAAAGAAAAAAAAATGAAAATGGGGGAAAGGGAAGGGAGTGTGCCGAGAGGGAGAAGGAGAAGGAGAGAGAGAAAAATGAGAAAATGAGGGAGTGAGATGGAAAGAGAGAGAATGAGTGGGGTTATTTTGTTTTATTTATTATTATTAGTTAATTATTATTATTATTATTATTATTATTATTATTATTATTATATTTATAAAAATTTACGGGACGTGTCAATCTCCTCCCCTTATAAAAAAATTCGTCCTCGAATTTATTTAATACATACCACTAACCTTGAGTTTCAACTTAAGTATTGGTACTTTGCACGGATGACTTCTTCGGTTTCCCAAGTAGTTTCTTCACCAGATGGACCACGCCAAAGGACTTTTACTGAAACTATATCTTTTGAGCGTAAACGTCTCACTTGGCGATCTAATATAGCTACAAGATGCTCAACGTATGATAGACTCTCATCTAACTGTACGTCTTCATGATTAATCACATGAGAAGGGTCATAAAGATACTTCCGAAGCATCGAAATATGAAAGACTAGATGAACTCCCGAGAGATCTGATGGAAGTGCCAAGCGATATGCTACCGATCCGACCCTTTCCAAAATTTCAAATGGTCCAATGAATCTTGGACTTAGCTTCCCCTTCTTACCAAATCGCAAAACTCCTTTCATTGGCGAGACTCGTAGGAATACATGTTCTCCCTCTGAAAACTCTAAGGGACGACGTCTCTTATCAGAATAAGATTTTTGCCTACTTTGAGCTGTCAATAAGCGATCCCGAATCAGCCTAGTTAACGAAGATGCAATCTTTGAGAAATCCTTCACAAAACGTCAATAATAACCGGCTAAACCAAGAAAGTTCCGAATCTCCTTCACTGTGGTAGGTCTGGGCCAATTCTGGAAGATCTTGAAGTTGTTCTCATAACTCTTTAAGTTCTGCTGGTGCCATACGATAAGGAGGTATAGATATAGGGTGAGTGTTAGGAACTAAGTCTATAGAAAGCTCGATCTCCCTATCAGGTGTTAACCTAGGAAGTTCTTCCGGAAAAACATCTAGAAACTCACATGCTATTGGAATTTTGTCTAATTTCTCTTCAGCAACTTGTGTATCCCTTACCAAGGCTAAGTACGCTTGACAACCTCTTATCATTAACTTGCTAGCTGCCAAGACTGAGATTTGGTTATATGGTACCCAACAACGTTCTCTTTGAAACGAGAAGATTGATTTCCCCGGTATCTCAAATTTCACCACTTTGTTATGACAATGCAAAGTGGCATGATGAAAAGCCAATCAATCCATACCCAAAATCACATCAAAATCTATCAAGTCAATAACTACTAAATCTACCGGCAACACCTTGTCATCAATAGTTATATTACAAGAACGATACACCGACTTAGCAAGTAAATTTCCTCCAACAAGTGTGACTACAACTAAAGGTTCTTCTAAAGAAGATAAAAACTTATACAAGACAAGTAGCAAAACCACTAGGATACAAAAGAATGTGTAGCTCCAGGATCAAACAAAACATGTGCATCTCTAGAACAAATAGAAAGTATACATGTAACTACTGCATTGGATGTCTAAGCATCCTGACGTGTCAAAGCAAACACTCGAGCCTGACCTCTTCCTGCTGGTAACTGACCTCTACCACCAAATCCTCTACCTCCCTGCTGAGATGTTCCTGAACCTCTGACATAAGAATTTCCACTTTGACGCATAGGTGCAGAACGAGTCTGAGGAGATGCCAAAGTTGTTGGTGTTGATGCATAACTAGATGATGGGTGTGTCGTGTCTACAAGACAATCCCTCCTGATGTGACCTATTTGGCCACATTGGTAGCACACCTTAGCATTACCATCTCTAGAACAATCCCCGAAGTGAAACCTACCACAAGTTGAACATCGTGTAGCTGAAACATCAGAATGTCTCTGAGGGAAAGTGGATTGTGATGCTGCTCCAAAATCTGATCTACGAATTTGCACTGTCCCAGAAGACTGCCCACTATGACCACCCCTTTGAGACATGAGTCTTTGTTGCCCCTGATAACCAAACATAGATCCACCACCGCGATTTGAGTAGTTACTGTAAGATCCTTCAATCCTTTGCTTCTTATGTGAATCTTGTCTATTGTCTCCTTTTTCCTTTTCTCATTGCTCAATTAAAAGGGCCAAACTCAAAACCTCAGCAAAAGTAGAACAATTAGATCCAACCACCGACCTAAATAAGTAATCCTTCATTCCTCTGACGAACCTCTTAACACGCATCTCCTCAGTGATAGGATAAGGAGCATGTCTAGAGAGCTGTGTAAAACGAGCACTATACTCTGAAACTGTCATACCCTCTGTTTGCTCCAAACGCTCGAACTCATGAGCTAATCCATCTCTAACACTCTCCGGAAGAAAACGAGCCATGAACAACTGAGAGAACTCCCCCCATGCTAACGGAGGTGACCCCACTTGTCTTCCACGTGACACTATATCAAAACCAATCACGTGCCATACCTATTAGCTGAAATGATGTCAATTCTACTGCTCATACCTCAGAACAACCCAATGCTCTCCAAAGTCGCTCTAGACTATCAATGAATTGTTGTGGATCCTCAGTTGCACTAGACCCAAAAAAGGTAGGAGGTTTAAGCTTCATGAAGTCTGGTAAAGTGACCTCAATACCCCTCATTACAGTAGTCGTTTGATGCTCAGCTTGTCTAACCTCTTGTTGACCATTGACATTTTCATGTCTTTGATCACCCTCATGTTGTCGTCTGACGACAACCCCAACAAGTTGTTGCACAACCTGTTGTAATCCCTGCAGACCATCAACAAACTCTTCCATGGCTGGATTTCTGCGCCTCCTCCTAGGTACCTCAACATCAGCATTCAAACCACGTCCGCCAACATTAGCTCTACGCCTATTTCGAGCACGAACTGAAACACGACCTCATTGACGAGCGCCTTGAGCTTGGGAAATTGACTCATCAACAATTTCCCTTATAGTAGGATTCCTAGTCTTTGGTAGCATTCTCACCTATTTAAAGAATATTGATCAAAGATTGAATAAGACGACAAGAAATTGTGGAGAGATAGTGATGATCAATTTAAACACAGATTCAGACAACAATTTAGACTCTCATAGAGTGTTAATAGCCCTTATAAGTAAGTTGTGCCCGAGTTCACAATTTACTAACAACAATCTATTATCACCCTATGTTTGCAGCTATTAGGACCTACGACCGAGCTCTGATACCAACTTTGTCACGACCCGAAAATTAAATGTCGTGACCGGCGCACAAGCTATACTCCTAGCCTGGCAAGCCTATCAATTAACTCAACAATTAAATAACTAAACCATTCTCTAACCATTTCAAAAAAAAAAAACACGTATACTTTTACTCGAAATTTCGACAGAGTCTCCTCTGTAAATTCAACATTTCCAAATTTATGAAATCCCTGTCAAACTCTCAATCCAGTCACAATTCAAATAACATAATCAAGTTTCTTAATACCCTTTCCAACAAACTAAATAGACTCTCTAAACTCCAAAATAGCTGCAAATTACATAGACTCAACAATTGTTACAAAAATGGTCCTCGATCAAAGAGGCCTACCAAAAAGAAGTATGTTGAGACTTGAACCAACTAATAGATTCCTACTCAGCTGCTTGCGAATCTGAAAAAAAATAAGCAACATAACGGGTAAGTCACAAAGACTTAGTGAGGAGACAACAACCACCATCAATTGGAAGGGAAACACAAAAGGCACGAGTAATTGTTTAATCGCTTGACAAAAATATTAAAAATCCAGTGAATAACGAAACGAAATCCAAATGAACAACTTTAAAATCCTCACAAAAATCAAACAAGTAACAATACAAATTTTCAGAACCAAGAGGCGGCTTTATCTCATTGATAGCCCTTTCCTCCTAAGGGTGGCCGTTCCCTTAGGGGCGGCTCCATCTAACGGATGGCCCTCTCCTCTCAATTTCCGCAACGCATCATCACGTATCAATTAGGGAGCTTACATCTCGTTGATAGCCCTTTCCTCCTACGGACAATATTTCTCATAGGGGCGGCTCCATCTAACGGGTAACCCTCCCTAATCACAACGAGGTAACTAGGTGCACCTAACGCAGTTAACGATTTAATAATTACAACAACGATTTCCAAAACACGCGTTTAAAATCATTTAATCGAAATTCATGAAAAATATATTCAATAGCATAACAAATAAATATTTAAATACTTTAACTCATACGTAAATCCAACAAATAACATATTATATAGCAAAGACCATTAAATTAAATAATTGACGAAATTGAGATAAAATTCAAAGGTTGTGTTTCCCAAAATTTTAAATAAATACTTTCATATAGAAAACAAGTAAAATAATAATAATAGCAGTATAAAAATATATGACGATGATCGTCGTCAACTAACAGCTATGGAGAATCGTCTAACTTTGCTCTCTAACAACTCTCAGAGTAGCCGGCAGGATCTCAGCGGACAAATCTGGGTATCAAGAATATTTCCAAGCCTTTAGAAAAATCTATTCTAAAATTTAACTAACTCTAGAAAACCCTAAAAATCATCTAAATCTACTCTGAGCATAAAATAAGGTTTTTAAACAAAGCTACATTTTTCTATGAATTTATACTAGGATTAGAGTTGGACATTTACCTCAATGAGTCTCAATCAACAGCTCTCAAGAGATGGGTACCCTTTTTCTTTCCTTAGAACACAAACCCTAACCCCAAGAATTTTATCCAAGAACTTGAGAAATTATGAGGAAGCAGCTTGCTTAGGGAATGTATACCCTTTCCATGGGTTTATTGTGGCTTTAAGTGAGAAATAAGAAGAAGAATGAATGAAAGAAAAAAAAAATGAAAATGGGGGAAAGGGAAGGGAGTGTGCCGAGAGGGAGAAGGAGAAGGAGAGAGAGAAAAATGAGAAAATAAGGGAGTGAGATGGAAAGAGAGAGAATGAGTGGGGTTATTTTGTTTTATTCATTATTATTAGTTAATTATTATTATTATTATTATTATTATTATTATTATTATAAAAATTTACGGGAGGTGTCATTCTCACACATAAATTGATTTCTGCCTATAAATCCATGCAAACAAACAATCAAGAATTTATTTTATTTATTTGTAACTCACATTGAATTCTGACTCAGCATTTCTTAAAACAGCCAATTGATCATCCTAAAACCATGGCCAACATTAGTGCACAAAAGGAACAGTATGCTGAATACCAAGCAAAGGCATCAACCACTGAGATTATAATTGTACAACATATCAATGAAGAAGGAAAAGTGACAGCCAAATGCAATACAAAATTGAGTTATGATGGGGATGAAGTGGAGAAGATACAAGAGTCGCTTTCAGTCCACAATTCGGAGTTCCTAGATGGAAGTAAAATCCCAACCGATAAAACAACAGACATCAAAGAAGCCACTGATATAAAGATACAACAAACGAAAATAGAAAGTAACTGTCTTTCGAAAGTTAAACAACCTGATCTTCTGTTCTTAATGATTTTGGTTTGACATACAGCAGCTTGTTGTGGAAGTTAATGAAAAACGTGTAGATAATTGGATTACATCCCATTTGGTAATGACAGGTGTGCCTGAGGACATATCCCTGTCAACTATTAATCCTACAGCACCAATTGAAAGAGTCGAAGTTACCATTCAAGAAGTACATTTGGAAAAGGAAATACCTAATGAAGAGGCCCAGGTAAAAATTTTCGAATCAGAAATTGTCAAACTTTAGAAGGTGCAGGAAATCTTAAAGCAACAAACACATCGAGGAGGGGAATCAGCTGCAATAGCTATCACCAAGAGCTGTAGACCAGAAAATGAACTTGAAGAAATACCCTATATTGATGAGGTTAGAAAGAAAAAGTCAACAGAAAAACAGTCAAACACATCTGTATTCATACAAGTGAATTGGTCATGCTTAGACATCCACACAAACAGACAATCAATTATTAATTTTTATCTGTAATTCAACTTTGACTCTGATGCTGCATCTTTAAATCACAGGAAAACAATCAACCACAAACCATGGACAAGGTGGATGCAGAAAATGAAGAACAGGAAAACCGCCTATTAGTAGCATCAAGCGTGGAGAGTGTTATTACAAAGCATATCTATATAGAAGGAAAGGTGGGATCTTCAAGCACTTCAAAATCAAGTTATGACATTGACAAACTGGAGACATCTTCAGAGTTGCACTCAGTATCAAATTCAGAGATCAAGCATGGTAGTAAAATAATGCAAGTGGAAGCAATAGATATCAAATAATTGACACATGTGGGATTACCAGAATCTGAAGTACAAATTGAATAAATTTTGAAACTTTAGTAACCTACCATATCTTTATTTTACTTAGTTTGACTTCACATTCTAGTAACAAATGCAATTTTATTCTTTCAAAGAGAAAACAACAAAATATGAATAAATAAAGAATTTTCAAATCTTTTGAACCAAAATATCTTTGGCATTCATAAAAACAGAATTTGGGGAGGAAACGAACAATTTTACCCATCCCCATATGTTTCCAATAGCATGAAGTGTAACATATTGGCCTCATAAAGCAGGTTGGTGTCGCAGTGGAACATTTATAATTTTCAACAAAGTAAATAGATGTACAAAAACTAGACAGCATAGATAACCTTGTGCCAATAAAACACCATCTCATTTATGCAATGACAGGTGTGTCTGAAGATAAAGCCCTATCAACATTATCCAACACAGCAGCTATCAGAGTTGAAACAATTGCAGAAAGCATTGAAGAAAAATTACATATGGAAACAGAATCAACGGTGAAAGATACCAAAGAGTGGCACATATCAAAAAACAATTTTGAGAAGAAAAAGAAAGTTACCGAGGTTTGTTAAAACAGTGATAAAATACAGTAGAAAATTATGGATAGTCCCTTGCATTTTCACACTTGCTCATGTTAATTATCTGTCCATGCCAGACAACAAAACATTCCTAGTACACAACATATTTAAGTTCTGATGCAGTATATGTTAAAACAGGAAGTTGGTCTGCATGACATGAAAGACAACAACAGTACAGAAAACAAACAGAAAGCTAAACCCAAACCTGAAGTGCAGAACCTTTCGACCACAATCACAAAGCATCTAAATTTGGAAGGAGAGACCATAGAAATAAACCCAAACAATGAGACTAGAGAAGATGATAAAGTTGTAGTGTCACACGTGGGAGAGAAGTTGCATGTGGAGGATGATCATAAAAACACACACGGGGATGAAAAAGAACTGGAACAAGCAATCGATATGGAGATACTGAACACTGCAACAGAAAGTATATTCTCAAAATCACCAACATTCAGTACACTTTAGTAATTTGCTTTTGGACCCTATAAAAAATTGCAGAAACTATACAATCCTCTGAAAACAAGTTTTTCTCTTTTGTAAGTATATATAATGACAGGTGTACCTGAGGATGAAGCCCGGCCAGAGTTGCTCATGTTCGCCATTGTCAAAGCAACCACTGAGGAAACCTTGCAGCAACAGACACTTGAAGAAGAAAAAGAATCAACGCCATAGATAATGACAAAAGCTGCAGGCCAGAAAATGATTTTGGCAAAATGGCTAATGCGGTTGAGGTTAGAAAAAAATAAAATTAATAAGTAAATAATGAATTAAATATCTATTTTGAAATTTATTTCAATTAAATTTTCCATGCTTAGACATCCATACAAACAAATAATCAATCATCTTCATTCTGTAATATAAATTATATTCAGATGCTTCATATGTTTAAAACAGACATTTGATCAACCCGAAACTAGTGCAGAGGAAAGTGGCAAATATGAAGAATGTGCTGACCACCTATTAGAATCATCAAGCATCGATATCATGCTTAGGGAGCCAAAAAATGTAGAAGGAAAGAAAACATCAGAAAGAAGTGCAAAATCAAGTTATAAAGCGGATGAAAAGAAGATTATCAAACCATACACAGTAAAGAATTCAGATATAAACTATGAATGTAAAATCAAACAAGAGGAAGCAACATATATCGAAGGATCTAATGACAGGGAGTTAACAATGTCTGACACAGAAAGTAATTATATACTTTTGAAACATAAGCTGTCCACTCTTTCATATTTTATAGAATCTGATTTGACATTCTAGAAACACACAAGTTTATTGATAGGATTGCTAGTCAAGCAAGGCTTCCTATTAGGAAGGTGTATGAAAGAAGGAACCAAACTTAATTTCTAGGTTGATAGATTTAGTTAGTTGCTGAGCTGTGCCAGCTGTAAATCCTAACTAATTAGTTAGGATGGTTAGTATAAATAACAGAAGTTTAGTCTTCAATAGGGAGGCAGTTAGAGAGTTAATTGGTTGGGGCTGAATTGCAGGGCAATTCAGTTAACAAATCTGTAACTGCTATGCTATTCAATTGTGACAGAATTAATAATACATTCTTGAGAGAAACCCTTCTTGATTTTCTTTAATTCATCTTTTCTATTCAGTTTTCTTCAGTTTTACAATTCAGTTTTAACATTTATGCTTTTTAGGAAACAGAAATAAAACAAATAAATACAAATATGAATTTCTAAATTCTTTAAAACGACTTCTATGAACTAGCCGGCTTTGTGGAATTGAACTAACCAAATCCATAGATGGTATCAAATTTTATCCTAGATATGCTAGGTTAAACGTTATCAGACCACTTGGGTCACACTTTAAATTTCTAGTACTAAGCATGAGAGAGGGTGTGTTGAGAGTCTCATATTAAATGTGGTATAGCCGGAAACAGTGTTTTTAAGTGGAAGACAACCCTCACTTTACAAATTGGTTTTGAAGGGTTGAGTTAGGTCCAACCCAAAATTTAAGAGATGATAACATGTAGAGATTAATTCTCAAACCACATACAACATTTTGTTGCGGTAATTCGATATTTTAGGTAGAGATCTAATATTCAGGAAAACGTATAGATATACATAAAATAATCACATAGATAAAACTGCATCAATGATTTCAATCAACGTCTCATTTTTTTAATGATAGGCGTACATGAAGAGAAAGCCCAACAAACATTACCCGAAACAGCATGTTCTAGTGTTGCAGAGGAGACAATCATTCAGAAAGAAATATATAATGAACCAGAATTCGGATTCACAGACACCAAAGAGGGGCAGATACCAGAAAACAATTTCAAAGAGAAAAATAAAGATAATGAGGTTCAAGAGGAAAGTATTCAAGAGGATATACGTACCAAAGAGGAATTAGCAGTGAAAAATACAAATGTGGAGCAAATACAACAAATTGATTTTCCGGTGAAAAAGAAAGTTCCTGAGGTTTGAGACAACAGCAACAAAATAACCTGGAAATAATACTTTCCCATAATTAAACTTATTTTATGTTCTGATGTAGTATTTATTTAAACAGGCATTTTATCTACACAAGGTGACACACCAAACCTGTTTGAAAAACAATCTGAAAGCTGAACCCCAGTCTGAAACACAGAACCAGGAGACTGCAAATATAATGTACCTAGCTAATGATAATGACGAGCAAGAAAAAGTTCCATTATCACACACAGGTGAGAAATTGAAGCTCGAGGATGACGATAAATTCATACAAGAGACAACAAAAGACCAGGAAGAATCCACTAAAATGCAGTTACCAAAATCTGCATCAGAAAATATGTTTTCAAATAAATTTAATTTTACTGCTTGTCGAATTGCATGACAAATTTCATGTTTTACCAAATTTGACTTGACATTCTAAAAGTGAACACTTGGTGATAACAAAGGAAAAGACATGACAAATAGCTATCAACTTGACTTTGAAAGTCTTTCAAAACGTAAAAATTACTTGTTCACAATAAAATTAAAAAGGCAATGTTTTGACCGAAATGGAAATTTTTATCAAACTGTATGTGGAATATTTAGATCAACCGAAATTATTTGACCACGTACAGTAACTTTGTGTGGCAGTGGGACTATTTATCTTTTTCAGAAAATTATATAAATGTGCACACAGAATAACACAAAGAACCTTGTGTTTAAGAATCCTTTAACATCTCATTTGTGTAATCTAGGTGTGCCTGAAGATAAATCCATACAAACATTAAACAGTACAGAGTCCGTCACTGTTGAAGCAACTCAGGAAAGTATTCAAGAGGATATACATGCAGAAGCAGAATTAGCAGTGAAGAACACAGAAGAGAGGCAGATACCAAAAATGGATTTTGAGAAGGAAAAGAAAGTTCCTGAGGTTTGAGACAACAAAAAAAAAAGCTTTAAATAATAGATACTTTTTTTCATTTTCAACATTGCACATGTTTATTAAATTATTTTCCCAACCCAAAATTCTTTTTGTTCTGATAAGTATTTGTTAACGCAGGCATTTGGTGCACACGAAGTAATAAACCAAGCCTGTTCAAAAAATAAAATGAAATTTGTATCCGAGTTTAAAGTACAGAATCACGGGACCGCATTTATTAAACAACCAGATTTGGAAGGAAAAACTACAGATATATTGAACCCTACTAACAACAATCAAGGACATGCAAATGTTATAGTATCATATACCGGTGAGAAAACTGACAACGATGGTGATGGGAAATTCATACAAGAGGAAGTAAAAGGGATGGAACAGGAAACTAAAATGAATTTAGAGAAAACTGCATCAGAAAGTATGTTTTCAGACTTGTAAAATTAATTGCATGAGAAATTTTATGTTTCTTACTAAAATGCACTGGAAAAAAATCAAAACCTACCATTATAATTTAGCAAATCATATGTAACAAAACTTATTTGGCAACAAGTAATTTAAAATCAATGTGTTTGGTAGAAATGAAAAATTTGATCAAATTCCGCATGTGGTTGATTCTAGTAATTATGTGGCATGGGGACTTCTTTAATTTTCATTGAACGTATATTTGTATTTGTATATAAACATGCGTGCCTCAAGATAAAGCCCTCCAAGCTTTATTCTGCATAGCATTTGTCAATGTTGAAGGAGTTGACAAAAGCATTCAAAGAGAAATACATGCTGAAGCAAAATTAGCTGGGACAAATTCAAAGGAAGGGCAAATACAAGAAATTCATTTCAAGGACAAACAGGAAGCTCATGAGGTTTGAAAGGCAGCAACAAAATAAACTAGAAAATAATAAATACTATCATGCATTTTTACACTTGCACATGTTAATTAATTTTCATTCTCAACAAATCATTTATTTTCACCGAGTAGAACAACTTTATGCTTTGACACTATTTATTAAACCAGGCATTTAATCTTCATGAAGTGACATGCCAAATCAGTATGGAAGATGAACCGAATTCTGGACACTATTCTAAAGAGCAGAATCAGGCAATCTCATTTATAAAGCATTTGAATTTAGAAGGAGAGACTATAGACATAAAGCCAAATAATGATGCTGAAGAACAGGAAAAGGTTCTAGCAATGCAAAGCAGAGAGATATTAGATATTGAGAATGATAGGAAATTCATACAAGAGGAAGTAAAAGAGATGGAAGAAGAAACTGAAATGCTGTTAGCGGAAACTGCACCAGAAAGTATGTTTTTAAATTTAACAACTTTTGAAGAAAATAAAAGACAAAATACTTTCATGTTTTATTACTACAGTCCTAAGCTGTTTATATAGGAAAAGAAATAACAATAGTAATACTGAGTAATAATAACAGAATAAAAATAAACATAATAATATAAAATAAAAGAGAATAAAATCTAATTTCTTTTTATTCTTCAACACCCTCCCTCGAGTTGGTGCATAGATATCTGTCATTCCCAACTTGGCTATAAGTCGCTCAAAATTGGGTCTTGCCAAACTTTTTGTCAAAATATGAGCAGTTTACTAATTGGAAGTCACAAATGGTAGACATATAACTCCCGCATCAATTTTTTCTTTTATGAAATGGCGGTCAATCTCAATATGCTTGATTCTATCATGTTGTACAGGGTTGTGAGCTACGCTTATTGCTGCTTTGCTATCACAAAACAATTTTAAGGGTGAGTCAACTTTCATTTTAAGTTCGCCAAAGAGTTTACGAATACATAAAAGTTCACAAATTCCTTGAGCCATTGCTCTGAATTCAGCTTCTGCACTGCTTCGAGCAACAACCCCTTGTTTCTTACTTCTCCAAGTAACTAAATTTCCCCAAACATAGGCACAATATCCGGTGGTGGATTTTCTATCAATAATTGATCCTACCCAATCAGCATCTTTAAATAGAGACTTCTCTGTAATTAGTTTTCTTACAAACCCTTTCCAGGATTGGATTTCAAGTATCTTAAGATTCGATAAACTGCCTCCAAGTGTTCTTCATAGGGAGAATGTATGAATTGACTTACAACACTCATAGAGAAAGCTGTAAGACCCATAATTTTAAAGTGTACTTTATGTATTTTAATGGATTTTGGTATTGAACTCAGGGACTTTTTAGCCAAAGTTATTAATATTTTGGAGTTTATATAATCAAAAGGTATTTTGATGCCCGATTTGTATTACTCGTCGATAAATAAATTAAATTAACTGCGGCGAATCTTTTGCGAAGAGTTAATGTGTTATGGGTGAAAGGGTAATTTAATAAATATCTAAAGATTTTGAGATATTTGTTAATTATAATTAATATATATAAATATATATATATATATATATATATATATATATATATATATATATATATAAGGAAGGGAAGGAATTGGAGAGAAAGCAAATAGAAAGGAAAGAAAAAGGAAGAAAGGAAAACTGAAGGAAAACAGAAAATTTTCCGTCTCCTTCCTCTCTCTGCCTCACGCAAACTCAAAGTTCCTCCTTCCTCCATTGTTGCTCGTTTTTGCTTCCTTTTCTTTCCATAGAGCTCGAAATTGATAGTGGGTTATAGGACAAGGATTTCTCAACTTCACTCTTCCTCTTTGATTCGAAAACGGAGAAAAACGGTATTAGGGATTCGAACTCAAATCTCCCCGTTTCATCTAGATCTAAGCTTCGTTTCGCGAAGAGATAGAAGGGAAAGTTGCTCACTACCACGCTACGGTGCTAGTGAACCAACTTTGGAAGCGACGTTGCGAGCAGAGATTTTACCGGATTTACTCGTGGTGCCGTAATTGCACGTTAAAGCTAACGTGAAGGTAAGGGCTCCTTCCAAACTTTTAGTTTGCATTTAGGGACTTACTTGTGGTTGTGTGGAAAAGAATTTGGTTAGGGTTAAAGTAAGGTTTTATGGAGAATGAATTTTAAACCCATTGATGTATGATTTTGAGTATATGAAACTTGTTGTGTTTGAGTGATGGATTGTGTTGATTTGTGTTCGTTGTTTTGACGTATTCTAAATTGATAACTGATGATGTTTGAGTTTGTTTTGTGAGGTTTGTGTGGAAAATGTTTTGGAGTGAATTTTGGATTGAATGTGAAAGTTGGTTTTGTGTGGAGTTTGAAAACCATTAAGTTAAACGAGTATTAAGAATGGGGAATCTCTTAATGTCTTGTTTACTTAATGTGAGTTTGTGAAAATCATTAAGTTAACTGGGCGTTAAGAATGGGGAATCTCTTAATGTCTTAGTTACTTAATGTTGTTGGAAATCGTTTAAGTTAACTGAGCGTTAAGAATGGGGAATCTCTTAATGTCTCGGTTACTTAATGTTTGTTTTTGAAAATGGTTTCAGGGAAACGAGTATTAAGAATGGGGAATCTCTTAATGACTTGTTTACTGAATGTTTTGTTGTGGAAATTGATTAAGTCAAAAGTATATTAAGAATGGGGAATCTCTTAATATGTCTGTTTGCTTAATGTTATGGTGTGAAAATCGGTTAAGTAAATGAGTATTAAAAATGGGGAATCTTTTAATATCTGCATTTACTTAACGCTTGTTGTGAATGGAGTTGGTGTATGCTCATGCATTTCATTTGGTAAATTGTGCTGACCCGTGATAGGTGGCACCTCGGTAAACTGTACTGACCCGTGATAGGTGGTACGTTTACGATTTACTTTTTGGTAAGTTGTGTTGACCCGTGATAGGTGGCACCTAGGTAAGTAGTACTTTGGCCTGTGATAGGCGGTACACTTACGACTTACGTTTTTCTTTGGTAAATCGTGCTGACCCGTGATAGGTGGCACCTCGGTAAACAGTACTGACCCGTGATAGGTGGTACGTTTACGATTTACGCTTTTTAGTAAATCGTGCTGACCCGTGATAGGTGGCACCTCGGTAATTGGTGCTTTGGCCTGCGATAGGCGGTACAATTATGATTTACGGCCCTTCGAGGAGGGTTTTGGTTTGGAATTCCGAGTCCATGCATTTTGGCATATACGCATTGCATTAGGGTGCTTGGCACACGAGTCGTGTTTGATTCAAGTTTATGATTGAGTGTTTGAACTTAAGTTGTGGTGGTAATTGGGTTTTATTTGCTAAGTGTTATGTTTTGGAATTGTGTGATAGTGTGTTTGGTTGCAAAACTATTTTGAAACTAAAGTTGTTGTGGTGATTGTGTTATAATTGCCAAGTGTGGATGTTTGGGAATTGTGTGATATCATGATTGATTGCAAAACCATTTTGAAACTTAAGATGTCGTGGTAATTGTGTTATAATCGCTTAGTGTTTTGTTTTGGAGTTGTGTGTAAGTGTGATTGATTTCAAAATTGTTTCGAAACTCAAGATGTCGTGGTGATTGCGCTATAATTGCTAAGTTTGATTGTTTGGAGTGGTGGGTAAGTGTTGATTGATTTCGAAACCCTTTGAAAAGCTGAAAAATGCTGAATTTTGCTGTTTTTCTGCTGCTGTCTGATGTGTATTCGAATACAGCAAGCTGTAGTCGAATACAGACATGCTGTTTTGCCACTGACTTACTATGTAGTCGAATACAGACTGTTGTAGTCGAATACAGACATGCTGTTTTGCTGCTGAATGCTGAAATAGCCTTGTATTCGAATACAAAGATGCTGTATTCGAATACAACAGTGCTGTTTTGTTAAAAACTTCATTTTTCAACTTTGTGTATGCATGTTTGGCATATAGAAACCCTTTTAAGGTGTATGCTAAGTTGAAATGTTATTTTGTGCATTTAAAAACTTAAATGTTATGTGTTAACTGTTAATTTCGGTTGGTGACCCTTTACAACTATTGTGGAAATCTGGGCTTTGCCCTCAGATGAGAACCAAGACCATCCTACCGGTTCGTGCCCTGTGGATGGAAATGTAGTTGGGAACACCTAACTGGAGCTATGTTAGGAGGATCATGCGGGGCGCGTGAGGATCACTCAGGATGTATAGTTTTTGTGGAATGATCAGATTAGGTTGACGTATAGGGAGTAGATGTCTTTCTTTTGAATTGCGTTTATGTTAAATTGGAAGACTGTACCGCTTTTTGATGTTTAAATATTTTGGAGTCATATTTCGAAAAATTATTCTGCTGCTTGTAAATTATTTTTACTTAAATATTTATCCAAAGGTATTACCTTATTTATTTCTCTGTTGTATTTTAATTTCTTTCGAAAAAAAAATACACCCTCGCTTTGAAAAACGGGGTGTTACATTGTGGTATCAGAGCTTTAGTTTGGTTTTTCTTTGGGGGCTGTGGAACCTTTGGTTATAGATTGTAAGTCAACCCGTAGATTGTGAGTCGTTATTTGATCATGCGTCGGGGTAATTGATCTGAGTTATCAGATTAGGGGTAGTTATTATGTGATGATATATTCGAAACTTAGTTTTGGAATTATTCGAAGTGGTGTTAACACATCTTCTTGATGTTGGTTTTTTCGGAAACACTACCTCCAAGAGGGAACGACGTTGCAAGGATGAACATCAGTAGGGATGATCAAATGGTTGAATCTACAAATAACATGGAGGTTTTGTTGTTGCACGAACTGCTGCAAAGGCTCTGCGGGATCTGGAGAAGAGGAAAAGAGAGATATATGCTCTTAAGATTAAGAGGGTTAGAATATTTTGATCGTTACCATCCTCCAAAGTTCAAGGGTGATGAGGACTCAGGAAAAGAGATGATTAGTGGATTTAAGAAATGGAAAAGATCTTCGAGATGACGAATTGTCCAGCAGACCTGAAACAAATCATGACGGCATGGAATTTATAAAATGGTTCCAAGGACACAAAAGCTATGTGTTGGTGTAAACTCGATGATGATGAGTATGGATGGATTAACATTAGACTAATAAGGGATTTCAAGTGAAGATCTAAGTTGAGGACTTATGTTAAGGAAAGTATTAGACGTTTTCCTGGTAGATTTCAGGATGAAACTGGATGAAGTTTGACAACTGTCAAGGAGATGTGAACATCATGGAATTATTGAGGAGATAAGGCTTCCATTTGGAATGACATTTGGTGCTTAGGTGTCAATGAAAGAGACCGGTATTGAAGTTAAGGGAGCGTTACACATTAGGAGTAAATACTCCTTTGGTTAGATAAAATACGCTTTGAGGAATAGTCGATACCTTGAGGGATAAAGTCGAGCATTCGAATTAGACTGGATTCGCAACTTGGATTATTAAGTATGAATCTCATGACGAGTATAGGAGTGAGACTATATATTTTGTTGATAAGTGACCAATCTCCTTGTGGTTTAGGAGATAGTAAGTATGGATAGTGATATTGGATGAATATGTAGACTCATAAGTGTGAATTTTGAGCAATGTTCGGAAAAACATAATGAGTTAAGCCTTGATGTATTTAACACTATGTTGCCATTAAGTGGAATTTGGAGCATGGAGTACGAGAATACTTCAAGATTGCGGTAATATAAGTTTTGAGAGTCTATTAAAGGATGGAAATCACTGAGAGGATGTTAATATTTTGATAGGACGGAAGGATTATTCGAGATTTGATTTGGGATCCTAAGAGGGTTGACTTTTAGTTGATGATTTGAAATCTCGCAAGGTTGGATGGAGGACCAAGTAATGCTTATAAGTTTCTAAATCGAAGGAGTTGAGGTAGGCAAGTGATAATTAATTCATGTTAAGGATGGAAGTGTTTGGAGATTTTGAGGATCAAATTTTAGAATCCTATTAAATGATAGAAAGTGAAAAAGAAGAGATGTAACGAATGATTTATGACTTAGTTGTTGGTCTTGGGAAATCAAGCATCGAGATTTAAACTGAGTGTTTTAGTGACTAGATGAACAATGGAAGGTATGTGGGTCTTTGAGACATTTTACTGCAAAAATTTGGGACGAAGAAGTTATAGATAATTATTTCTTAGGAAATGCTTATGGGGAACGTTTGAGAAATAATTCTTTAGAACGTTCGAATGATAGGATTCTTTCAGTTTATATCTCGGTGAAGGTTGAGAAGGAATAAGATTCCAGCGAGTGAACCAAATTTTGGAAAATGTGCCATAAAAACTTGTTGGAGCAGCACATAGAGATCTAGCTTATGACGATTAAAGATTGATGAAAGGAATTATCTCACCTATAATTCAGACATTACTATTATAAAGGTATGCTCAAATATAAAGACATTACTTGAGTGCATGTCATGGGGATTGTTATTGTGTTCGTCAACCGAAGAAGTTAAATGTTTGTTTGATAGGAAACAATTGAACATGAAATGGAAAAGTTTGGTGGGAATTAGTAAGCCTTGATTTATTGGAATCACTATAATGAAGATGTATCAAGGTTCGAGGTGGAAATTTAAAGTTTGTATAAATGGAAAAGTGATGGAGTGAATACAATGCGGTTGACCTATCATAATGAAAGGATAATCATCAAGTTGCAAATGAAGGACACAACGAAATTAAGAAGTATCCGAAGGAATGTTGACAGTAGAGGTAGGAGAATTACTTTCGAGTTTGTACATAATTGCGAAGTATGTAAGAGATTTTCTAGTGAAACGTGAATTTGAGATGTTAGGCACGAGACAAATGTAAATGAAATCAAATAGAGTTCTCAATCCATCAAGTAATACGTAACTCACCAAAACATTGATAAATCAATTGAGCAATCAATTATCTAACTCAAAATAAGATTTTCCACTAAGCCAATCGATCTGGGAAATCGATTTCCTGAAAGTTTTTAGTGAAAACTGAACTCTGGGCTTAAATCATTCGATTGGGTAAATCGATTGACTCAATCGATTGGGTAAATCGATTGACAGACAGAGCCCCTGTATTGAATCCAATCGATTTGGCAAATTGATTTCTTAAATGGTTTTGAAAAACATATTACAAAATCGATTGGGTAAATCGATTTCGTGAAAGACAGGGCCCCTGTAACTCATCAAATCGATTGGGTAAATTGATTTTCCTGTGTATTCTTTCAAAAATTCATAAACTAACTCAATCACATTCATACATAATCCCAAATCTTAACACTTAGCACTGATAACGCAATCGCTACAACATCATGAGTTTCGAAATAGTATTACAATCAAATATATTATCACCAAATTCCAAAACATAACACTTAACACTTATAACACAATTACTACACACGGACAAAATGAACCAACAATTCACAATTTACCAGGGTGTAGTCTCTCACGGACAAACACCTGTGCAGTCTCTCACGGACAAACACAATTCACCAAGAAACGTAAGTCGTAAACGTACCACCTATCACGGGTCAGTACTGTTTACCGAGGTGTCACCTATCACGGTTCAGCACAACTTACCAAATGTAAATCGTAAACGTAGCACCTATCACGGGTCAGTACTGTTTACCGAGGTGCCACCTATCCCAGGTCAGCACGATTTACCAAACGACAAAATGTAAGTCGTAAGGGTACCACCTATCACGGGTCAGCACTGCTTACCGAGGTGCCACCTATCACGGGTCAGCACAACTTATCAAACGTAAATCGCAAACGTACCACCTATCACGGGTCAGTACAGTTTACCAAGGTGCCACCTATCACGGGTCAGCACGATTTACCAAACGAAAAAGCGTAAGTCGTTAGGGTACCACCTATCACGGGTCAGCACTGCTTACCGAGGTGCCACCTATCGCGGGTCAGCACAACTTACCAAACGTAAATCGTAAACGTACCACCTATCACGGGTCAGTACAATTTACCAATGTGCCACCTATCACGGGTCAGCACGATTTACCAAACGAAAAAGCGTAAGTCGTAAGGGTACCACCTATCACGGGTCAGCACTGCTTACCGAGGTGCCACCTATCACAGGTCAGCACAACTTACCAAACGTAAATCGTAAACGTACCACCTATCACGGGTCAGTACAGTTTACCGAGGTGCCACCTATCACGGGTCAGCACGATTTACCATAACAAACAACAAGTAACCAAGACATTAAGATATTCCCCATTCTTAACGCCCAGTTAACTTAAACAATTTTCAAAACAACATTAAGTAAATAAGTCATTAAGAGATTCCCCATTCTTAATATTAATACTTATTTAACTTAAACGATTTTCAAAACAAATATTAAGTAAACGAGACATTAAGAGATTCTTCGTTCTTAATTCTCATTTAACTTTAACGATTTTTCAACATAAACATTTAGTAACCAAGACATTAAGAGATTCCCCATTCTTAACACCCAGTTAACTTAAACGATTTTCAAACAAACAAACACACATTAAGTAAACAAGATATTAAGAGTTTCCCCATTCTTAATACTTATTTAACTTAATGGTTTTCAAATCCCACACAGAACAAACTCAAACATATTCACGAATTTAATACACAATTCACGCCAAAACACAACAATTCATTTCCCCACGAAAATCATTTTTATGACGATTCCCCATTCTTAATACTCATTTAACTTAACGATTTTCACAACAAAACATTCAGAAAACAAGTCATTAAGAGATTCCCCATTCTTAATACTCATTTCACTGAAACCATTTTCAAAAACAAACATTAAGTAACCAAGACATTAAGAGATTCCCCATTCTTAACGCTCAGTTAACTTAAACGATTTTCAAACAACATTAAGTAACTAAGACATTAAGAGATTCCCCATTCTTAATGCCCAGTTAACTTAAACGATTTTTCACAAACTCACATTAAGTAAACAAGACATTAAGAGATTCCCCATTCTTAATACTCGTTTAACTTAATGGTTTTCAAATTCCACACAAAACCAACTTTCACATTCAATCCATAATTCACTCCAAATCATTTTCCACACAAACCACACAAAACAAACTCACACATACTTTCACATTCAATCCATAATTCACACCAAATCATATTCCATACAACCACACAAAACTAAATTAAGTTTCATCAGTTATCAATTTAGAACACGTCAAAACAACGAACACAAATCGACACAATCCACCACTCAAACACACAGGTTTCATTCACTCAAAATCATATATAAATGAGTTTAAATTCATTTTCCACGAAGCATTCATCAATATAACCAAAGACTAACTCTAAGATTTTACCCGTAAAGCCTTAGATACATTTTCCCAAATCAATACTCAAACCCTAACAAAATTCTTTTCCGCACAACTACAGATAAGTCCCTAAATGCAAACTAAAAGTTTGGAAGGAGCCCTTACCTTCACGTTAGCTGTAACGTGCGATTGCAGCACCGCGAGCAAATCCGGTAAAATCTCCGCTCGCAACGCCGCTTCCAAAGTTGGTCCCCTAGCACCGTAGCGTGGTAGTGAGCAACTTTCCCTTCTATCTCTTCACGAAACGAAGCTTAGATCTAGATGAAACAGGGAGATTTGAGTTTGAATCCCTAATACCGTTTTTCTCCATTTTCGAATCAAAGAGGAAGAGTGAAGTTGAGAAATCCTTGCCCTGTCACCCACTATCGATTTCGAAATCTAAGGAAAGAAAAGAAAGCAAAAACGAGCAACAATGGAGGAAGGGAGAAAAATGGTTTTCGCGAGGCAGAGGAGGAAGAAGATGGAATTCTGTTTTCTCTCCTTCTCTTTTCCTTTCTTCTCTTTTCTTTCCTTTCTATTTCTTTTCTTTTCAATTCCTTCCCTTCCTTTTCTATATATTCATATTAACTATTTTTAACAAATATCTCCAAATCTAGATATTTAGTAAATTTACCAGTTTACCCATAACGCATTAAATTATTCGTAAAGGATTCGCCGCAGTTAATTTACTTTATTTATCGACGAGTAATTCTAATCGGGCATCAAAATACCTTTTTGATTATATAAACTCCAAAATATTAATAACTTTGGCTAAAAAGCCTCCGAGTTCAATACCAAAAATACACCAAAATACATAAAGTACACTTAAAAATTATGGGTCTTACATTACTACCCCCCTAAAATTAGTTTCGTCCTCGAAACTATGCGTCGATAAATAACTATGGGTGTTGTTCTCTCATCTTACTCTCTAGTTCCCAAGTCGCATCTCCAGTAACTGGGTTCCAAATCACCTTGACTAACGAAACATCCTTGGTCCTCAATCGCTTGATCTTTCTGTCATCAATTCTCACAGGTGGTACTTCGAAGGATAAGTTATCCTTTAGCTGGATTGTGTCTGGTTCGATCACATGAGATGGATCTGCAAGATATTTCCTCAACTGTGACACATGGAATACGTCATGAATATTGGACAGTATCGGAGGTAATGCAATCCGATAAGCAACAGGCCCAATTCGTGCAGAAATCTGATATGGTCCAATGAATTTTAGAGTCAACTTCTTCGATTTCAATGCTCTACCAACTCCAGTAGTAGGTGTGACTCTCAGAAATACGGGGTCACCCTGTTCGAATTCGAAAAGTCTGTGACGCTTGTCCGCATAACTCTTCTGACGATCTTGTGAAGTCTTCGTTTTCTCCTTGATTTTCCTTACCTTAGCAGTAAACATGCATAATTTACTGTCAAAGTCTTAGCAGTAAAGCAGACACAGACAACTTCAAACGATTTACACAATCCATAGCAATGAATGAATGGGTTGCCCCCGAATCAGAAAGTGTAGTTAGGGGGTTACCTGTAATCGCACCGTCATATTGAATCAGATTGCTAGATAAATTTCCAACTTCGACGCCAATGCAATAAACATGTCTTCTAGCAGTAGGAAGTGTAATCCTAGCTTCATTCACCATTGGTTCCACCCTCGGAGCCTTGCAATTCTTTGCAAAGTGCACTGGTTTACGACAATTGTAACAAGTAAGACTGTTAAAGGTACAAGCATAAGCATAATGTCCCTCTTCTCCACATCGGAAACATCGTATACCTTGTCCCACTTGTCTCCCAAAGTCTGGGATCCTTGGGTTATTCTGTCCCCCGTTGTTATCATGTGGTCGATTATAAGGTTTAGCAACTTGTTTTCCCTTGTTCTGATACTTCACCCGACTAGGCCCTCCTGAGTTAAAATTCCCTCCTCGACTAGCTCTCTTATTCTTCATATCCTCAACTTCTCTACATTTTTCCACAAGAACTTGGAAACGTTGAATTCCCAAGGGTAAGAAAGAGTCTTGAATATCATAATTTAGTTCGTCTTGGAAACGATGACACAAGAATGGCTCGTCAATCTCTTCACGGAAAAATCTGAAATGCCTTGATAGTGATTCAAACTTAGCAGCATATTCGCCCACGGTCATGTTCCCCTGATGCAGTTTTAGGAAATAATCACCCAGTCTAGTCCTGGTACTCATCGGGAAGTATTTGTCTAAAAACTTCCTTTTGAAAGATTCCCAGTTCACCTCCTCGTGAGCTGATCTCATCAACAACCTTGTACTCCTCCACCAGTACTCAGCATCTCCTAGTAGCATATAAGTGGCATAGTTGACCCTCACTCCCGCCTGACAGTTAATCATTTCGAAGATCTTCTCCACTTCTTGGATCCATTGATATGCTTTCTCTGAATTCTCATCCCCCTCAAACATGGGAGGATTGTAACGACGAAAGTCTCTTAATCCTCTTGCAGCACGGATCTCTCTTTCCCTCTTTTCGAGATCACGTTGAGTCTTGGCAACAGTCTGTGCAGCAATAGAAGCAGCCATGTTATTCATAGCCTCCGCCATTCGATCACCCCTATTGGCATTGGCTCTCGGAACGTCATTCCTCCTTGGCAGCATGGTTTCCCTATAAAACCATCATCAAGTAGAGTCTTAACACTACTTCAATAATTCCAAAAATAACTTCCGACCACATCAGCACATAGTAGTTATTCTGAACTTGACAACTCAAACCACCTAAACCGACACATGATCAGACAACGACTCCTAACCTACAATCTAGAACTAAAGGTTCCACAGCCCCCAAAGAAAACCAAACCAAAGCTCTGATACCACAATGTAACACCCCGTTTTTCTCAGCGGAAAAGTTTTTCAAAATATAAATCGAAAGCATGTTCTGATGTCAACAATAGTACATGTACGTCCTTACAACTTAACATAAAGATAACCCAAAAGAAAGACATATGTTCCCTCTGTATCAACCTAGTCTGATCATTTTACAAAACAACTAAACACCCTGAATGATCTCCACGCGCCCCGTGAGATCCTCCTAACGTAGCTCCAATCAAGCATTCCCATCCGTAGGGTACGAACCGGTAGGATCATCCTGGCTCTCATCTGAGGGCAAAGCCCAGATTTCCACAATAGTTGTAAAGGGTCACCAACCGAAATTAACAGTTAACACATAACATTTAAGTTTTTAAATGCACAAAATATCCTCTCAACTAAGCATGCACCTTAAAAGGATTTTCCATATGCTAAAAGCTCATATAATGCTTGCCAAATGTAAATGAAATCAAATAGAGTTCTCAATCCATCAAGTAATACGTAACTCACCAAAACATTGATATATCAATTGAGCAATCAATTATCTAACTCAAAATAAGACTTTCCACTAAGCCAATCGATCGGGGAAATCAATTTCCTGAAAGTTTTTAGTGAAAACTGAATTCTGGGCTTAAATCAATCGATTGGGTAAATCGATTGACTCAATCGATTGGGTAAATCGATTGACAGACAGAGCCCCTGTATTGAATCCAATCGATTGAGCAAATCGATTTCGTGAAAGACAGAGCCCCTGTAATGAATCCAATCGATTTGGCAAATCGATTTCTTAAATGGTTTTGAAAAGCATATTACAAAATCCATTGGGTAAATCGATTTCGTGAAAGACAGGGCCCCTGTAACTCATCAAATTGATTGGGTAAATCGATTTCCCTGTGTATTCTTCCAAAAATTCATAAACTAACTCAATCACATTCATACATAATCCCAAATCTTAACACTTAGCACTGATAACACAATCGCTACAACACCATGAGTTTCGAAATAGTATTGCAATTAAACATGCTATCACCAAATTCCAAAAACATAACATTTAACACTTATGACACAATTACTACAACATCAGGAGTTTTGAAATGGTATTGCAATCAACATGTTATCACCAAATTCCAAAACATAACACTTAACACTTATAACACAATTACTACAACATCATGAGTTTCGAAATGGTATTGCAATCAACATGTTATCACCAAATTTCAAAACATAACACTTAACACTTATAACACAATACCCACACGAACAAAATGAACCAACAATTCACAATTTACCAGGGTGTAGTCTCTCACGGACAAACACATGTGCAGTCTCTCACGGACAAACACAATTCACCAAGAAACGTAAGTCGTAAACGTACCACCTATCACGGGTCAGTACTGTTTACCGAGGTGCCACCTATCACGGGTCAGCACAACTTACCAAACGTAAATCGTAAACGTACCACCTATCCCGGGTCAGTACTGTTTACCGAGGTGCCACCTATCACGGGTCAGCACGATTTACCAAACGAAAAAGCGTAAGTCGTAAGGGTACCACCTATCACGGGTCAGCACTGCTTACCGAGGTGCCACCTATCACAGGTCAGCACAACTTACCAAACGTAAATCGTAAACGTACCACCTATCACGGGTCAGTACAGTTTACCGAGGTGCCACCTATCACGGGTCAGCACGATTTACCATAACAAACAACAAGTAACCAAGACATTAAGATATTCCCCATTCTTAACGCCCAGTTAACTTAAACAATTTTCAAAACAACATTAAGTAAATAAGTCATTAAGAGATTCCCCATTCTTAATATTAATACTTATTTAACTTAAACGATTTTCAAAACAAATATTAAGTAAACGAGACATTAAGAGATTCTTCGTTCTTAATTCTCATTTAACTTTAACGATTTTTCAACATAAACATTTAGTAACCAAGACATTAAGAGATTCCCCATTCTTAACACCCAGTTAACTTAAACGATTTTCAAACAAACAAACACACATTAAGTAAACAAGATATTAAGAGTTTCCCCATTCTTAATACTTATTTAACTTAATGGTTTTCAAATCCCACACAGAACAAACTCAAACATATTCACGAATTTAATACACAATTCACGCCAAAACACAACAATTCATTTCCCCACGAAAATCATTTTTATGACGATTCCCCATTCTTAATACTCATTTAACTTAACGATTTTCACAACAAAACATTCAGAAAACAAGTCATTAAGAGATTCCCCATTCTTAATACTCATTTCACTGAAACCATTTTCAAAAACAAACATTAAGTAACCAAGACATTAAGAGATTCCCCATTCTTAACGCTCAGTTAACTTAAACGATTTTCAAACAACATTAAGTAACTAAGACATTAAGAGATTCCCCATTCTTAACGCCTAGTTAACTTAAACAATTTTCAAACAACATTAAGTAACTAAGACATTAAGAGATTCCCCATTCTTAACGCCCAGTTAACTTAAACGATTTTCAAAACAACATTAAGTAAACGAGACATTAAGAGATTCCCCATTCTTAATTCTCATTTAACTTAAACGATTTTCACAAACCCACATTAAGTAAACGAGACGTTAAGAGATTCCCCATTCTTAATACTCGTTTCACTTAATGGTTTTCAAATTCCAAACAAAACAAACTCAAACATACTTTCACATTCAATCCATAATTCACACCAAAACACATCAATCAACAAACATCAAGTATGAACACGCCGAATACGACGACACAAATCAACACAATCCATCACTCAAACACAACAAGTTTCATATACTCAAAATCATACATAAATGGGTTTAAAATTCATTCTCCATAAAACATTACTTTAACCCTAACCAAATTCTTTTCCACACAACCACAAGTAAGTCCCTAAATGCAAACTAAAAGTTTGGAAGGAGCCCTTACCTTCGCGTTAGCTTTAACGTGTGGTTACAGTACCGCGAGCAAATCTGGTAAAATCTCCGCTCGCAACGCCGCTTCCAAAGTTGGTCCCCTAGCACCGTAGCGTGGTAGTGAGCTACTTTCCCTTCTATCTCTTTGCGAAACGAAGCTTAGAACTAGGTGAAACGGGAAGGTTTGTGTTTGAATCCCTAATACCGTTTTTCTTCGTTTTCGGATCAAAGAGGAAGAGTGAAGTTGAGTAATCCTTGTCCTATCACCCACTAAGCCTTGGGTTTCTATTCTTGAGTAAAAGGAAGCAAAGAAAAGCGAAAATGGAAGAAGAGGGGGAAGGGTTGTTTAACGCGAGCAGAGGAAGAAGATGATGGAATTTTTTTTGCTTTCTCTCCTTTCTCTTTCTTTCCTTTCTATTTCTTTTCTTTCTATTTCCTTCCTTTCCTTTTCTTTATATATATATATATATATATATATATTAATAATAATAATAATAATAATTAACAAATATCTCCAAATCTTTAGATATTTATTAAATTACCCTTTCACCCATAACGCATTAAACTCTTCGCAAAAGATTCACCGCAGTTAATTTAATTTATTTATCGACGAGTAATTCTAATCAGGCATCAAAATATCTTCTTGGTCATATAAACTCCAAAATATTAATAACTTTGGCTAAAAAGCCTCTGAGTTCAATACCGAAAATACACCAAAATACATAAAGTACACTTAAAAATTATGGGTCTTACATTCCACCTTGTAAGGAACATCCATCTAGTACCAAACCTAAACACTATGTATGACACCGACACATTGAGTACAATGTATCATTACCTAATGATAGGGCTTCCCATCCATACCAAGAATGATCTTGGGTTATTGTAGAGGTAAACCAATCAGATTAATCGAGAAGTCCCTATTCTGAATAGTTATTGGACAATGTAAACATGCATAATTTACCGTCAATGTCTTAGCAGTAAAGCAGACACAGACAACTTCAAATGATTTACACAATCCATAGCAATGAAGGAATGGGTTGCCCCCGAATCAGAAAGTGTAGTTAGGGGGTTACCTGTAACCGCACAGTCATATTGAATCAGATTGCTAGATAAATTTCCAACTTCAGCGCCGACGCAATAAACATGTCTTCTAGCAGTAGGAAGTGTAGTCCTAGCTACATTCACCATTGGTTCCACCTTCGGAGCCTTGCAATTCTTTGCAAAGTGCCCTGGTTTATGGCAATTGTAGCAAGTAGGACTGTTAAAGGTACAAGCATAAACATAATGTCCCTCTTCTCCACATCGGAAACATCGTATACCTTGTCCCACTTGTCTCCCAAAGTCTTGGTTCCCTGGGTTATTATGTCCCCCGTTGTTATCATGTGGTCGATTATAAGGTTTAGCAACTTGTTTTCCCTTGTTCTGATACTTCACCCGACTAGGCCCTCCTGAGTTAAAATTCCCTCCTCGACTAGCTCTCTTATTCTTCATATCCTCAACTTCTCAACATTTTTCCACAAGAACTTGGAAACGTTGAATTCCCAAGGGTAAGACATAGTCTTGAATCTCATAATTTAGTTCGTCTTGGAAACGATGACACAAGAATGGCTCATCAATCTCTTTACGGAAAAATCTGAAATGTCTTGATAGTGATTCAAACTTAGCAGCATATTCGCCCACAGTCATGTTCCCCTGATGCAGTTTCAGGAAATCATCACCCAGTCTAGTCTTGGTACTCATCGGGAAGTATTTGTCTAAAAACTTCCTTTTGAAAGATTCCCAATTCACCTCCTTGTGAGTTGATCTCATCAACAACCTTGTACTCCTCCACCAGTACTCTACATCTTCTAGTAGCATATAAGTGGCATAGTTGACCCTCACTCCCGCCTGGTAGTTAATCATTTCGAAGATCTTCTCCACTTCTTGGATCCATTGATATGCTTTCTCTGAATTCTCATCCCCCTCAAACTTGGGAGGATTGTAACGACAAAAGTCTCTTAATCCTCTAGACTCTACCGCACGGATCTCTCTTTCCCTCTTTTCGAGATCACGTTGAGTCTTGGCAGCAGTCTGTGCAGCAATAGAAGCAGCCATGTTATTCATAGCCTCCGCCATTCAATCATCCTTATTGGCATTGGCTCTCGGAACGTTATTCCTCCTTGGCAGCATGGTTTTCCTATAAAACCATCATCAAGTAGAGTCTTAACACTACTTCAATAATTCCAAAAATAACTTCCGATCACATCAACACATAAAAATTATTTTGAACTTGACAACTCAAACCACCTAAACCGACACATGATCAGACAACAACTCCTAACCTACAATCTAGAACTAAAGGTTCCACAGCACCCAAAGAAAACCAAACCAAAGCTCTGATACCATAATGTAACACCCCGCTTTTCAAAGCGAGGGTGTATTATTTTTTTTTAAAGTAATTAAAATAAAACAGAGAAATAAATAAGGTAACACCTTTGGATAAATAATTAAGTCATTATAATTTACAAGCAGCGGAAAAAGTTCTCAAAATATGAATTCAAAATATTTACATAACAAAGGTGGTACAATCTTCCAACTTAAAAATAAAAGCAACCCAAAAGAAAGACATATGTTCCCTCTGTATCAACCTAGTCTGATCATTTTACAAAACAACTAAACACCCTGAATGATCTCCACGCGCCCCGTGAAATCCTCCTAACGTAGCTCCAATCAAGCATTCCCATCCGTAGGGTACAAACCGGTAGGATCATCCTGGCTCTCATCTGAGGGCAAAGCCCATATTTCCACAATAGTTGTAAAGGGTCACCAACCGAAATTAACAGTTAACACATAACATTTAAGTTTTTAAATGCACAAAATATCCTCTCAACTAAGCATGCACCTTAAAAGGATTTTCCATATGCTAAAAGCTCATATAATGCTTGCCAAATGTAAATGAAATCAAATAGAGTTCTCAATCCATCAAGTAATACGTAACTCACCAAAACATTGATAAATCAATTGAGCAATCAATTATCTAACTCAAAATAAGATTTTCCACTAAGCCAATCGATCTGGGAAATCAATTTCCTGAAAGTTTTTAGTGAAAACTGAACTCTGGGCTTAAATCAATCGATTGGGTAAATCGATTAACTCAATCGATTGGGTAAATCGATTGACAGACAGAGCCCCTGTATTGAATCCAATCGATTGAGCAAATCGATTTCTTGAAAGACAGAGCCCCTGTAATGAATCCAATCGATTTGGCAAATCAATTTCTTAAATGGTTTTGAAAAACAAATTACAAAATCGATTGGGTAAATCGATTTCGTGAAAGACAAGGCCCCTGTAACTCATCAAATCGATTGGGTAAATTGATTTCCCTGTGTATTCTTTCAAAAATTCATAAACTAACTCAATCACATTCATACATAATCCCAAATCTTAACACTTAGCACTGATAACGCAATCGCTACAACATCATGAGTTTCAAATAGTATTACAATCAAACATATTATCACCAAATTCCAACACATAACACTTAACACTTATAACACAATTACTACACACGGACAAAATGAACCAACAATTCAAAATTTACCAGGGTGTAGTCTCTCACGGACAAACACCTGTGCAGTCTCTCAAAGACAAACACAATTCACCAAGAAACGTAAGTCGTAAACGTACCACCTATCACGGGTCAGTACTGTTTACCGAGGAGTCACCTATCACGGGTCAGCACAACTTACCAAACGTAAATCGTAAACGTACCACCTATCACGGGTCAGTACTGTTTACCGAGGTTCCACCAATCCCGGGTCAGCACGATTTACCAAACGACAAAATCTAAGTCGTAAGGGTACCACCTATCACGGGTCAGCACTACTTACCGAGGTGCCACATATCACGGGTCAGCACAACTTACCAAACGTAAATCGCAAACGTACCACCTATCACGGGTCAGTACAGTTTACCAAGGTGCCACCTATCACGGGTCAGCACGATTTACAAAACGAAAAAGCGTAAGTCGTAAGGGTACCACCTATCACGGGTCAGCACTGCTTACCGAGGTGCCACCTATCACGGGTCAGCACAACTTACTAAACGTAAATCGTAAATGTACCACCTATCACGGGTCAGCACGATTTACCAAACGAAAAAGCGTAAGTCGTAAGGGTACCACCTATCACGGGTCAGCACTGCTTACCGAGGTGCCACCTATCACAGGTCAGCACAACTTACCAAACGTAAATCGTAAACGTACCACCTATCACGGGTCAGTACAGTTTACCGAGGTGCCACCTATCACGGGTCAGCACGATTTACCATAACAAACAACAAGTAACCAAGACATTAAGATATTCCCCATTCTTAACGCCCAGTTAACTTAAACAATTTTCAAAACAACATTAAGTAAATAAGTCATTAAGAGATTCCCCATTCTTAATATTAATACTTATTTAACTTAAACGATTTTCAAAACAAATATTAAGTAAACGAGACATTAAGAGATTCTTCGTTCTTAATTCTCATTTAACTTTAACGATTTTTCAACATAAACATTTAGTAACCAAGACATTAAGAGATTCCCCATTCTTAACGCCCAGTTAACTTAAACGATTTTCAAACAAACAAACACACATTAAGTAAACAAGATATTAAGAGTTTCCCCATTCTTAATACTTATTTAACTTAATGGTTTTCAAATCCCACACAGAACAAACTCAAACATATTCACGAATTTAATACACAATTCACGCCAAAACACAACAATTCATTTCCCCACGAAAATCATTTTTATGACGATTCCCCATTCTTAATACTCATTTAACTTAACGATTTTCACAACAAAACATTCAGAAAACAAGTCATTAAGAGATTCCCCATTCTTAATACTCATTTCACTGAAACCATTTTCAAAAACAAACATTAAGTAACCAAGACATTAAGAGATTCCCCATTCTTAACGCTCAGTTAACTTAAACGATTTTCAAACAACATTAAGTAACTAAGACATTAAGAGATTCCCCATTCTTAATGCCCAGTTAACTTAAACGATTTTTCACAAACTCACATTAAGTAAACAAGACATTAAGAGATTCCCCATTCTTAATACTCGTTTAACTTAATGGTTTTCAAATTCCACACAAAACCAACTTTCACATTCAATCCATAATTCACTCCAAATCATTTTCCACACAAACCACACAAAACAAACTCACACATACTTTCACATTCAATCCATAATTCACACCAAATCATTTTCCATAGAACCACACAAAACAAACTTAAGTTTCATCAGTTATCAATTTAGAACACGTCAAAACAACGAACCCAAATCGACACAATCCACCACTCAAACACACATGTTTCATTCACTCAAAATCATACATAAATGAGTTTAAATTCATTTTCCACGAAGCATTCATCAATATAACCAAAGACTAACTCTAAGATTTTACCCGTAAAGCCTTAGATACATTTTCCGAAATCAATACTCAAACCCTAACAAAATTCTTTTCCACACAACTACAGATAAGTCCCTAAATGCAAACTAAAAGTTTGGAAGGAGCCCTTACCTTCACGTTAGTCGTAACGTGCGATTACAGCACCGCGAGCAAATCCGGTAAAATCTCCGCTCGCAACGCCGCTTCCAAAGTTGGTCCCCTAGCACCGTAGCGTGGTAGTGAGCAACTTTCCCTTCTATCTCATCGCGAAACGAAGCTTAGATCAAGATGAAACGGGGAGATTTGAGTTTGAATCCCTAATACCGTTTTCCTCCGTTTTCGAATCAAAGAGGATGAGTGAAGTTGAGAAATCCTTGCCCTATCACCCACTATCAATTTCGAAATCTAAGGAAAGAAAAGAAAGCAAAAACGAGCAACAATGGAGGAAGGGAGAAAAATGGTTTTCGCGAGGCAGAGGAGGAAGAAGATGGAATTCTGTTTTCTCTCCTTCTCTTTTCCTTTCCTCCTTTTTCTTTCCTTTCTATTTCTTTTCTTTTCAATTCATTCCCTTCCTTTTCTATATATTCATATTAATTATTTTTAAAAAATATCTCCAAATCTAGATATTTAGTAAATTTACCAGTTTACCCATAACGCATGAAATTCTTCGTAAAGAATTCGCCGCAGTTAATTTACTTTATTTATCGACGAGTAATTCTAATCGGGCATCAAAATACCTTTTTGATTGTATAAACTCCAAAATATTAATAACTTTGGCTAAAAAGCCTCCGAGTTTAATACCAAAAATACACCAAAATACATAAAGTACACTTAAAAATTATGGGTCTTACAAACTTCCATACCAAGAAAGTATTTAAGCGCGCCTAAATCTTGGATCTCATATTCTTTTGTCAAATTTTTCTTCAATCTTTCCATCTCAACAATGTCATCTCCTGTGAGAATAATATCATCTACATATACAATTAGAATTGCAATTTTACCAACATTAAAGAACTTCATGAACAGAGTATGGTCTGATTGTCCCTGCATATATCCTTGCCTTTTAACCGACTGAGTGAATTTCTCAAACCAAGCCATTGGAGATTGCTTGAGACCATAAAGGGATTTTTGTAGTTTGCACACGTTTGAACCAAATTTATCTTCAAAGCTAGGTTGGCTATCCATGTATACTTCCTCCTCCAAATCACCATTCAGAAAAACATTCTTTACATCAAGTTGGTTAAGAGACCAATCTAAATTCACTGTCAAGGACAAGAGAACTCTAATAGTGTTTAATTTGACAACGGGAGCAAAAGTCTTTGAGTAATCAATGTCATATGTCTGAGTAAACTCTTTAGCAACCAAGCGTGCCTTGTATCTTTCAACTGTGTTATCAGAATTTTATTTCACAGTAAATACCCATTTACAGCCAACAGTATTCTTTCATGTAGGTAACGTCATGACTCTCCAAGTTTGATTCTTCTCAAGAGCTCTCATCTCCTCAAGAACAGCTTCTTTCCATTTTGGAATTTTTAGAGCCTCCTGTATATTTTTTGGAATTTCTACAGTAGACAACTTAGAGGTAAATGCAGCAAATGAAGAAGACAATTTTGTGTATGACACATAATTAGACAAAGGATATTTAGTGCATGATCTAACAGGTTTTCTAATTGCAATAGGAAGGTCTATATCAGGATACTCAACATGACTCTTAAGAATAAAAGAAGACTTACCTGTATCAAAATGATGTGTTAGATTATCTATTGATTCGAAATCTTGGAAGGGTCGGAGAATGGGTCCTTCATTTCTCTGTTTATGGTTTCTTCTTTCAAAGACATTTCCCTTTCAAGTAGGGTCAATTGTAGTAGGGGGTAACCCTTGAGGTTCTTGAAAAACATCACCATGTTGTCCATTCTGGATTTTCATCTGTAACTGCAGTTTCGGCTTGTAGTTGATGGTATTCCACTAAGAATCCTTGGCCTTGATCATTTAACGCTTTCAAAAGGGACTTTAGAGATGCTACAGCTCTATTTAAATTAGGGTCCCCTTTCAAAGTATGATAACCATTTCCACTAGGAATTCTAAGTGTCAACTCACGGAAA
Source organism: Cicer bijugum (assembly GCA_037974875.1). NCBI lineage: Eukaryota > Viridiplantae > Streptophyta > Magnoliopsida > Fabales > Fabaceae > Cicer > Cicer bijugum. The sequence continues at coordinate 1,049,441 of JBBPBT010001258.1, read as the reverse complement.
TTGGCTCTAATTTCTCCCAGACCAGCCAACCATTCCATCGCCAACACTACATCCACTCCTCCAAGATCAAAGACATAAAAATCTTGTTGCACTTTGAGTCCTTGCATCACCAACTCTAATTGAGGACACACTCCTCCACAATCAAGTTTTCTCCCATCTCCAACTTCCACCGTGTTTATGGAGGTTGCAAACATTTGCAAATTATGTTCCTTCACAAAAGTGGCTGAAATGAAATTATGTGAAGCTCCACAATCTACAAGGACTTCTAGCATATTATATGATATAAATCCACATGCTCTGACACATGTTAATGCAGGCATTACCCCAATCCAGCACCAAAAATAAACAGAAAGCTGAAACCCAACCTGAAGTACAAAACCACGAGACTACAGTTATACTGCATCTGAATATGGAAGGAGATACCACCCCAGATATAAAACCAACTAATGAAACTGAAGAACATGAAAACATTCTAGCAACACCCACCACACAGAAATTAGAGATCGAGGATGATGGGAATTTCATACCAGAGGAGGCAACTGAAAAGCATCTATTAAAAACTGCATCAGAATGTATGTTTTCGAAATTCATAGATAAATTGCATCAGAATTTATTACACTTTAATTTTAAGCTTAGGAACTGTTTACACCATGTTTCCAAAATTAAAAATAAGTTACTGTGCTTTCATCCAGTTTCAAGACAAGATATATATATATATATATATATATATATATATATATATATATATATATATACTCAACATTGCTGATATCTACAATTGTCAAAGGTGAGAACTGAGAAGGTTGAGGAATTCATTAAGGAACAAACAATTAATGAAGAAGAAACAGCAGTCATACATAACAACAACAGCTGCAAATTCGAAAGGGAACTTGAGCAAACGACTAATGTAATTGAGGTTAGCCAATAATGGAATTTAAAATAATAATAATAATAATTGTTGAAGTTGAGGGATTTTAGAGAAAAGGAGAATAGAAAATAATAAGGGTTTGAATATTATTGATAATAGTTTAATGTTGACTTGATTACAATAGACTCAATACTAATCTCTATTTATAGAGAAACATAGACTAAATCCTAAATTAGGAATAAATCATAATAATAATAATAATAATAATAATAATAATAATAATAATAATAATAATAATAATAATAATAATAAGAGATACTCTAAGATTCTCTATGATTATAAATTGATCATAGAAAATAACTCAATATACTCTAATATAATATAAAAGATATTATAAGATATTTTTTAATATTCCAACACTCCCCCTCAAGCTAAAGCTTACTACAAAATAATTAAAAAGATGGAGAGGCAACTCAGGGATGCATGTGAGGTCGGAGATAATTGCTATAAATATAGCCTAGCCAGATAGTTTGATTGATCATCAGCCTGAGAAAAATTCATGGTAGGCAATTGAACAAAGCAAGCTTCGTTCTTCTAAAAACTGCATTTGTAAGCTTCAAACCAATAATAGTGAAGACTCAAAATATTTAAACTCGAATCTGCTTCAAGGAGAGAGAGGCGTGTTTCAAGAAGATAAAGGCAAGGCCAGTGCATCTGGGAGAAATTGCCAAGATAAAGTAAGTCATGAAAATAAAAGACACCGTTAGACTAACCACCAACGAAAGAAGTCATCACTAATATAATTCATTTGTGGAAAAAGAGACACCGCCATAATGATCATCGGTGGGAATAAAAGCCACTGTTGGAATTTATTAGTAAGAACTAAATTGCATGACAAACACCAAAGAAGAAGCAGCACAACTCTAACGAAACGAAGCCATGATCGATCATCAAAGTAAGAAAATGCGTCCAAAACAGGACAAATAACAGCTGTTTGAACGATGACAAATATTTTCGTTTATCAAAATCGGAGGGCAGATATGGAACCATCGGAGAGAAATAATCGTGCACCAAGAAGAATCTCATCAATTAAATTGCAAATCTTCCAAACCTATCAGCTAAAAGCCCACTCATAAGGGCTGCAACAGCTGCCACGACAAAGGCTGGAGAGTTTCTTCCACCAAAAATCTGATCCCACTTCTGATGCCCTAGCCGCATCCTGAGGGTTACTGAAATTAAGATAACCATAACATCAACTTCAGCACCAAACTTGTACACAAGCCCGTGGATTTGCTTCACCTCTTGCAACAAAGAACAACACTTGATTAAACTCACAAAGGTACTATTATCAGGTTTCAAACCTTGTACATCCCCCAATTCATAAAACAACCATTGCACCATGCAAAAGTCACCAACTCGAGCAAACCCAGAAATCATAACATTCCAAGCAACGACATCTCTCTCCAACAAACCATAAAAAACACACCACGTGCCCCTTAAATCATTGCTACCTTTGAAGTGCATATACACAAGAGAACTCCCAACAAATTTGTCTCTTTCAATTCCACAGTGAACATGCAAGCCATGAATCTGCAAACCCACGTTCAAAAAAGTAGAGTTGCACAAGCTCGAAGCAGAACAGAGAAAGTGTACTCATTGGGTATTTCGTCTAATGCACGCATGTGATTGAACATCTTGAAGGCTTTTAGGAGTGACTCATTTTTGAGATGTGATGAAATTAAGGTTGTCCAAGTGATAATGTTCCTGTGAGGCATTTTGTCGAACAGTTGGTGGACATGGCGAAAGTTTGCAGCTCTAAGGCTATCATTTTGCATTGGGAAAGGCTTGGTTCTGCGAATAGATTTGGCAATATCAAAAGATGATGGGCAAGTGTTGACCATAAGTGGACCTCTGCTAACAGCACCAGCTGTTCTTCCACCGTTATCAGGGCCAGTCGGTCTTCTACCATTAACGGGTACCAGTTACTCTTCCACCACCAAGAGTCCTACCTCCACAGCCCGAACGGGCTCTGCCACGTCCTCTGCCTCTATTACTCATGTTCTTAATTCTATCATCAAGTGACATATCCAAGGAAGAAGCCCTTGCACTTGCAACTTAACAAGGTCAAATGCTTCTTGTAATTTTATTATTCCAGCCCTGGAGATGGTAGAAAACTGCGGATGAAGAACAAAGAAATAATCGGATGGAGAAAAATTGGAGAGTGTGCGGTGAGTGTTTCTGAGGGCAAAAGTTGACAAATCGAAAATTAGGGTTTCGATGCGTAGAAAAAAAAGGGGGTTTTAGGGTTTCGGCCAATTGGAACGGATAAGGGATACGACAGAGTTTTTTTTTTTCGGTGAACAGTACCACGCGATGAACAGTGCTGCGAGTGATCTACTGAAAAATAAACGAAAAGCTACAAAGAATGGGTAAATCGAAATTGAGACACGGTTTATCGAAAAAAAATCTTAACGATGATGAAATGTTAGAAAAGAGAAACTATGATTACATTCCCTAATTTTTGGGAACTCGGCAGCGGAATAGAGGCTAGATTGTTCAAGGAGGATCGAAATAGGCTCTGATACCATGTTGAAGTTGAGGGATTTTAGAGAAAAGGAGAAGAGAAAATAATAAGGGTTTGAATATTATTGATAATAGTTTAATGTTGACTTGATTACAATAGACTCAATACTAATCTCTATTTATAGAGAAACATAGACTAAATCCTAAATTAGGAATAAATCATAATAATAATAATAATAAGAGATACTCTAAGATTCTCTATGATTATAAATTGATCATAGAAAATAACTCAATATACTCTAATATAATATAAAAGATATTATAAGATATTTTTTAATATTCCAACAATAATAATAATAATAATAATAATAATAATATTAATAATAATAATAATAATAACAACATATATAACTTCATCTCATTTCAAACATAAATTGCACTTAGACATTTATGTAAACAAAGAATCAACCATTTGCATTTATTTATTTTTGTTTTCTAATACAAATTTGATTATGATATGGCATATTTGAAACAGGCAACAGATGAACCGAAAACCATGATGAAAGTCGGATCAGAAAATGTTGACCACAAATCTGAACAATCTACCATGGAGAAAAACATAACAAAGAATATCAGTTCAGAAGGAATGCTAACAGCAAAATGCAGTACAAAATTAAGTTATGACGAGGTAGAACTGGAAAAACTTCCAGAATCAGACTCTGTTGACAGGTCAGAGATCAATGATGGTGGGAAAACCGTGCCAGATAAAGCAAATGATATGAAAGAACCCACTGATGCGGAATTGCAAGAGCCTAAAATCAAAAGTAATAATGTTATGAAAATTATGCACCCTTCTCTTTTGGAATTTCCCAATATGATATGCATACAAGAAGCAAACAAAAATGGTTAAAGATTCACATGAAAAAGAAGTGCTTGCATGGTATTTTAAATCGCTTCAAACTCAAGATCTTTGGTGAAGTCTTGCTTTAGAAACTTGTGTTTTGAAGAAATAAAATACTTCAATCAACTTTATATGAATGATAGCATGCATGTAGACAATTATCATTTGCATTCATAAAGCTGTTTTTCGTAGCAGTGGAATTTTGAAGTTTTAAGAAAACATATAAATGTGCCCATGATGAACTACCTTAGCCTATCTTGCATGAAAGATCGCATCTAACACCTCATTTGTATTATAACAGGTATACCTGAGGATAAAGACATCCTACCCTTGTCTATCATTCCATCTGTCAGAGTTGAGAAGGTTGAGAGAAGCATTCAAGAACTGAAAAATGAAGCTGAATCAGCAATGGCTGATACCAAAGAGGAGCATATACCAATAAATGATTTGTTGGAGAACACAAAAGTTCTTGAGGTTTGACCGTACTGCAACAAAACAAAGTAGAATATAAAAGATACCACCTTGCGTTTTAACACATGCACATCTTAACTAAGTGTTCATGCAAAGAACCAAATATGCATTTTCTAAAACAAAACACTTTACGTTTTAACACATTATATGCTAAAACAGGCATTTGATCTACAAGAATTGGCAAGTAACACTAGCTGGCAAAATGAAAAGAAAGATGAACCTCAGATAATGGACACCGCATTGATAAGGCTTTCCAATATAGAAGGGTTGGAGACCACAGAAATAAGCCCGAGTATTGATGTTGATGAACTTGAAAAGGTTCCCATCTCACACACTAGAGAAATATTGGAGAACAAAGATGGTGAGGAAATCAAGCAAGAGGAAGCCAGAGAGAGGGAGGAGGCAATTGAAATGCAGTCACAAAAAACTACAACAGAAAGTATATTTCAAAATATCAGTTACTTTTTCTGTCTTTAGTGAATTTCATTTTAATCATGGAAGTTTCGAAAGAAATCTAATGTTAATATTTAATAGAAATTACTGCATTGTCTTTGTTATCACATAACATGGTCTTCACACTCATTATCAATATAATTTTCCTCTTTACTGAACTAAAGCCCTATAATTTCAACAATGTACTCCCCCTTAGATAATTTCAACACAGTTATCCAGAATATATACTATAAAAGACCATTTCAGCCAGATTTGTATGGATAGTAAGTTGAATAATGAAGATTAAAAATCTTATCTGCTATATCTACACACCCAAAGAGATAGTTCCATGCTAAAAGATCGGTCAATGCTTTCTGACCAAAGCACAAACAAAAACAACTCTGATATTAAGCATTCATCTGCTTATGATTATAGTAAATTAGATTCTGAGAAAGAATGTACTGAAACTAGTTTTCCAAAAAACAATGAGAGTATTGAAGGACAAGAGAACTCAGAAACAACTTTAGAAAACAGAAGATTCTATCCATGAACAAGAGACCACTGATGATACCCCAGCTGAAAAGGTCTGACAGGCATATATAACTTCAATTTCTGATAAGTAAAACCAATGGCATATGATCATAACGAAACAATTTTTCTAACTTCTAATTCTAGTAAGCTAGTATAATAAACGTGCAAATTGCAAACACACACATGGTGTGCATGTGGTAACTTCTTTTTAATATTTCAACGGAATTTATGTGGCTAATGTGGGTTTATCCATTTCCAAGGTTACTCTTTGTAACTTCCTTTTTCTGTTTCCATCTATTGTGAAATAGATTGTCAAAGCTGACAAAAATGATAATCTTCAATTAGCTCCTGAATCCACGCCTAAAGAGCAAAGTAACAAAAAGAACAGTTTTGATGCCTCAATGCATACACCAGAAGCAACATTCACAGATCATGAAGTCAGGAACAGTTTAGAAAGTACTGTTGTCAATAAAATATCAGCAGAATTGGATCCAGATGGTCAGAGTGGCATGCATGAGTCCGCTATAACAGACAAACGTGAACTTCCAGTAGAGAAGGTCTGTGAATATTTCTTCCTCTTACAATATAAGAAAATTATGCATGTATTAGTGTGGAACAGTAAATACAAAATTCAAATAAGAGGTATCAGAAAAACTTGTGCAGTAGTAAATACCATTATAATTTCTATTATTTCCATCTCCGCCAGGCCAAAATAGGGTGCTTCAGTATGCAGATATTAACCATTAATTTTCATATACCACATAAATTTTTTCTTTCTCAAGTAATCAAAATGTGCAGTGTTACTCATCCATGGTTGAGGAATTGGTATCTGAACCACCTTATCCATGCAAGAAGCTTGAATCTTTCTTAGATTCTAAGGCCCAAATTCATCCCAATGAACAAATCTCGCAAACCAGAGAGAAAAGCAACATTATTCCACATCAGATATGTGAATCTGATTATTATAATCAAGGACTGAAACTCCAGTGCGAAGATCAGATAAAACCTGAGCTGGAACATCATTTCATTACACCACTAAATGCCAAACCAATCTCAGCATTTAGCGTTACAACGGAGGTAAGGACAAACAATTCTAATTTTTACACCAATCTTAGACAAATTCTCTATTCTCATATCAATGAAATATATAAAGCAGGTTCATGATGGAGTTGACATAGGTGATGGAAATGAATACATTGAAGAACAAAACATAGATTCTAGAGAAAGCCTATCAGAAGCTCGGGAATCATTTCCCAGAGAAGAGACAGTTAATCAGGTGAGTGAACTCAACATAGTAATTAGTGTAAATATGTTTTAGGTGTTGTAAATATACCACTTTTCTGTTTTTGTTTCTTGTAAAATATTCTTTATTATTACTTTTAGTCATTTTGTTTTAGTCCTTGAAATATTTGTTTGCATTGGAATTGATCTATGTAATTGTTAGGCCTCTTATAACTAAATATTATAAGAGGAGGGTCAAGAGTTAGAATTTTAAATGGGAACTGAATTTATAATGCAGTTATTTTTTTATTTAGGCAGTTAGTGTCAATTTAAGTTGTAAATCAGGCAGTAACGGCTGCTCTACAGCAGTTATGGAGCAAATAAAAGTAGGAAATTAGAGAGAGGAGGGAAGAAAATTTCTGAGTGGTTATTGGAAAGGGAGAGACCAAGCTCTCAAATTCTTGGAGTGGATATTATTGTAATCGTTTATCAATTCTGCTCAAACAGAATTGTAAACTCGCATTCTGTTTAAATTCAATAAAGAATTCAGTTCCCCAATTTCAATTAAGTACTAACCAGTTCCAACAGTAATATATAGAAAATTTTATTTTAGTCCCTCCAAAATGAGCTACATAAGGACTAAAATACACACATATTATAGGAATTAATTCCAACATAAACAAACTTTAATGAGACTTAAATAAAACAACAGCCAAAAGCAACATGGAAAGAGTGTAACTATTAGTGTAAATAGTTTAGATAGGCTCCACAAGTTTATTTAGACTCTCAAGTTTAACAACATTGTTACTAAGAACATATTTAAACTAGTATTTTGAAAATGCTATTCCATATTAAAGATAAGAAAAACATGAATATCAATTTGTGAAACAGGTTAAAGATCATGACAACAACGAGAAGATAGTGACAACGCACCTGAGCTTAGGAAACAATCCTCCCACAAAAGAAGTTGAGTCCCAAGAAGCAATAAAACAAGCAGCCACGGGAAACCTAGAAACCAAAGAGAAAGAAATCACTCAAGAAGCACAAGAGTTTGAAAAAATAATCGATAATGCTCTCATTATCAAAGAATCTCGAGATATTGACGCAAAAGCTTCGCACAAAAAATCTCATGGCATTTTATCAGGAGTTGGATCGAAGGTTAAACATTCAATCTCGAAATTGAAAAAAGCAATTACCGGTAAATCTTGAAAACAAACTAAGACACAATCGCCAAATGTTAAGGATGATTCCAATTAGTTATCAAGCTGGAAGTTAAGCTGGAAGTTAGAGATTAGCATTAAGAATTAGTTAGAGATTAGCATTAAGAATTAGTTACTGAATTTCTGTTATTAGTAAGTAGTTAGGAGGTTGTTGAGAATTCAACGTTAGGAGGTTGTTGAGAATTCAACGTTAGGAGGTTCTTGAGAAGTTATATAAGAGATTATTTGAAATGTAAGTAATCATTATTCATGATCATTAGCTTATATTATCCCATTGTACTTCCTTCTATCAGTTAATATTAGACACTCGAATTCCTTTCATTCAATTAGGAATTCCTGAATTTATTCATCTTAATCTTCGGAATTATTTCCCTAGATTCTTAATTCTTCTTCTTCCCTTTCCCCACACAAACAACCCTAACAATTGGTATCCATAGCTAAATTTTTTTTCGGGGCGATGGCGGATGCAACACGTTCTCAGCTTGCTACTCGTGATTTAGAGGAAAGATTGGAGAACAGAATTTCAGAAAAACTTGAGGCACGATTGGCGGAGTTAGCTGGATCTTTGCAGAAAACCTTGAGTGATTCGATGAAGCTAACAATGGAGGAGCTACTGCAGAAGAATATTGGTGAAGAAACTCCATTTTCGAATAACAGGAATTTTCAGCAAGGTAGAAATCAGCAACCTCAGCAGTTACAGGTGATCGTTCTTTTTCTGCTTCTTATACAGGGCAAACTAGGCTATCAAGAATAGAATTTCCAAGGTTTAATGGTGATTCTGTTAATGAATGGATTTATCAGTGTGAGACTTTCTTCTTAATTGACAATACTCCTGAAGAGGTTAAGGTCAGGTTAGCAATTATCCATCTTGAAGGGAAAGCGTTGAAATGGCATCATGCCTTTACAAAGACATTACGAGCTAACATTATGCCTACTTGGGGAGAGTATGTCCAAATCGTATTAGATAGATTTGGAGAAGTGTGCAGTGATCCTATGGCCGAGTTGATGCAGTTAAGGCAAAAAGGATCCATAACTGATTACCATGAAGAGTTTGATGCAATCATCACTCGATTGCAATTACCTGAGGATTATACCTTGAGTTGTTTTTTAGGAGGACTGCAAACTGATGTGCAGATGATGGTCAGAATGTTCCAACCACAATCAGTTAGAAAAGCCTTTACTTTGGCTAAATTGTATGAGTCAGCTTCAGTGCAAGGATCACAGTTTGGACCACCCAAACTTAGACCTCAACCTCTTAACAGATCATTGTTAGGACCTAAGCCTCAGGTAACACCACTAAATGATGCAGTCAAACCTAAGCCAAAATTTAGCAAGAACTTGACTCCAGCATTTATGAATGAAAGAAGGGCCAAAGGTTTATGCTATTTCTGTGATGAGCCATTCTCTGCAGAACATAGCTTGACCCACAAGAAATTACAGTTACACCTCATAGAAATTGATGATGAGTATGAAGGGGATGAGAAGCTCAGATATCTGTTAGTGCATTGACTGGTGTATCCAATTTCAGAACTATGAGAGTAACTGGTCGATACAACAAGAAATCCATTCACATCCTTATTGATAGTGGAAGCACTCATAACTTCCTAGATGTGCGGATGGCTACAAGCATTGGTTGCAAAATTGAATCACTTAAGCCATTAACTGTAACTGTGGCAGATGGCAATAAGGTGCAGATTTCTTCATGTGTAAGGAATTTCAAGTGGACACTGCAGCATACTACCTTCACTTCTGATGTGATGTTACTGCCATTAGGATGTTGTGATGTAGTATTGGGCATTGAATGGCTAGTGACATTGGGAGATATCACTTGGAATTTCGACAAGTTGACCATGGAGTTTTCAGTGCAAGGGATGAGGCATGTACTTAGGGGTTCTGCTCAAACTGGATTAAAGTCCATTAAGTCTCAGCAGTTGGAGAAAACTTTGGATAGAGGTGTTCATCTGTCTATGATTCCTGTAGGTCACGATAAAGGCCATTTACTACAATCATCGACTACTCATGCTCACACAACCGCAGTACCAAGAGAAATTGAGACTATCTTGGAATCCTACAAAGACCTATTTGTAGAGCCTACTCAGCTACCCCCAACAAGAGAAGGCCATGATCATAATTTTCATTCTTGAGGTCAAGAATGCTTTGAAGGAGGAGGCAATGTTAGGGATGATTCCAATTAGTTATCAAGCTGGAAGTTAGGCTGGAAGTTAGAGATTAGCATTAAGAATTAGTTAGAGATTAGCATTAAAAATTAGTTACTGAATTTCTGTTATTAGCATTAAGAATTAGTTAGACATTAGCATTAAGAATTAGTTAGAGATTAGCATTAAGAATTAGTTACTGAATTTCTGTTATTAGTAAGTAGTTAGGAGGTTGTTGAGAATTCAACGTTAGGGGGTTGTTGAGAAGTTATATAAGAGATTATTTGAAATGTAAGTAATCATTATTCATGATCATTAGCTTATATTATCTCATTGTACTTCCTTCTATCAGTTAATATTAGACACTCGAATTCCTTTCATTCAATTAGGAATTCCTGGATTTATTCATCTTAATCTTCGGAATTATTTCCATAGATTCTTAATTCTTCTTCTTCCCTTTCCCCACTCAAACAACCCTAACACCAAAATAGATGAAGTAGAAAATGTTAATAATAAAATGCTTCTGTTGTAAATAAATAGTTATGCGTTTTATTTGATTCTTTTCGGGGTTTTTCTTGTTTATTATGTTGAGGGATTGAATAGCTTTGCTTCCGATCTGTTTGATTTGGGTTTTTATTTTGTGGAGGATGCCTTCACCTACAAATTTTGTGTAATAATGTAATCATAGTTACTTGTCTATACAATGATTAATGATTTTGATTTGATGAACTTTTTGTTTACCAAGAAAGCATAACTGAGTCATTAACGCGTCGTTTCGAATAATAGAAATTCCGACCACATATACGGATACCTAGCTGCATCATGCATTTGGTAAGTTTTTCAAAAACCGTGCTTCCGCCATTTGGTTGTTGAGACGGGAAGTTGGAATTTCAAAGATTATACTCAAACTCAAATAACTCAATAGTGGAATGAACTCCAGAAATTTATGCGCACAAATTTTTAGTACTTGTTTTACCGTAAATGTCTATTTTTTTTTTTTTTGCCTTCTCTTTTTTTTATATTATTATAACTTTTATTTAATTTTATTTATTATATTATTAATAATATAGTATGATATTTGTTAATTATTAGATAATATTTAAATAGTTCATCCAAATATCTTGTTGGTACGTTAAGAACAACAACATTCTTTTCTTATGTGATTTTCTCAAACTTCTTTTTATTAAAGATTTATTTTATTGTTGTTTTTTTGTTGTTGAAGTTTATCATTCTAAAGCGACATTTTTCTAAATTCAATTTTAATTTTTTATTCTTCTTCGAGCAAAAATTAAAAGTTATCATTCAATCAAAATGTTGGAAATATTTTTAATATTTCATTGATTGTGGTCTAAGCACTAATTTATCATATGCCACTTGATTTCTTGTTGAGTTTAAATGTTATATATCGATCGTCGTCCCTCAATACTAGGATAAGATCCTAGTCTTATCAAGCATTCAATAGTAACAATCTCAATTGGAATTAAGACACCAGATCAATCTTGTGCGCTCATATACAGAGAAGAAGATTTAACAATTCTTATACAAGTTTATATGATCACTCAAATTATGGTCACTCTAGCCCTAGATACTACCATAATCATATTATATTATATATTCCAAAAGTCACTTATGTTGAGTGTCATATTTTTATATTTATCATTCTACTTTCTCTACTTTAACGTCACCATAACTTATTTAATGCAATCAATTATTATTTTATCTTATATTAAGGTTAAACAATCATTCTTAATCTAAGAATCACAAGTATCATATAACACATTCTAACAACTAGGTCAAACAACATACACAAACAATTAAACATTACATATCCCAATAATATTTAAATATATCAATACTATGATAATATACTTAAGGTCGACATAACATCATGAGTAACTAACGAGTATTAGTTTTCCTTAGGTGTTTAGCTCTAGTAGAAATTGGGTTACTCAACACACACACACATTTATTTATATAAATTGTTTTACGCTAACCATCTCGACATGTATGGATGTTTTTCCCACCTTACAGTGGATGATAAAGTTTTAAAGTAAAAGCTATATTTTCTTGTAAAGTTACTGCCCTCAAAGGATTGGCTCAAATGCACCTTTAGTTATAATCCTACTTACACCGCATTTTTCGGTAATTCGTCCAAAGTTCGAATATGTAGTTAAATGAAATGTAGGATATCTGGTGACACATCCAAAATATGGATGAATAAAAATATGGAAAAATTAAAATAAATAAATAAATAAAAAGATGGAATAGATTAAGAGATTGAGAAGAAAGGCGTCATAATCAAGATGGTTGATAAGTCAAGAGGAATCGTCACAATGATTACAAAACTATTGATAAGATTCAAACAAGTTACAATCCACAAATTCAAAGACGAGAAAACTTCACTCACAATTCTTAAAATAAATATTTATTATTTAATCCAATTTGTCTTTTTTACATATGTCAGACACATATAAATAGGAGTCATAGTTTATTTGGTAGAAGAAAAGAAAAGCCACAATAAACTAACATCAACTTTCTTAAATAATTAATTTGTCTAGTCTTAATTAGAAAATTGTTACAAAGCAATTAAAGGAAAGTCAAAATACATTTTTTCATCGACCCCTTTTTATTTGTATCTATTTATTTTATTTAGCTATTATTGTAATTAACCCCATAAAACAATAAAAATATCACATATTTGTGGACAACTTCTAGCCCATTTTTTTACTATGATAGCCGTTGAATTTGATCTTGAGTTTATTAGATAATTTATAGATAATTTGTATCTATTTGTCACCTACTAAATGTCATTTTCAACAAAAATTAATTGAATTCTTTTTATTCTATTATTAAATTAACTCTACTTGTAAAGAGGCATCATTGAATTTAGTCCTCGAATTTCTAACATTTGTAAGTTATCTTCATCTTCTAGATTCAAACGCAACTCTTTTGAATCTTTGTGGCACCTCTTTTGGGATTGTTGTTTCATGTTCCTTCAAAGTAGAATAAGCACCTATAAACAAAGAGTAAACATTAGTAGTCAAAACACACATCTTTATAATGAAAAATAAATAAATAAATTCCTTGAAAATAATACTCCCTTCTCCTCATCTTCAGCTTTTGAGAATATTTCAATTTTCATTTCAATCTTTTCCTCACACTTTTTGTTTTCTTTGGTAAACAACTTTTTCTTTTACAAAGAGGTTATCTACAAAAAAAAATTATAAGCACTTAATTTTCTGTCTTCTTTCTCAGATTTTTCTTCGACCTCTTTCTTTTCTTCATTACTTTTTTTTATCCCCTTATCTTTTCAATTACAAGTTTTTTGTTCTAATGCTATAATGATATATTTGTGATTACTAAATAAAAATGAGTACTTGTTGATGTAATTAAGGTGTGCTTGACTTTCACGTTTTCATAGAAGTTCCCGTAGCAAGTGTTTTGTTTTCGTTGAGGTGAGATCATATAACACTTCATCATTACTTCACTCATTTCTTGAAACTCTGGATCCTTAAGGCTTTCAAATGAGTATGGTTGTGAATGCTCAAGAAGTTAAATTTCCAATTTATCAACCATGATTGTACTAGGTCATGTTGATCCAATATATTCCATCAATGGCCAAACTGCATATCTTATTATTCGAAAGATATTTAGTAAAGAAAATATTTTTCTTTGGTTTGTCTTCCATGACGAACCACTAATTTTTTTTTTTCAAACTTTACGAACAATGTCTAGAAGAGATGATTAATTTTTTAAAAATAACAATTCACACGAACCTAAGCTTTGATTACCAAATGATGACACTCCCCAAATATAGATGGATAAAAATATGGGTAATTTAAAATAAATAATCAAAAAGACGGAATATTAAGAGATTGAGAAGAATTGTGTCACAATCAAGATAATTGATATGCTAAGAGGAATCTCCATAATAGTATGAAAGTCATCGATAAGATTCAAATAAGTTGGAATCCAAGAACTCAAGGAGAAGAAATTCTCACTCACAATTCTCAATGAGAAATATTTTTTTTATTTAATTCATTTTGCTTTTTCTACATATGTGAGTGAGACACATATAAATAGAAGTCATTGGCTAATTGGTAGAAGAAAAGAAAAAGGTGCAATAGAATAACATTAATCCTAGAGACATTATGTTAATCTCATAATTGTTTCTCTTTTCTATATACAATAATTTTTGCTAAGAAGTTTTTGTCATGGTCGCGTATGAACTTGTTGCTCTCGCTTCTTTATATAGAGAAACTTATGCCATTAGAGATTTTGATCGTTGTAAGAATTGTTGCACAATTATCCTATAGAGTGTAAGGATCGTACAATTAGTCAGATGTTTTGAATCTTCACATTTATTCTTGTCCTTTCTTAGTTTTATGTTGATTTATCGTATCTTGATCATTAAGATAGGAAAATCAGAGGATGTGTGTATCAGAGGATCACATCACATTTGTTGTTGGATGCTTAAATCTAAGGATAACTTCCATCAATGGATGACATACAGTTTTGTTAGTGCAAAAGTGGTTTTAGCTATAATCCTCTAGTTCATATTTTGATGATAACAAAACAAAAAAATTAGAACAATTATCCCCTAATCGTAGTTGCTAAGTGTGCAAATTAAGTTATACATATGCATTAATTATAGTAGTATCCAGTTAAAATGAAAAATCAAATGCACAACTAATAATTCGTTTCAACCATTAGCTTTATTTTTTAAAGAATAAAAATCACTTTAAAACTAACAAAGGGAGCAAAGATTCACATTTATTTGAATTGAGGCTAGCTAAGAAAATTGATTTATGGTAAACTTTCATGATTTACTCTGCAACATTGTTAGAAAATCTGGAAAAAAAAAATATTGAACATGCAAACACGAGAAAGGGAGTTGAATTATATTTGACTAAGTTGATAACTTTTTCATTATTTTATTAAGCTGGTTTAGACTTGATGATTTTACTTGGAGTAGAAGCAATAACAAAACTAACGAGTAAAAGAATAAAGTGAAACAAGTAATTTGTCTTGGTTCACCACTAACTTGACTACATCCAGTCCCTTCACGTAGAAGGATTTAATCCACTAATTCAACAACTTGAATTGCAAAACACCTGACCCTGCAAGTCAATATTCTCAAATAGCCTGACAATCCTAGACTTTTGAGGAACACACACAATCTTCTACACACAATCTGACAACCCCAGATTGTTGAAGGCACACTAACACCACTATCCAGTTTGAATACAAAGGCTTGGAACTTGAGTACTCACTTCTAACAATCTGGTTATAACAATGACTATCAAACTATAAGAAGAACACTTAGAAATTATCATTCGAATAAGTATTTCTCTCTTTGAACTCTAAGATGAATTTAGAATTTTGAGCTTGAGTTCTTCTACTCTTTTCATATTTTTCGTTCATATTCTTCTTCAACCTTAAGTATCTATTTATAGATGGAATTACGGAGATCTTATTTAAAATAAGGCTTAAATATGTTTTTGGTCCTTGTAAATATAACAGTTTTTAGATGTATTCTTTGTAAAAAAAAATTTGTTTCGACTTCATTACTTTAATATCAACGAAACTTATTTTTGGTTCTTAATGTCAAGTGAATGTTACAAAAATGTTTATTGATAAAGGAAAACGTGGACCAAACATTTAAATATATTTTTGGTCCCTATAAATATAACAATTTTCAGTTCTAGTCCCTGAAAAATATTTGTTTGGATTTCATCCCTAAAATATACAAAAACTTTATTTTTGGTCCTTAACGTCAAATGGACGTTAAAAAAACGTGAGCCGACAAATAGAAGAAAACGTGTGGACTAATCGTAGAACTCCAATGCGAATATTAATTTAAATATTGAAATAATTTGTATATTTATTTTTAGGCTTAATTGCAGTATTGGTCCCTCTATTTTAACTGAATCTCGAAAGTAGTCCCCCTATTTTGTTTCTCCCCAGTTTTGGTCCCCAAACACAATTTTGGTCCAAAACTTGATGAAATTGCATTTTTTTTTTTGCATTTATTTAAGTCACAACATGCCTCAGGATCGTATTTGCAACACTTGTACCTGAAATCTACGATCATAAATGGTGTTATACGACTTAAAAAAAATGAAATTTCATCATGTTTTTGACCAAAATTCTGTTTTGAAAATCAAAATTGGGGAGAAACTAAATGGGGAGGCTACTTTCGCGATTCAGCTAAAATAGGGGGACCAAAACTACAATTAAGCCTTATTTTTATTTGTTATATAAATATTGTTTAGATTAATTGTTTGAATTTGTATGGCAATTGGAGTTTGTATACTTATTTTATTATAAATAAGTATACAAATTATTTTTATTTGTTATTTAAATATTGTTTCGGTTAGATCTGTTTAGAATACTTACTTAAATTTGTGTCTCATTGGAGTTTGTATACTTATTTTATTAGAAATAAGTATACACATGATTTTTGTTTCTTATTTAAATATTGTTTCGGCTAAATTTGTTTAGAATAATTATTTAAATGTGTATTCTACGTTTTCTTCTATTTGTCGGTTCACATTTTTTTAACGTTCGTTTGATGTTAAGGACCAAAAATAAATTTTTGGATATTGCAGGGATGAAATTCAAACAAATAATTTTCAGGGACTAAAAATGTTTGGTCCATGTTTTTCTTTATCAATTAACATTTTTATAACATTCACTTGACATTAAGAACCAAAAATAAATTTTGTTGATATTAAAGTGATGAAATCCAAACAATTTTTTTTTATAGAGAATACAGCTAAAAACTGTTATATTTACATAGAACATAAACATATTTAAACCTTAAAATAAATTATGACCAAGATGTTTTTTGATAATATGTTTTTTAGTCAATTCTGTATTTCTAAATCCAATGTAAGCAGTTTTTCTAGACTGATTTGGTTCGTATTTTTTCCATATTTAGTTTATAAATTCTTTAGATTGATTATGTTCGTAATTTGTTCAGATTGATATTGTTCATATTTTGTTAAGATTGCTTTCACAAATTCTTCAGATGAAACTTCTTTTAAATTGGTTGCTTGGAATTAGCATGGAACATAGGGTTGGACTAGTTGTTGAACTTTCACAAGGAGGAATATGATTAAGTCCAATTCAATATTTTTTCCTTCGTCAAAATCTGAATCACATTTTTGCAAATAATAAATGTATCTTCTTGTGAATGTTTCTTCATGCAAACAATTTTTTATCATATTTTCTTATAAATAATTCAAATATATTGTTCTCATAAAATACTTTTGTTAACATAAAAACTCTAAGTATAAAATCAACTTGGTTCCAACAAATATTAGGAACAAGAGTCCCATATCAGGGACTGGAACGTCAAAAATGAAAGAAAAAAAAAGTGTTACACAAGGACTTCCTAAGAATTCACCCATCCTAGTACTACTATCGCTCAAACATGCTTAACTGTAGAATTCTGACAGGACCCAACACATTATTACTGACATGATTACACCTGATAACTAATTGTTTTCATTGTACATATTTATTACACTAGTATACAGTCTATTCGAAAAATTAACTCGTCTACTAATAATTTGATTCAACCATTTATTTTAATTTTTTAAGACTAAAAATTGGACCAAGACTAACAATGGATGAAAAAATTACATTTATTTGAATTGAGGGTAGCTAAGAAAATCAATTTCTAGTCAACTTTAACGAGTTACTCCTAAGTTGTGCTAGAAAATCCTAAAAAAAGTATAAGGAACAGGAATTACATATCAGGGACGAAAGCGCTAAAACTAAAACGAGGGTCAACACGGGGACTTTTTTGGAGGTCACTAAACCTAATACTATTATCACAAAAGCACATTTAACTACATAATTTTGATCGGATCTGGTGCATTAGTGGTTGTACGATCACGCTTGGTAACTAATCCATTTTCATTGTACATATGCATTAAAGTAATATGCAAATCAATACGAAAAATATACCCGACAACTAATAATTCAATTTAACCATTAATTTTAGTTTTTAAAGACTAACAATCGGACCAAAACTAACAAGGGGTGCAAAAAAAATCGCAGTTTATTTAAACTGAGGCTAGTCCACAAAATTGATTTTAGGTCAACTTTCACAAAAACTTTCACAAAGACTTTCCAAGAGGTCACTCATCCTAGTATTATTCTCGCCCAAACACACTCAACTGTGAAATTCTGATGGGATCCAATGCATTACTGCTAGTAGGATCGCACTTAGGCATGGCAATGGGGCGGGTTTTGCCTCTTGCACTTATGTAGTCGACTAATCGAGAAAAATCTGCACCAACCCCCATTTCTTACTAGGTGTGAAATTTGGGTTTCCATCTCCGTCTGCAACGGTGTTTGGGTCCCCCCTCCCCTCCACATCCGCACCCATTCATATATATATAATTATAAATTTAAAAAAAAATTTATTATAATTAATATAATAAAATAATTAATATTAGACAATAATAAAATTAAAAAAAATGTTTTCTATAGAAAATGAGATTATAATTTTTAATATTTTAAAAGATATTTATTCAATTTGTACATGTATATAAAAAAAATTACAATAATATTACTAGTTGGGTGGGTTCTAGTGTAGGATGAATATCAACACTTTCAAAATTGTCCCCTTCCACGAATTTAAATTTAGGAAAAATTCGCATCCAATCAAAACCGATTTTCCACACACATCAAGATGAGTTGAGGTAGATACCCGCGAGTGTGAGTTATATTTCGGTACTTAATCACATCCGATAACTAATGTATTTTCATTTATATATGTGTTACAGTAGTTTATGGTCAATACAAAAAATGAACCAAAAAACTAATAATTAATGGTTTCAAGTTTTAATTTTATTTTTGAAGACTAAAAATGGCACCAAAACTAACTAGGGGTGAAAAACATTGCATTTATATGAATTAAACCTAACTAAAAAAAATTCAATTTTCGATCAATTTTCGCGAATTACATAGGAAATTGTCTAGAAAATCTAGAGAAAAAAAATAAGGGACGTGAGTCCCATATCAGAGAAAGAAGCACCAAAACTAAAAAGAGATGTGATACGAGGACTTCTTACGAAATCATCCTTCTTAATACTACTCTCATCCAAGTGTGTTTATCTACAAAGTTTTGATAGAATTTGATGTATTAGTGTTGTAATGACAGCACCTAATAGTTAGTGTGTTTTCATTTTACATATATGTTACATTAATTTACATGTGTGTTTTCATTTTCGATCAACCGTTAGTGTGTTACATTAATAGTTAGTGTGTTTTCATTCGTTTCAACCGTTTATTTTATTTTTTAAAGATTAAAAATCGTACCGAAACTGACAAAGGGTGCAAAAAATCCACATTTGTTTGAAGAAAATCCCAAGAAATAATAAGGAACAATAGTCCCATATTAAGGAAAGGAGCACCATAACTAAAAAGAGGTGCAACACGACTGAGTTGTTAGAATAGAGCTTTTTGGCCCCGTCCAAAGAAACCTGCAATCCGTAAATAGGGCTTTTTACACGAAGACTTTTCATGAGGTCATCAATCCTAATAGTAATTTGACTCAAGAGTTTAGGGGATCCACTGCATTGATGTTGGTATAATCCCACAAGATAATTGATGTGTTTTTATTGTATATATGCATTATAGTAGTAAATAGTTAATACCAAAAATAAACCCGACAACTAATAATATGTTTTAAGCGTTAATTTTATTTTTTAAATATTAAAAACCACACCAAAACTAATAAGGAGTGCCAAAATATACGCGTTTATTTGAAATATGGCTAGCTAGCAAAATTGTTTATGGAAAAAAAATAAGGAATATGTGTCTCATATCATAGAAAGGAGCGCATAACTAAAAAGAGCTACAACACGAAGACTTTTCAAGAAATGCAACATCTTAAATTTAAATTATAGATTATTATTATTATTATTATTATTATTATTATTATTATTATATTGGTATACGACAAGTCTTATAGTTACCAGAGTTTAACCATTCATTTTTATTAGATTTAATCTTATTAATAATTACTTGTTAGAATAAAATAAGATATTGGTAACATAGCATAACTAACAAGGAGTTTGTTTGTATAGTAACATTAGAAAAGTGGATCATGACTTGAATGGTTAGTTTAGAACATAAGGTTGTTTTGAATTACCAATCATGCGTGTAACAAATCGCTAGAAAGATGTTATCTTAGTTTGAAATAATAAGAAGATTTTGGTTTAATATGATTACAAACAGAAGGGATAGATATCCACTGAGTAAATACTACGCCAAAAATAGTCATTTATATTGTTTTTTTTAATACATTTACAGCGCTTTTTCTAAAAAAATAAAAAACGTTGTAAAAGATACAACATCGCTTTTAAAAAAGCGCTATAAATCATGTAAATATAACGCGCGCTTGTTATGCACATTTTACAGCGCTTTTTTAAAAAAGCGCTGTAAAATGCGCACATAATGTGCATATAAAATTCATATACTGGGTGTGCCTTTTACAGCGCTTTTTTCAACAAGCACTGTAAAATGTAGACACATAATTCATATACTGGGTGTGCCTTTTACAACACTTTTTTAAAAAAACGCTGTAAAATGCAGACCCATAATTCATATAATTGGTGTGCCTTTTACAATGCTTTTTTTTAAAAAGCGCTGTAAAATGCAGACCCATTAATTCATATATTTGGTGTGCCTTTTACAACACTTTTTAAAAAAAGCGCTGTAAAATGTCCACTCAATGCACATTTTACAGCGCTTTTTCAAAAAAGTGCTGTAAAATGTGTTTTTTTTTTTAAAAGCGCTTTTTAGCTTTTTATGGCATTTTTTTTAGAAAGCGCTGTCTTTTATCTTTTTATCCAAAATTATTTTGATCCATTTCACACAACACAACCAGAATCAGTTCACACAACACAACACACCAGATACATATATATAACCCTCTAACACTGTAATTTACAATAAGCAGTTCACACAATCAGATACATATATATATATATAACCCTGTAACACTGTAATTTACAACCTAATTAACTACATATTCATATGCATGTTCATATATTGTCCTATGATCATATACATATAATAACTAAAAAAATATACAAAATATGCACTAGCTACCATATAATATTCAGATCCCTTGCCCAGCAGCATGCTATTTCCCAGAAAACCAAATAATTTTCATTTCAAGCACATACTCACACCATTCTTCCTTTAATTCCATTAGATCTTCCTCAGAATATGATGGACTGAAATTGTCAAAGTACTGCAATATAAAAATTGAACATATTATATTAAGTTAGTATCAAATATATAGATAATTTATATATGAAAATCATATAATGAAAATACCGTACCGTTTCTGGGATAATAGTTTTATTCTTGTCAACAATCTCCTTCATGAATCTCAATACATAGTACCCACAGTCGATGTTGTTTATTTGACGAGTGCACTTTATTGGGATCCATGTAATGTTATTAGACTTTTGCTTCGACACTTTAGCACCTCTTTGAGCTTGAAAAACTTTTAAGGCACTATCAAATGAATAAATGTGATTATTATAGCATGAACAAACACATTATTTATATATATATATATATATATATATATATATATATATATGTAAGAAGTAAATGAATATTACTTACGTGTCGAACATAGTCTTTATTTCGGAATGATTGTTGTAATTGCCATGCACGGGATCCAAATAGTATATAACTTCAGAGACCGCATTGATTGCAAATAGCACCCAATGTGCCCTACAAAAAAAAAATTGGTTAAGCAATTTTGTTTGTACATAACTAATAAATTAAATTCTCATCAATTAAAAAAGATAAAATTACGTACCCTGAATTATATGGTGCGAAGAACAATTTATCCTTTTCTATATTTCCTAAAAACATATCTACAATGTATTTCTTTACATTGTCTGGATTGAGTTTCCACATCGACATCTTATGCGGAGACAAGAATGAGTATTTATTTGACAATTTCCTCGTGCACATGACCTTCTCATACAAAAACCTTCAATGAAAATTTTAAACTAGATTAATTACCAATACATTTAATTAATTACCAATAAATGCAATTAAAAGTATTTTTTACCTTATGTACAAGCTCATTATAGTAGCACTAAGCTCCTTATGTTCGAGAAGTTCGTATATGTGCTCCTTTTTGAGAAATTCATCATACTCATCTCCGAATATATCTTTATTCATGGGTACGATGCGCAAATCGTCGCTGCTGCCCATGTTCCTTTTTACTTGGATGTCAAGACACGCCTCGTATTTACCATGGCATGGCTGACTTATTTTAGGAGCAGCAGCGACCGATTTTCCCCGATCCAGTTTTTTTCTTGCTGCAAGTTTGGCAGCTTTATTACCCTCCGGCCTTTGTGATTTGGCAGCTCTATTAACCTCCAATTTTTGACTGTACCGGTGTTTATTTAATTGGATCTACAAAAATGTGGTTAAATGTTAGTTTATTGAATCTAAAAAAATTACAAACCTTATGCAATAAATGTGACAAACCTTTTCGGGAGATGTAACTGATTCGTTTTTGGAAATATTTTTATCATTCCCTTTAGGCTTAATTTTCAGCATCTAAATATAAATGTGAAATTAATGTTAGGAGCGGAAAAAAATCAGCAATTAAATATACATATCAATTAAACATATATTTCAATTAATTAAATATACCTTATCGAGGGCAACAAGGTTTGTGGGCCATGCCACGTAACTACCAATAGCGTCCCCCAATAACTGCATATCTCCATCGTTGGAAGGTTTTTGGTGCTTCTCTTGAGGAAAAAAGCTTTTGGGAGTTACGCCAAATCCTTTCCCCCTAACCCGACTGGAATACTCAGGGACATTAAACACTTTATCAAGAATGTCCCTGCAAGTATCCTTGTTGCCCTCCTGATTTTCAGAACTTTGTTCGATAATCTCCTAAAATACATGTAACATTAAAAAGATAAGTTCAATAGCATTTTTAAAATACAATATTAAAAAGTATTCAAGTGATAAATACAATATTAAAAAATATTAAAGTGATAATATACTTACACGAAGTTCTACTACTTTTTTGACATTTTCATTATCAACCACTCCGTCTTTATTAACACGCGCTTCCTTCCATAATATATGACGACCCAAGGGTTGATCGAGTTGGGTGTCTTTTCATTATTCGTTAAGATCATATACAAAATAATACAAATTAGTTACACATTATAGTTTATAATACAAATTACTTCATTATATAAAAGTGATGTTTAATTACTTACAAGTTGTTGATCAAGGCGTGCATATCCCATACGTGATTTTTTGTATGGGTGTGTTGGATTGCTTGCCCATTCGCGATTTGCCTTACTAATATTCTATATAAAAAAATAGCAATTGTGTAAAATTTTAAAATACGCTACGAATATAAATAATAAAACACAAATGCTGATAAATTAATCACTTACGGCAAACGCGGGGTCAGAACGTTTGGATAGTGGTCTAATCATCTTGTTCTTTGGTATAAAATATGTAGCCGTTAATAACATAACCAGTGTAAGATAAGACATGTAAGGTCGGACCATTTGTTAGCCACCTCAATCTCTGTGAAATTGATCCGGGGTCTATATCAAATTTTGACTTTATGTGATTTTTTAACCATGTTACAAAACTTCGATTGTGCTCTCAAGTTATCCAATTTTGATTCATATTCATGTTCAAATGAGATAACTGATCCATGTGTATTATAACATACGGTTGAACCTCATCATCATTGTGCAGAACATACAATTGTGCCTGCTCCCATTATGTCCTTGATATAGTCAGTAGTCTCCTTCCAATTATCCATTCTCCAGATATTCTTCCCGAATGACGAGACATGGGAAGCCCTATGGATTCAACATTGGACAAATATTCAGTACAAAATTCAGCAGCCTCTTCAACAATGTATCGTTCAACAATACAACATTCTTGTCGACTTCTACTTTTTACGTACCATTTTAATATTTTCATATATCGTTCTATCGGATACATCCATCTCATATAAGCTGGCCCACAAAGTTGTGTCTCCTTAACCAGATGAACAGTAAGGTGAAACATTATATCAAAAAACGAGGGTGGGAAATACATTTGAAGCTCACACCAAGTAACAACAATTTCCCTCTGCAATGTCGGTAATTTCTGAGGATCGATCACTTTACTACAAATTTCCCTGAAGAAGAAACATAATCTAGTTAAGGCTAGTCGAACTTTTTCAAGTAAAATGGAACATATACCTATTGGTAGAAAATGCTCCATTAGAATATGACAATCATAGATCTTCAAACCTTTTAACTTGAGGTCTTTCATACAAACCAAATTTTTAATGTTTGAAGAGTATCCTTCTGGAACTTTAACTTCGTGTAGAAATTTACATAAAACAATTTTTTCCTTTCTAGATAGAGTATGAGCGGTTGGAGGTAGATATGTACGATTTCCTTTCTTTACTAGAGCCAATTCATTTCTTATTCCCATATCGACTAAGTCCAATCTTGTGTTGATGCCATCTTTAGACTTTCCTGGAACATTGAGTAACGTACCAATAACACTATCAAATACATTTTTTTCAATATGCATCACATCGAGGAAATGTCTTATATACAATGACTTCCAATATGGCAATTCAAATAAAATTGACTTTTTCTTCCACCCAGTTTTGACCAGCTCTCCCGCAAAAGGTTTGCCAAATTTATTGGTCAAACCTTGTACTTTTTCAAGTTTGATATCCAGTCGGTGCTAAAGGAGCTTTACCTTCCTTTGATTTTCCATTGAATGCATTCTCCACCCACGATACTGATGACTATAAGGTAAAAATCTACGATGTCCAAGAAACACATTCTTCTTACAATGTTTCAACCGCATCCAATTTGTACTCTCTTCACATATAGGGCATGCACACTGACCTTTAATGCTATATCCTGATAAATTACCATATGCTGGAAAATCATTAATTGTGCAGAACAACATAGCCCTCAAATTGAAACATTCTTTCTTATACCCATGATAAACTTCCACACCTGTCTCCCACATACGTTTTAAATCTTCAATTAAAGGAGTCAAGTATACGTTGATATCATTCCCCGGTTGTTTGGATCCAGAAATTAACAGAGATAACATCATAAACTTACGCTTCATACATAACCATGGAGGTAGGTTATATATTACCAAAATCACAGGCCACGTGCTATGTGAGATGCTTTGAATACCATGTGGATTCATTCCATCAGTAGAAAGTACAAGTCTTAGATTTCTTGACTCTATCCTGAATTCAGGATACTCGTGATCAATTTTTGCCCATTGTGGGGAATCTACAGGGTGTCGAAACATTCCATCTCTAATTCTTTCATCTGCATGCCATGTCAAGTGTTTTGAATCTTCTTCACTAGGATACATGCGCTTAAATCTTGGTATTATAGGAAAATACCACACGACTTTTGCTGGAGTAGATTATTTCTTCTTATATCAAGAGACATTACATTTCGGACACGCCTTAAGTAGTTCATATTCATTTTGAGATAAAATGCAATCGTTAGGACACGCATGAATCCTTTCGTAACTCATGCCAATAGAACACAAAATCCGTTTAGCCTCGTAGGTTCGACTGGGAAGTTCATTATCGTTTGGCAACATATCTTTTATGAGTGTTAATAATTATGTAAAGCTTTTATCAGACCATCCATTACTCGCTTTTAAGTTGTACAACTTTAATATCGCCGACAGTCTTGTGAATTTAGTACAACCATTATATAATTCTTTCTCTGCATCACTCACCAAACTTTCAAACATTTTAGGACAATCTCGAAGATCATCTTCCACTGCTTTTGCGATCTCATCAACTCGGTCCGGCTCAAATGTATCTGTATCGAAGTCAGTTGAAGCATATGTCGAACTATTCTCAAAATTAATGTTTCCTTTTTTTTCTCACCATGTCTTATCCAACATGTGTAGCTTTGATCAATTCCATTACATACAAGATGTCCTTCTAATTCATCTTTTCTAACACGTTTTCCAAAACAACATTTTAAACAAGGACAAACTACTTTATTTAGATCTTTTGCATTCTTCACTGCAAACTCAACAAACTCCTTCACTCCAATTTCATACTCTTTTGACAATCGATTGACAGACATCAATTTCCTATCCATATTATACGACCTATATAAATGCAGTTACAAAAATAATAAGCTTTCAAAACATATCAACAAGTTTCAAAAAGAAACCAATATCAACTAACAATTTCAAAACAGAACAGATCATGTGGTATGAGTATTTGACTAGTAGAAGAGATTTAATATATATATATATATATATATATAACAATTTTTAGTTTTCAATTATTAAAAAACTAAAGATTTTTTGACAAAAACAAATTAAAAAATACCTGAGACAACATAGATGGCCGCATAGTACGTAGAGGATATGAGGGTTCCCAACATATATAATTATTTGAAAGATGTATTTTACAACGCTTGTATTAAAAGCGCTGTAATAGGTAATTAAATTCAATGAAAGCACATGTATTTTACAGCGCTTGTGAAAAAAGCGCTGTAATAGGTAGTTAAATTCAATGAAAGCGTATGTATTTTACAGCGCTTGTGAAAAAAGCACTGTAATAGGTAGTTCAATTATTTGAAAGTGCATGTATTTTACAGCGCTTGTGAAAAAAACGCTGTAAAATAATACGCGAAAGCGCTTCATTTTACAGTGCTTTTGTGGAAAGCGTTGTAAAAGCCTTTTAACATTATGCACAAACATTATATGACCCTACAACAGCGCTTGTCAAAAAAGCGCTGTAAATGGTTCCATTATTTTTAAAATATATTTACAATAGCGCTTGTGTTTAGCAAGCGCTGTAAAAGGAGCGCTGCTAAATGTCATTTTTGGCGTAGTGAAGGTTTAAACATTTTTTGTACCCATGTTATATAGAAATATGATTGCAAATAAAAATAAGTTACATTGTTACACATAACCATAGAAAACGGGAAGAATTCTAATCGATTGAATAATTACACTGTTTAATTTATTTATGGTATATTTATTTTGAGAATTTATGATGAATAAAAAGTTAGATATTTTGAATGATATATTTTTATAAAAATATATTTTACTGAAAATCTAACTCTATTGACATTGGAATTTTATGAAATACAGTTTAAGATTATGAATTAATTTATTTACTATTTTGTTTGTTATATTTATGTTTTTTATGATTGTTTGAATATATTATTTAAAATATTATTTTGTTATGTGCTCTTGAATGATTGTTGTTGTTATATATTTAAATGAAATATAATATTCTAAACATGATTTTATGAAAATAAAATATTAAAAATGAATTATTGTTAGTATATCCCACAATTATTTATAATATGAGTGAGTCTGATATCCCACAATTATTTATCTAGATAAGCTACGTGTTCCATAGCTAGATATGAGTCTTATATGCACTTGAGATTGATTTTTAAACTCACATGGATGTGTCTTGTACCCCAGATTAGATGAGTTGGTGCTCCACATGATGAGATAATACTCACTTCGTGGAAGTAGTACATCAATGGGATGTCATTGAATTGATTGATTAATTTTCTATAAAATAAATGTTTGTATTTTATTATGATAAATATGAATTGTCGTTAATTTAAGTGGATGAATTTATATTAATTATTAGAAGTAATTGGTTATGATAGAAAAACTATTTATATTAATTATATATCTAAAGAATATTTTTGGAAGAATGTTTTTCTCATGATCGATCATTCCAGTTCCTGTATCGGCCGAGAACAATACTTAAAATTGTGTGTATTATTCATTAGTATTTGTTATCTCATTAAATTGGTGTTTTAGAGACGCAAACCACTAAAGACATTGAGAGCTGATAAGTCTTGCCTTATTTGAGAAAAGTAATTCCTTAAATTAGGTTAATAAATCAAGAATAAGTAGACATAGTGTCTACGTCGTATTTTATAGTGAGATTAGTTATTAAATGCATAATTTTAAATATTTTTATGTGATAAAGAATTTTCAGTTGTAAAGTTTTATTTTATGAATTTTATAATATTTATTATAGTATTTTATTCTCTTACATAAATATAAAAAAATTTCGTTATTATCTCAATTTTTAAACCCAACAAAATGTTACATAACTCATCTTTGTACTACTCTCTCACAAACATGTTTAATTATATAGTTCCGATGGGATTTAATACATTATTAATAATATGATCGCAAATGATATAATTAATGTATTTTGATTGTATATATATGTTAAAGTAGTATACAATCAATAATAATGAATTCAACTGTTAATTTTATTTTTTAAAGACAAAAAATTGCTCCAAAACTTACAAGGAATGCCAAAAAATCGTGATTATTTGTATTGATGCTAACTAACCAAATTGTTTTTTTGTCAACTTTCACGAATTAGTTTGAAACATGGCAAAAAAATCCCAAAAAGTAAACAACAAACACGTGTCCCATATCAGGATAACAGCGCCAAAATTAAATAGAGGTACAATACAAGGATTTCTCATAAGGACCAATCGAAGTATTACTCTCACCTAAGTATGTTTAACTAGGTAATTTAGATGTGATCTGGTACATTATTTCTACTATGATCACACATGAAAACTAATGCTTTTTCACTCTACATATTCGTTAAATTAGTATACACTTAATACAAAAAATAATCTCACAACTAATAATTCGTTTAAACCATTAATTTTATTTTTTTAACACTAAAATGCACACCAAAATTAACAAGTGCTGCAAACAAAAAATTGTGTTTATCTGAATTGAGGTTAGCTTGCAAACAAAAAATTGTGTTTATCTGAATTGTGTTTATCTGAATTGTAACACAAGGACTTCAAAGGAGGTCACCAATATTTGTACTACTTTCTCCCAAGCATACTTAATTGTATATTTTTAATGGAATCTGATGCATTAGTGTCAGTATAATCGCATGTGATAACTAATGCATTTTTATCGTATATATGTCTTATAGTAGTATTTAGTCAACACAAAACGACAACTATTAATTGATTTCAACCGATAATTTTATTTTGTAAATATTAAAAGTCGGACGCAAACTAATAAGGGGTGCCAAAAATTCGCGTTTATTTGAAATAAGGCTAGCTAACAAAATCGATTTCTAGTTAGCTTTTGTAAATTTCTCCAACAGTTGGCCAGAAAATTTGGAAAAAAAGAAGTAACATGAGTCCCATATAAGGAATAGGAGCTCCAAAAAAACAAAAACGAGGTGCAACACCATGACGTCCAAGGAGGTCACTCTTCATAATACTACTCTTTCCCAAACGTGCTTAAATGCATAATTTTGATGAAAATTGGTGCATTAGTGATGATATGATCAAATATGGTAGCTAATGGGTTTCTAGTGTATATATGTGTAACACTAGTATATAGTCAATATCAAAAATGAACCCGACAACTAATAATTTATTTCATGAAAAACATTGTGTTTATTTCTATTGAGGTTAGCTAACCAGATCGATTTTTAGTCAACTTTCATGAATTACTCCAAAACATGGAAATAAAATTTAGAAAAAAAAAATAAGGAACATCAATCCCATATTAGAGACAAGAGCTTCAAAACCAAAAAGAGATGCAACACGAGTACTTCTTAAGAGGTCACCTTCAAAGTACTCCTCTCGGCTAATTACGCTTAACTGCGTAGTTGAGATGTGATTTGGTGCATCAGTATTGGTATACTCAAACCTACTAATGCACTTTCACTGTACATATGTGTTACATTAGTATACAATCATTATGAAAAATGAATTTGACAACTAATAAGTTGTTTCAACCATTAAATTTACTTTTTAAGATGAACTTTCGCGAATTACTATAAAATTTGGCCAGAAAGTCCAAAAAAAAATGGAAAATGAATCCCATATCACGAACAAGAGTGCGAAAACAAAAAACAGGTGCAACACTAGAACGTTCAAAGAGGTCACCCATCATAGTACTACTCTCTCTTAAGTGTGCTTAACTGCAAAATTCTGATGAGAACTAATGCATTAGTGTTGGTATGGTTGTACATGGTAACTAATGCATTTTTATTGTAAATAGGTGTTACAATAGTAAACAATCTATACAAATAATGAACCCCACAACTAATAATTCGTTTCAACCCTTATGTTTATGTTTTAAATACTAAAAATCGCACCAAAAATAATAAGGGGTGCAAAGAGTTTATTTGAATTGAGGCTAGCTAATCAAATCCATTAATGATCGACTTTCCCAAACTATTCTAGAACATGGCAAGAAAATTCGGAAAAAAAAAAAAAAAAAGAAACATGAGTCCCATTTTACTGATAGGAATGTCAAAACTAAGAAGAGGTGCAACATGTGGACTTTCTAAGAGGTCACCCATCCAAGTACTACTTTTGCCCAAACATGCATAATTGCAAAGTTCATATGTAATATAGTGCATTAGTGCTGATATAATTGCACCTGATAACTAATGCATTTCACTATACATATTCGTTACATTAGTATACAGCCAATACAAAAAATGTACTAGAAAGTTAATAATTCGTTTCAATCGTGAATTTTATTTTTTTTAAAGACTAAACATCGCACCAAAACTAACAAGAGGTGCAAAAAAATTGTTATCATTTAATTCAGGCTAGCTAACAAATTCAATTTTTAGTCAACTTTCTTGAAGTACATGGAAACTTGGCCAGAAAAAAATAAAGAGGCGCGTCTTGAAGCGCGTTCGTTAGAGTTAGACACAACTATAATAGTTTGTTCAGAGTCACTATATTTGTTTAAAATATTCTCTTTTATTTTTTCATCAGGAATCGAACTTATCCTAGAACAATGACTTGTATTCTTCTTTTCTTTATTGTTTTGACTCATATTGTATATCACAATATTTCTTATTTGCTATATTATTACTTGTTGCATCAATAAATTTAGTTACTTGTTTATTAGGTGATAATATTATGTGTTTAGAAACACTTAGATTATTATCTCTAATTCACTTGTAATTTATGCTACTTTAAAATAAATAGTCATTAGTATAAATCTTTGTCTTGTAACTTAAAAGAAAGCTCCTCCTAAATGTAGTACTCAAAAATTGTTTGACTTAATTATTTGATCTTCTAAAAATAAACATGCAAATCAATATTTTGGGACTCCATTTGAGTATGATAAACGGGGTTCTTTAAGAGATTCAAACTTATTAAGTTATTTTATTTTTGAAACACATGAGGGCAAAATAAGAAGGAAATGACAAAGACAAAAAGCATAGAGATATTATTAAAAAAAATATGACAAAACTTTCAAAAAAGAGTTCACAGATTCTTAGGATGTGAAATCTTTGATTTGGTTTGAAGTCTATTGATTAATATTTCCCAATTAACATGTAAAGCGTTTGAATTATTGTTCTTCTTGGGATGTTAAGCCTAATTGAACAAACCATGTTTTTAGAGGGTGTATTGCAAGACTTTATCATATATGTTAGTGTTATGAAAAAAGATATTTTATTTGCATATGCAACGAACAATAAATGTGAACATATTTAGATGATGCAAATTATGTAGTGCATATAATGCAATGCAAATGGAAATAAATGATGCAGACGTAAGCATTGCAGGTGCAAATGCAAGAAAGAGATTGAATTATGTTTGTCTAAGTTGAAATCTTTTTTAATTATTTATTTATTTAAGAAATGTTTCGAGTTTGGTGATTTTCTTACAACATAAGCAGTAGCAATAATTGTAACACCCCGTTTTTCTAAGCGAGAGTGTATTTTTTTTTGAAAGAAATTAAAATAAAATAGAGAAATAAATAAGATAACACCTTTGGATAAGTAATTAAGTCATTATAATTTACAAGCAGCGGAAAAAGTTCTCAAAATATGAATTCAAAATATTTACATAACAAAAGTGGTACAGTCTTCCAGTTTAAAATCAAAAGCAACCCAAAAGAAAGACATATGTTCCCTCTGTGACAACCTAGTCTGATTATTCTACAAAACAACGAA
Organism: Cicer bijugum; assembly: GCA_037974875.1. NCBI lineage: Eukaryota > Viridiplantae > Streptophyta > Magnoliopsida > Fabales > Fabaceae > Cicer > Cicer bijugum. The sequence continues at coordinate 1,017,064 of JBBPBT010001258.1, read as the reverse complement.
ACACCCTGAGTGATCTCCACGCGCCCAGTGAGATCCTCCTAACGTAGCTCCAATCAAGCATTCCCATCTACATTCCCGTCCATAGGGTACGAACCGGTAGGATCATCCTGGCTCTCATCTGAGGGCAAAGCCCAGATTTCCACAATAGTTGTAAAGGGTCACCAACCAAAATTAACAATTAACACATAACATTTAAGTTTTTAAATGCACAAAATATCCTCTCAACTAAGCATGCACCTTAAAAGGATTTTCCATATGCTAAAAGTTCATATAATGCTTGCCAAATGTAAATGAAATCAAATAAAGTTCTCAATCCATCAAGTAATACATAGCTGACCAAAACATTGATAAATCAATTGAGCAATCAATTATCTAACTCAAAATAAGATTTTTCACTGAGCCAATCTATTGGGAAAATCGATTTCCTGAAAGTTTTAAGTGAACATTGAACTCTGAACATACATCAATCGATTGGGGAAATTGATTTTGTGAAAGACAGAGCCCCTGAGTTCAATACCAAAATCCACTAAAATACATAAAGTATAATTTAAAATTATGGGTCTTACATTACTACCCCCCTAAAATTAGTTTCGTCTTCGAAACTATGCGTCGATAAATAACTCTGGGTGTTGTTCTCTCATCTTGCTCTCTAGTTCCCAGGTCGCGTCTCCAGTAATTGGGTACCAAATCACCTTGACCAACGAAACATCCTTGGTCCTCAATCGCTTAACCTTCATGTCATCAATCCTCACAGGTGGTACTTCGAACGACATGTTGTCCTTTAGCTGGATTGTGTCTGGTCCGATCACATGAGATGGATCTGCAAGATGTTTCCTCAACTGTGACACATGAAACACGCCATGAATATTGGACAGTATCGGAGGCAATGCAATCCGATAAGCAACAGGCCCAATTCGTGCAGAAATTTGATATGGTCCAATGAATTTCGGAGTCAACTTCGATTTCAATGCCGTACCAACTCCTGTAGTAGGTGTGACTCTTAGAAACACATGGTCACCCTGTTCGAATTCTAAAAGTCTACGACGCTTGTCCGCGTAACTCTTCTGACGATCTTGTGAAGTCTTCATTCTCTCCTTGATCTTCCTTACCTTAGCTGTAGTCTGTTGCACCATCTCTGGTCCGACAATCATATTTTCACCGTCCTTATACCAACACAAGGGTGGTTGACACTTGCGCCCATATAAAGCCTCATATGGTGTCATTCCAAAACTTGCGTGGAAGCTATTGTTGTAGGTGAACTCAATCAACAGAAGTACATCATCCCAACTTCCTCTATCATCTAACACACATGCTCTCAACAGATCTTCAAGGGACTGATTCGTCCTTTCAGTCTGTCCGTCCGTTTGTGGATGGTAAGCTGAACTCAATCGTAGTTTCGTTTCCAACGCTTCATGCAATGCTCCCCAAAAATGTGATGTGAACTTCAGATCACGGTCTGATACAATACTCGATGGTACTCCGTGTAATCTCTAAAGGTTGCAACACCCCAGCAGGTCGCTGATGTTCCACCTTGTACGCAACATCCATCTAGTACCAAAACTAAACACTAAGTATGACACCGACACATTGAGTACAATATATCATTACCTAAGGATACGGCTTCCAACCCATACCAAGAATGATCTTGGGTTATTGTAGAGGTAAACAAATCAAATTAATCGAGAAATCTCTATTATGGACAATTACTTGGCAATGTAAACATGCAATGTTTTCAGCCAAAGTCTTAGCAGGCGTAAAAACAACCAAATCAAATGGGTAGAGACGACGCAAATAACTTCCAACGATTCACACAATCCATAGTAATGAAGGAATGGGTTGTCCCCGAATCAGAAAGTGTAGTTAGGGGGTTACCTGTAATCGCACAGTCATATAGAATCAGATTGCTAGATAAATTTCCAACTTCAGCGCCAACGCAATAAACATGTCCTCTAGCAGTAGGAAGAGTAATCCTAGCTACATTCACTATTGGTTCCACCTTCGGAGCCTTGCAATTCTTTGCAAAGTGCCCTGGTTTATGGCAATTGTAGCAAGTAGGACTGTTAAAGGTACAAGCATAAGCATAATGTCCCTCTTCTCCACATCGGAAACATTGTATCGCTTGTCCCACTTGTCTCCCAAAGTCTTGGTTCCCTGGGCGATTCTACCCACCGTTGTTATTCTGTGGTCGATTATAAGATTTAGCAAGTTGTTTCCCTTTGTTGTTCTGATAATTCACCCGACTATGCCCTCCTGTACTAAAATTCTATCCTCGACTAGTCCTCTTATTCCTCATATCCTCAACTTCCCTACATTTTTCCACAAGAACTTGGAAACGTTGAATTCCCAAGGGTAAGACAGAGTCTTGAATCTCATACTTTAGTCCATCTTGGAAACGATGACACAAGAATGGCTCATCAATCTCTTCATGGAAAAATCTAAAATGCCTTGATAGTGATTCAAACTTAGCAGCATATTCGCCCACGGTCATGTTCCCCTGATGTAGTTTTAGGAAATCATCACCCAGTTTAGTCCTGGTACTCATCGGGAAGTATTTGTCTAAAAACTTCCTTTTGAAAGAATCCCAGTTCACCTCCTCGTGAGCTGATCTCATCAACAATCTTGCACTCCTCCACCAGTACTCAGCATCTCCTAGTAGCATATAAGTGGCATAGTTGACCTTCACTACCGCCTGACAGTTAATCATTTCGAAGATCTTCTCCACTTCTTGGATCCATTGATAAGCTTTCTCTGAATTCTCATCCCCCTCAAACTTGGGAGGATTGTAACGACGAAAGTCTTTTAATCCTCTTGACTCTGCAGCACGGATCTCTCTTTCCCTCTTTTCGTGATCACATTGACTCTTGGCAGCAGTTTGTGCAGCAACAGAAGCAGCCATGTTATTCATAGCCTCCGCCATTCGATCATCCCTATTGGCATTGGCTCTCGGAACGTCATTCCTCCTTGGCGACATGGTTATCCTATAAAACCATCATCAAGTAGAATCTTAACACTACTTTAATAATTCCAAAAATAACTTCCGACCACATCAGCACATAATAATTATTCTTAACTTGACAACTCAAACCGCCTAAACCGACACATGATCAGACAACAACTCTTAACCTCCAATCTAGAACCTAAGGTTCCACAGCCCCCAAAGAAAACCAAACCAAAGCTCTGATACCACAATGTAACACCCCGTTTTTCTAAGCGAGAGTGTATTTTTTTTTTGAAAGAAATTAAAATAAAACAGAGAAATAAATAAGATAACACCTTTGGATAAGTAATTAAGTCATTATAATTTACAAGCAGCGGAAAAAGTTCTCAAAATATGAATTCAAAATATTTACATAACAAAAGTGGTACAGTCTTCCAGTTTAAAATCAAAAGCAACCCAAAAGAAAGACATATGTTCCCTCTGTGACAACCTAGTCTGATCATTCTACAAAACAACGAAACACCCTGAGTGATCTCCACGCGCCCCGTGAGGTCCTCGTAACGTAGCTCCAATCAAGCATTCCCATCTACATTCCCATCCGTAGGGTATGAATTGGTAAGATCATCCTGGCTCTCATCTGAGGGCAAAGCCCAGATTTCCACAATAGTTGTAAAGGGTCACCAACCAAAATTAACAATTAACACATAACATTTAAGTTTTTAAATGCACAAAATATCCTCTCAACTAAGCATGCACCGTAAAAGGATTTTCCAAATGCTAAAAGTTCATATAATGCTTGCCAAATGTAAATGAAATCAAATAAAGTTCTCAATCCATCAAGTAATACATAGCTGACCAAAATATTGATAAATCAATTGAGCAATCAATTATCTAACTCAAAATAAGATTTTCCACTGAGCCAATCGATTGAGCAAATCGATTTCCTGAAAATTTTAAGTGAAAATTGAACTCTGAACATACATCAATCGATTGGGGAAATTGATTTTGTGAAAGACAGAGCCCCTGAGTTCGATACCAAAATCCACTAAAATACATAAAGTATAATTTAAAATTACGGGTCTTACAATAATACTTAAAGAAATTAGAGGCAATAGTAAAGTACATAGTGCAGAAGTAAATGACACAAACAGATTTATCCTGGCTCACCACCAACTTGGTAGCTACACCCAGTCCCCTCACTTAGAAGGATGTAACCACTAATTTAAACTCATCAATTATACAACACTTGACCCTACAAATCAATCTTCTCAAAACAACCCGACACCTACTAGATCTTTCAGGAAAACAAACACTTTGACCCTACAAGTCAAGTCTCCTCCACACAACCTAAAACCATAGATTGTTGAAGGCAACTACACCTTGACCCTACAAGTCAAGACTTCTCAACACAATCTGAAAACCACAACTTTCTTGAGGAACACTAAAGCCATTATCGTATAGGTTACACAAATTTAGTACAAATTGTGTTTTACTTCTATTAAGTAGATTGTTACAAATTATTTCTCACACTAAAAAACTTAAAAATATTTCTTGCAGCAAATGCTTCTCTAGAACTTAAACATTTGAACTTTAAATACTTGTAAAATCTAGATCATATCTTTCTTGTGAACAAAGTCTTAATGTATCTATTTGTGAACAAATTTTGAGTATATCTTTTTGTGAATAATTATAAGTGTTTCTTCTTGTGAATAGTTCTGAGTATATCTTCTTGCGAATAATTTTGAGTGTATCTTCTTGTGAACAAAATTTGAGCATATCTTCTTGTGAGCAAATTTTGAGCATATCTTCTTGTGAAAAAATTATAAGCATATCTTCTCGTGAACAATATTTTGATCAAATTTTCTTGTGAACAATATTTTGACAATATCTTCTCGTGAACAATATGTGGACCTTATCTTCTTGTGAACAATATTTTGACCATATCTTCTTTTCACATTGACTAAAGATTTCCTTTAATTATAATTTTGAATCGTATATAATTTCAGATTGTCTTCAAAAACTTATTCACGCAAATCATCTTTCGTATTGTTGATTGATTGGATCACGATGGATTCAAGCTTGTTTTTGAACGTGTTGCAACTTTTGATTAGCGAAATATATGATTTGAATGCATGGCTTGAACAACATTTTTAGAGTTAATGATAGCTTGGTATAATCTCTTCAGGGGCATGTTGAGTTTGTGCACATCAGAGGCACACAAGGGCTTTAGAGGCATGCTTCAAATTCAATCTTTAGAAAAAATTTCAGAGCCAGTCTTCTAACCCAATAATCAAAGGCATTCTTTAGACCCAAACTTCAGAGTCAAACATTAGAGGCAATCTTCGTAACCTTCAGAGGTAGACATATATACTTTTGAGTTCCTCTTACCCTATCCTCTAGTCACTTCCTTTAGTGGCTTTTGTTGGTCACTTTCTCTGGTACCTTCATACGATTTTCTTGTTCTAATTGTTGCACACTTAATAAAATCATTAGTCCAAATAAATTGTTCTCATAAAATACCTTTATTAACATCAAAATCTCAAGAGAAAAACCAACTTGATTCCAACAATTACAAGCATTCTTTATTTTTTATTAGGAATAGGTTACTCAAGACTCGGTTGTTCAAAATATACAACTTTTCTCAAATTTTGAGGAAGATCCTCAAATTCCAAAACCATTCTAGAAATTCATATCTAGACATATCATATCCTTCTCAAGAATATTTCACAATTAATATTGTGTTCAATCTCACGATAATTTAAATTATGTAAACATGTAAAACTTATGTAACATGATTAATACACATTTAATAGGATTTTATTAAATACTTCACACTATTTTATTCAAAATAATGACCCTCACCATTGACTTGAAAAATTCCATTGTTTTGAGACAGCTGAGCTGATTCCATTAAAATTTGGCTATTTAGATAGGAAACACATTTCCAATTACATCACATGTAACTATTAGATCATTTGGATGAACAATACTTGTTCTAATTCATCACATGAATCAAACTCAACTCATTTTCCGCTAAATTCATTTCAATTCTATTGAATTTGACTTAGTTATATTACACCTAATGGTTGACAGTCAAAACTTATCCTACCGCGCCTCACCAATATCAAATAGTATGCTCAACTTTGACATGAACCACGCTATATGATATTGGTCTTCACATCAAAAGTCATCTAAACTTAATATCAAAAGTCACAATGATGTAACGTAAATAAATAAATTGATAACGCACAAAATATAGTAAAATAAAAAAACTCTAAACATACTAAAACTATAACCATACACCTAAAGTAGTTAATTAATAAAATTAATTATTTAACACACAAAATATTTAATAAATAATAATAATGATAACTCTTTATTATTGTTAATCTCATTAAATATTAAATACATAAATTCAAATGCCAAAATCACATATTATAGATATAGATATGGTAAATATGAATTCAAATTATATCTTATAATAAATCAATTTACATGAAACTTGGAGCACATGATGTCCTCTAAAATTTATTCATAACAACTAATAGAATCAAAATCATGACAACTAAACAAATTAGTTTGATGACGATTAATTGCAATCTATATTAGCCAAATGACAATTAATGTTGGGGAATTAACCGACATTTAAAACTTTCAAAGCATGATTGTATAAGATGTCATGTGTCTCAAATTTACGACAATCACAAGAAACTTTTTGATTGATAGAATTTCCCATTACTATCCTCTCTTTTATGTTATCATAATTTGTAATCATATATAAATCTTCTTTCAGATCCTTTATACAAATGTCTTGATATTCTTCATATTCCTCTTGAAATTTCTCAAAAAGTTTTGGAGTGTAAACATTTGCGGCTTGACCAAGCATTTGAGCCTTCTTTACTTTCAATCTAAGTAGTTTATGTCTTGACTCAAAATTAGCTTATAACTCATTGTTTCATTTTTCATTTACAACCCTTTTAAAGTGTGTAAAAAATTTAAATCTAATTTCAAATAGTTTTTCAAGTTAGCATTAAAGCTCTCATTTAATTGAGTAGATCTCATACCTACAGTGAATGATTTCCGAAAATAAGCCCATGCCCATTTTTCCTTCAATTGAAAAATCATATGTAGCCACGAATCTTTTGAAACATTGTGCTCAACAAGTAATGAATTCCATGCATTCTGTAAGACCCATAATTTTAAAGTGTACTTTATGTATTTTAATGGATTTTGGTATTGAACTCAGGGGCTTTGTAGTCAAAGTTATTAATATTTTGAAGCTTATATAATCAAAAGGTATTTTGATGCCCGATTAGTATTACTCGTCGATAAATAAATTAAATTAACTGCGGCGAATCTTTTGCGTAGAGTTTAATGCGTTATGGGTGAAAGGGTAATTTAATAAATATCTAAAGATTTTGAGATATTTGTTAATTATAATTAATATATATATATATATATAAATATATATATATATATATATATATATATATATATATATATATATATATATATATAGAAAAAGGAAGGGAAGGAATTGGAGAGAAAGCAAATAGAAAGGAAAGAAAAAGGAAGAAAGGAAAACTGAAGGAAAACAGAAAAAATTTCCGTCTCCTTCCTCTCTCTGCCTCACGCATACTCAAATTCCTCCTTCCTCCATTGTTGCTCGTTTTTGCTTCCTTTTCTTTCTTCTTTCCATAGAGCTCGAAATTGATAGTGGGTTATAGGACAAGGATTTCTCAACTTCACTCTTCCTCTTTGATTCGAAAACGGAGAAAAACGGTTTTAGGGATTCAAACTCAAATCTCCCCGTTTCATCTAGATCTAAGCGTTGTTTCAAGAAGTGATAGAAGAGAAAGTTGCTCACTACTACACTACGGTGCTAGTGAGCTAACTTTGGAAGCGACGTTGCGAGCGGAGATTTTTACCGGATTTGCTCACGATACCGAAATCGAACGAAAAAGCTAAAGTGAAGGTAAGGGCTCCTTCCAAACTTTTAGTTTGCATTTAGGGACTTACTTGTGGTTGTGTGGAAAAGAATTTGGTTAGGGTTAAAGTAAGGTTTTATGGAGAATGAATTTTAAACCCATTTATGTATGATTTTGAGTATATGAAACTTGCTGTGTTTGAGTGATGGATTATGTTGATTTGTGTTCGTTGTTTTGACGTATTCTAAATTGATAACTGATGAAATTTGAGTTTGTTTTGTGTGGTTTGTGTGGAAAATGATTTGGAATGAAGTAGGGATTGATTGTGAAAGTATGTGTGAGTTTGTTTTGTGTGGTTTGTGTGGAAAATGATTTGGAATGAAGTAGGGATTGATTGTGAAAGTATGTGAAAGTTGTTTTTGTGTGGAATTTGAAAACCATTAAGTTAAACGAGTATTAAGAATGGGGAATCTCTTAATGTCTTGTTTACTTAATGTGAGTTTGTGAAAATCTTTTAAGTTAAATGAGAATTAAGAATGGGGAATCTCTTAATGTCTCGTTTACTTAATGTTGTTTGGAAAATCGTTTAAGCTAACTGGGCGTTAAGAATGGGGAATCTCTTAATGTCTTAGTTACTTAACGCTGCTCGAAAATCGTTTAAGTTAACTGAGCGTTAAGAATGGGGAATCTCTTAATGTCTTGGTTACTTAATGTTTGTTTTTGAAAATCGTTTCAGTTAAATGAGTATTAAGAATGGGGAATCTCTTAATGTCTTATTTACTGAATGTTTTGTTGTGGGAATCGTTTAAGTCAAAAGTATATTAAGAATGGGGAATCTCTTAATATGTCTGTTGCTTAATGTTTGGCGTGAAAATCGTTTAAGTCAAATGAGTGTTAAAAATGGGGAATCTTTTAATAACTGCATTTTCTTAACGATTATTGTGAATGGAGTCAGTATACGCTCATGCATTTTCATGCTTTTTGTAAATCGTGCAGACCCGTGATAGGTGGCACCTTGATAAATAGTACTTTGGTCTGTGATAGGCGGTACATTTATGATTTACGTTTTTGTAAGTTGTGCAGACCCGTGATAGGTGGCACCTTGGTAAATAGTACTTTGGCCCGTGATAGGCGGTACATTTACGACTTACGGTTTTTTGTAAATTGTGCAGACCCGTGATAGGTGGCACCTCGGTAAAGAGTACTTTGGCATGTGATAGGCAGTACCTTTACAATTTACGTTCTTTTTAGTAAGCCGTGCAGACCCGTGATAGGTGGCACCTTGGTAAACGATACGGGCCCGTGATAGGCAGTACGTTTATGGTTTACGCTTTTTAGTAAATCGTGCAGACCCGTGATAGGTGGCACCTCGGTAATCGGTACTTTGGCCTGCGATAGGCGGTACAATTATAATTTACGGCCCTTCGAGGAGGGTTTTGGTTTGGAATTCCGAGTCCATGCATTTTGGCATATACGCATTGCATTAGGGTGCTTGGCACACGAGTTGTGATTGATGTAAATTTATGATTGTGTTGTTTTGCTAAGTGTTGTGGTTTGAAACTAAGTGTAAGTGTGTTTGATTCATATTGAGATTTCGTTGATGGTCCTAAGAGTTATGTTTGGAATCGTGTGATAGTATGTTAGATTGTAAAATGTTTTCGAAACTCATAATGTCGTGGTAATTGTATGGTTATTGTTAAGGGTTAAGGTTTGAAGTGGTGTTTGAATGTGATTGAGTTAGTTTATGTATTTTTGAAAGATAATACAGGGAAATCGATTTACCAAATCGATTTGATGAGTTACAGGGGCCCTGTTTTGCACGAAATCAATTTATCCAACCGATTTTGTAAGTTGTCTTTCAAAATCATTTAAGAAATCGATTTGGATACAATTGGATTCAAGTCAGGGGCTTCGTTATCCCGAAATCGATTTACCCAATCGATTGGAATCAATACAGGGGCTCTGTCTGTCTGTCAATCGATTTACCCAATCGATTGAGTCAATCGATTTACCCAATCGATTGATTTAAGCCTAGAGTTCAGTTTTCACTAAAAATTTTCAGGAAATTGATTTCCCCAATCGATTGGTTCAGTGGGAAATCTTATGTTGTGTTTGATAATTGATCTCTCAATTGATTTATCAATGTTTGTTCAGTTATGTATTACTTGATGGATTGATAACTCTATTTGATGTCATTTACATTTGGCAAGCTTTACATGAACTTTTAGCATGTGGAAAAACCCATCTAATATGTTTGATAAATTGAAAAGGTTATTTGTGCATTGAAAAGTTTAAATGTTATGTGTTAACTGTTAATTTCGGTTGGTGACCCTTTACAACTATTGTGGAAATCTGGGCTTTGCCCTCAGATGAGAGTCAGGATGATCCTACCGGTACGTATCCTCCGGAAGGGAATGTGGATGGGAGTGCTTGATTGGAGCTACGTTAGGAGAATCTCACGGGGCGCATGGAGATTACTCAAGGCGTATAGTTTTTTTGGTTATGTATAGAATGATCAGACTAGGTTGTCACTTAGGACACATATGTCCTTCTTTTGGGCTACTTTTATTGTAAAGTTGAAAGGATGTACATGTACTATTGCTGACAGCAGGACATGCCTTGGATTTATATTTTGAAAAACTTTTCCGCCGCTTGTAAATTTTAATGACTTAGTTATATATCCAAAGGTTTTATTTTATTAATTTGCTCGGTTTTATTTATTTCCTTGTTGTATTTTTAATTTCTTTCGAAAAAAAAAATACACCCTCGCTTTGAAGAACGGGGTGTTACACATTCAAAAATTCAGCCTCTTCTTCATGTAGATCGATGCATGCTTCAAAATTTAAGCAAAGTTGTGAACTCTATTGATATAGATGATTTACATGCCTTAGAGCATTCTATCTTATATGCCAAGTGCACAATCCATGAGATGTTTATGGCATAACTAAAGAAATAGCCTTAGCCATTGCATTATCTTGATCTGTTAGAATGATTTTTGGCTTTTCTCCATCCATTGCTTTGAGAAAAGTTTCAAATAGCCACCGAAAAGAAGGAATCATTTCGTCATATAGCAATGCAACACAAAAATGATTGTTTTCCTATGATTATTAAGTCCAACAAAAACCCCCAATGGTCGATAATCCTTATTTGTCGTGTATGTAGCGTCAAAAGTGATGATATCTCCAAAATACCCATAACCATTTATCATTTGTGCATCTGTCCAAAATATAATTGTTATTTGTTCATCAACATCCATTTTAAATTCATAAAAGAATGAGGAATTTTCACTTTCTTGTTTGAAATACATCAATAATGCACCCACGTCACCATACTTTAGTGACTGCTTCCATTTGGTTCAAAGATAATTCTTAATGTCTTGTCTTATAAAACCAACAATATATATTCCACCGACTTGCTTGGACATATATTCATGAAATTTGTTTGGTGTCAATCCAGACTCATTTGCCAATACGATTTGTGATGTGTGTGCCTCATATATCTGTCGATGAGAATTAATCATATGAACATGCTCTGGCAGTGATGTAGCGGTGCGGTGTGTTGCAGTAGTACAATAATATTGCAGTGGAGCAGCGGTGTAGTGATGCTGCAGTGAGGCGACACCATTGTGAGAAAGAGATAGAGGCGATGCATGGGAACGAAAGGTGAACGTGCGGTGTGGGGGGCGGGGAAGGGAGGATCAAAATGGGGTTTTGTTTTCTTACGTGTTTTCATTTTTTTAATTAATTAAAACTGATTTTAGTATTTGATTAAATCTCAACCGTTGAAATTTTAGTTGTCACATGTCGCTCATCCAAAAAACAAACTTGACAAGAAATGGAGGCTGGAAAATGGAGGATATATGTACTCCACTATAATAGCCAAATAACAATCTATACTGCAATTCATTCTATTGCTATTCAATGGCCATATATTAGGGTATTATATTGATGATATTAAAATAAAAATATTAATTTTAATATCTTTATTGACAAATATTTGTCTGTACTTGATTTTTATAACACATTTGTAATTTATATTATAATTATTTTCATTTTTATTTAGTAGACAAAAAAAATAATAAATATAATTAATTGATTAAGATAAATACTTGTTCCGTGTATGAATTATATGTTACAATAGCTTCTTTTTGACTCATTTTTAGAGGAAAAAAGTGAAAAGCTGGAGTGTGAAAATTTAATGTTATTGTATTATAATTGTTCTCATTTTAATTTGACGATATAAATAAAATCTGAATTTTAACTAGTTTCTTGGTGACAAAAATTTGTCTAAT